>JARFJB010001138.1:1972500-2057500 GCA_036346205.1 Vesta saturnalis | reverse complement strand
TTGTGGTGTGTGTGTTGTGTGTTGTTGGTGTAAGTGTGTATGTGTGTAGGTTGTGGTTGTGGTTGTGGTTTTGTGTGAGTGTTGGTGTGTGTGTGTGATGTGAAGGTGGGTGAGTGTGGTGTGTGTGTAGTGTGTGTGTGGTGTGTGTGTGAGTTGTTGTGTGTGGGTGGTGTGTGTGTGGTGTGTGTGTGTGTGTGGTGGATTTGATGTGTGAGTGTGATTGTGAGGAGTGAGTGTGATGTGGGCGTGAGTGTGGTGAGTGTGGTGGTGTGAGTGTGATGTGAGGTGAGTGTGAGGTGAGTGTGTGTGTGTGTGGTTGTGTGTGTTGTGTGGGTGTGTTTGTGGTGTGTGTGGTGTGTTTGTGTGTTGTGTTTGTGTGAGGTGTGTGAGAGAATGTGTGAGTGTGAGTAATTGAGTGTAAGTGTGGGTGGTGTGATGTGAGGTGAGTGGTGAGTGTGAGTGTGATGGTGGTTGTGAGGGTGAGTGTGAGGTGAGGTGAGTGTGAGTGTGATGGTGTGTGGGAGAATGTGTGTGGTGTGTAATTTTGAGGTAGTGTGAGTGAGCTGTGATGTGATGTGGTGAAGTGTGATGTGGCGTGAGTGTGGAGGTGTGTGGTGTGAGTGTGAATGTGAGCGTGAGTGTGAGTGTGATTGTGTTGTGTGTGTGAGTCTGTGTGTGTGTTTGTGGTGTGTTGTGTGTGTGTGTGTTGTGTGTTTTGTGTGTTGTGTGTTGTGTGACGGTGTGTGAGAGAATGTGTGTGGAGTGTGAGATTGTGAGTGTAAGTGTGGTGTGCGTGTGATTGTGAGTGTGAGGTGAGTGTGAGTGTGAGTGTTGGGTGTGAGTGAGTGTGAGTGAGTGTGAGTGTGATGTGACGGTGTGGAGAATGTGTGTGTGTGAGAATTGTGAGGTAAGTGTGAGTGAGCGTGTGTGAGTGTGGTGTGGTGTGAGTGTAGTGTGAGTGTGAGTGTAATGTGAGGTGTGTGTGGTGTGTGTGTGTGTGTGCGTTTGTGTGTGTGTGTTGTGGTGTGTTTGTGTGTGTGTGTGTGTGTGTTGTGTGTTGTGTATGTGTGTGTTGTGTGTTGTGAGTGTGTGGTGAGTGTGTGTGTGTGTGCGTTGTGTGTGTGTATTGTGTGTGTGTGAGTGTGTTGTGTGTGTGTGTTGTGTGTTGTGTGATTGTGTGAGTGTGATGTTGGTGTGTGTTGTGGTTGTGAGTTGTGTGTGTGTGTGTGTGAGTGATGTTGTGTGTTGTGTGTGTGTGTGTGTGTTGTGTGTGTGTTGTGTTGTGTGTTGTGTGTTGTGTGTTGTGTGTTGTGTGATGTGTGTTGTGTGTTGTGTGTTGTGTTGTGTGTGTGTTGTGTGTGTGTTTGTGTGTTGTGTGTTGTGTGTTGTGTGTTGTGTGTTTGTGTTGTGTGTTGTGTGTTGTGTGTTGTGTTGTGTGTTGTGTGTTGCGTGTTGCGTGTTGCGTGTTGCGTGTTGTGTGTTGTGTGTTGTGTGTTGTGTGTTGTGTGTTGTGTGTTGTGTGTTGTGTGTTGTGTGTTGTGTTTGTGTGTTGTGTGTTGTGTGTTGTGTGTGTGTTGTGTGTTGTGTGTTGTGTGTGTGTGTGTTGTGTGTTGTGTGTTGTGTGTTGTGTGTTGTGTGTTGTGTGTTGTGTGTGTGTTGTGTTGTGTGTTGTGTGTTGTGTGTTGTGTGTTGTGTGTTGTGTGTTGTGTGTTGTGTGTTGTGTGTTGTGTGTTGTGTGTTGTGTGTTGTGTGTGTGTGTGTTGTGTGTTGTGTTGTGTGTTGTGTGTTGTGTGTTGTGTGTTGTGTGTTGGTGTGAGTGTGAGGTGAGTGTGAGCGTGAGTGTGAGTGTGAGTGTGAGTGTTAGTGTGAGTGTGAGTGTGAGTGTGAATGTGAGCGTGAGTGTGAGTGTGAGTGTGTGTGTTTGTGTGCGTGTGTGAGTGTGTGTGTGTGTGTGTTGTGGGTGTGTTTGTGTGCTTGTGTATTGTGTGACGGTGTGTGAAAGAATTTGTGTGATTGTGAGAGTAATTGTGAATGTAAGTGTGAGTGTGAGCGTGAGTGTGAGTGTGAGTGTGAGTGTGAGTGTGAGTGTGAATGTGAGCGTGAGTGTGAGTGTGATTGTGTGTGTGCGTGTGTGAGTCTGTGTGTGTTTGTGGGTGTGTGTGTGCTTGTGTGTGTGTGTTTTGTGTGTTGTGTATTGTGTGACGGTGTGCGAGAGAATGTGTGTGAGTGTGAGAGTAATTGTGAGTGTAAGTGTGAGTGTGCGTGTGAGTGTGAGTGTGAGTGTGAGTGTGAGAGTGAGTGTGAGCGTGAGAGTGAGTGTGAGTGTGACGGTGTGGGAGAGAATGTGTGTGTGTGAGAGTAATTGTGAGGGTAAGTGTGAGTGAGCGTGAGTGTGAGTGTGAGTGTGAGTGTGAGTGTGAGTGTGAGTGTGAGTGTGAATGTGAGCGTGAGTGTGCGTGTGAGTGTGTTTGTGTGCGTTTGTGAGTGTGTGTGTGTGCTTGTGGGTGTGTTTGTGTGTATGTGTGTGTGTTTTGTGTGTTGTGTTGTGTATGTGTGTGTGTTGTGGTGTTGTGTTGTGTGTGTGTGTGTGTGTTGTGTTGTGTGTTGTGTGTGTTTTGTGTGTTGTGTTTTGTGTGTTGTGTGTTGTGTTGTGTGTGGTGTGTTGTGTGTTGTGTGTGTAGTGTATTGTGTGTGTGTGTGTTGTGTGTTGTGTGTTGTGTGTTGTGTGTTGTGTGTTGTGTGTGTGTGTGTGTGTTGTGTGTGTGTGTGTGTGTTGTGTTGTGTTGTGTGTGTTTGTGTGTTGTGTGTTGTGTGTTGTGTGTGTGTGTGTTGTGTTGTGTGTTTGTGTGTGTTGTGTTTGTGTGTGTTGTGTGTTGGTGTTGGTGTTGGTGTTGTGTTGTGTGTGTGTTGTGTTGTGTGTTGTGTGTTGTGTGTTGTGTGTTGTGTTGTGTGTTGTGTGTGTGTTTGTGTTGTGTGTTGTGTGTTGTGTGTTGTGTTGTTGTGTGTTGTGTGTTGTGTGTTGTGTTGTGTGTTGTGTGTTGTGTGTTGTGTGTTGTGTGTTGTGTGTTGTGTGTTGTGTGTTGTGTGTTGTGTGTTGTGTGTTGTGTGTTGTGTGTTGTGTGTTGTGTGTTGTGTGTTGTGTGTTGTGTGTTGTGTGTGTGTGTGTGTGTGTGTGTTGGTGTTGTGTGTTGTGTGTTGTGTGTTGTGTGTGGTGTGTGTGAGGTGGTGTGAGCGTGAGTGTGTTGTGGTGTGAGTTGTGTGTTGTGAGTGTGAATGTGTAGCGTTGTGAGTGTGAGTGTGTGTGTTTGTGTGCGTGTGTGAGTGTGTGTGTGTGTTGTGGGTGTGTTTGTGTGCTTGTGTATTGTGTGACGGTGTGTGAGAGATGTGTATGATTGTGAGTAATTGTGTGTAGTGTGTGTAGCGTGAGTGTGAGTGTGAGTGTGTGTGTGTGAGTGTGAATGTAAGCGTGAGTGTGAGTGTGATTGTGTGTGGTGTGTGGTTGTGTGTGTGTTTGTGGGTGTGTTTGTGTGTTGTGTGTGTGTGTGTGTGTGTTTTGTGTTGTGTGTGTGTGACGGTGTGTGAGAATGTGTGTGAGTGTGATAGTGGTGTGAGTGTAAGTGTGAGTGTATGTGGTGTGAGTGTGTGTGGTGTGGTGTGGTGTGTGTGTGGTGATGTGTGAGCGTGGATGATGTGAGTGTGTTGTGACGGTGTGGGAGAGAATGTGTGTGAGTGTGAGGAGTAATGTGAGGGTAATGTGTGAGTGGCGTGAGTGTGGTGTGAGTGTGAGTGTGGTGTGTGTGGTGGTGTGAATGTGAGCGTGAGTGTGCGTGTGAGTGTGTGTGTGTGCGTTTGTGAGTGTGTGTGTGTGCTTGTGGGTGTGTTTGTGTGTATGTGTGTGTGTTTTGTGTGTTGTGTATTGTGTGTTGTGTGTTGTGTTGTGTGTGGTGTGTTGTGTGTTGTGCGTTGTGTGTAGTGTATTGTGTGTGGTGTGTTGTGTGTTGTGTGTTGTGTGTTGTGTTGTGTGTTGTGTGTTGTGTGTTGTGTGTTGTGTGTTGTGTGTTGTGTGTTGTGTGTGTGTGTTGTGTGTTGTGTGTTGTGTGTTGTGTGTTGTGTTGTGTGTTTTGTGTTGTGTGTTGTGTGTTTGTGTGTTTTGTGTTGTGTGTTGTGTGTTGTGTGTTGTGTGTTGTGTGTTGTTGTGTGTGTGTTGTGCGTTGTGCGTTGTGCGTTTTGTTTGTGTTTGTGCTGTGTCGTTGTGTGTTGTGTGTTGTGTGTTTGTGTGTTGTGCGTTTGTGTGTTGTGTGTTGTGTGTGTGTGTTGTGTGTTTGTGTGTTGTGTGTTGTGTGTTGTGTGTTGTGTGTTGTGTGTTGTGTGTTGTGTCGTGTATCGTGTGTCGTGTGTCGTGTGTGGTGTGTTGTGTGTTGTGTGTACCATGTAATAAGATATGTTAAAATGGTTTTTTTAATAAAATATATTTCGAAACACAGGCAATCTTTTGGGCTTAGGCCCAATTTCGTTATAGAATGATTCCACGAATATAAAATTAAATGTTCGAATTGAGCACCGTTAAAAATCTGACAATAGCCAAGGCCATTAACAAACGATATTTGAACTTTGCCGATGACATCTGCGGTTTCTGATTTATTGGCGAATTAGTGCTTCTAAATTTTCTAAATTGGCCGGTCGCATCGCTTATACTTTACTCTTCCCAGAAGAAGTAATCTAGAGGATTTAAATCTGGCGATCTGGCTGGCCACTCAATTGTTCTTTTTTCTACCTATCTAACGATCTGGAACAACTTCATCCAAATAAGCGCGAACAGGTAAAGAGTAGTGTGGCGTTGCTCATTCCTGTTGAACAAAGAGGTCACGGTAATGCATATCGGGCTCTTCTAAATGATTTTGAAGATCTAAAGTCTAAATATCTTACACCAGTGAGAGTATCCTCGAAGAAGTAAGGACTTATAACACTTCCGTCGACTATGGCCCACCAAACGTTCAATTTTTGAGGGTTTTGAGTGTGATATTCTGTGAACCAATGAGGATTTTTGATTGCCCAATAGCGACAATTCTGTCTATTCACATGGCCGTTTAAAGCAAATGTAACCTAGTAAAAAAATAACTGATCTTTGAAGTTGAGGATTATCTGAACTTTTTTTGTTTGGCACTTTTTGACGTATCTATAAAAATAAAGTGGTGGGGGGTATTCAAAGGTTGCCTTAAATCACCCCCCGTATCTTCGAAACGGCTAATCCAATTTTAACAAACTTGGGCGTGTTGAAAAGAGATTTTCTTGGGCTACAAATGGTAAAATAATTGAAGTTTTGTTAGTTTCACATGTCGTTGCTAAAGGGCTTTGTTCGACATTCCGACAGAAACGGTTAATTTTCGCAAAAAAAATTAAATGCATTGGTATGACTTTTTTTTATAAACAAGTAGCTAAATGATGCCTAAACAAGCTCGCGAAAACCGCATCTCGATATCTTGTTCCTAACCTAAATATCGGCCAAAGAAAACTTTATACGAAAATCCCTTAAATTTTTATTTTTTTTAAACTATATTTTCCTGGAATTGTTTCTATTATGTAAGTTGTGGCCCTAAAAAGGACCGATTTAAAGGAGGAATGTTTTTAATGTCCCCGTAAATGCTCGAAATGCTGACCATCACGCTCTATGCATTACTGAAGTCTCTCATGACTAGACAAAGCTGCAGTTTCAATTTCGGCTCTCGGTATGTTACGTATTTCGTTACGAAACCGGTTTTTCATATTTTCTCTAGTAGTAGGTTGAGTCCAAAACACGATGTCCTTTAAGCGTCCTCATAAATAAAAATTGAGGCAAGTTAGGTCTGGCGATCGCGGAGGCCATGGAAACAGACTTCCTCTTCCAATCCACCGCTGTTGAAATACTGCATTAATATGCTCTCGCACATTAATAGCAAAATGTGCTGGGCAACCCTCCCATTGCAAAAACAATTTTTGCCTTGTTTCCAGAGGCACATCTTCCAACAACAACGGTAATTGATTGGCCAAAAAGTCAAGAAATACATTTTCATTTAGGGGTTGCTCGAAAAAATATGACCCAATAATTCTGCCTCCCAGTATGCCACACCATACATTTAAACTCCAACGTCCTTGGCGCTGAACTTCACGCAACCAATGGGGATTTTCTGCAGACCAATAATACATATTGTGCAGATTGACTCTCTCGTCACTACTGAAGGTGGCTTCATCGGTCCAAAGAATTTGAAATAAAAATTCTCTATTTTCGCGTATCATGCCTAACATCCAATGGCAATAGTCTAACCTTCGATCAAATTCTTCTTCTTTCAAGGCCTAATACAAAACGACATGTTATGGGTGCATTCTTAAGGTATTTAAAAAAAGTTTAAACGAATACCTATATATTTTGATGGCCATTAGAACTTACCTATGGTCATTCTAAATATTTTGAACCGTTGTCCGTGATATGCCCAACTCAGTGGATAATGCTCTTGTGCTAACATAAGGATTTCCTTCAATATAGCCCAGTACACGGTTAATATTTTCTTGTGTTCTTCCAATTCTTTGCCGTTGAAAGGTAGGCCGAAAACTACCATTGGCTCGTAAGCTCGCCACTAATGGGGGAAAAACTCTTACATCGCAAGGACGCCGATTTGGATATCGAGCCGCGTAAACTCTTTTAGCTACTGCGGCATTCTGAAGACATTCAAAATAAACCGCAAGCATATCAACAGCTTCATTATTAGTAAAACGCATTTTGAAAGCACAAAAATTGCTCAAAGTAACGCGAAAGTATTGACAACTATTGACAATTCGAGGATTATGTATGTTTTGTTTAGGTATCTGTTTCCTTTGCCTGCTTCTATTAATTGTATTTTTCGTGTATATCCATAGTGAATATGCATGTAAACGAACAAAAAATAGGCCTTTCGTATAACTTTTAGCATTGCTTACTTGCCCGTAGTAATTTCACAAAGGGTGATTTTATTCTGGTGTATCAATTTACAAACATTTAAAATCGCAATTTCTAGTAATTTCAAAAAGGATGATTTTATTCTGCTGAATAAATTTACAAACATTTAAAATCGCAATTTCTAGGTAACCCATTCAGAGCCGAAATTGAAGCTGCAGTATTGTCTACCCATAAGAGGCTTCAACAATGCACAAAGTGATGGTCAGCATTTCGAGCATTTACATAATACAAACAATTCCAGAAAAATATAGTTAAAAAAAATAAAATTTTAAGGGATTTTCGTAGATATCGAGATGCGGTTTTCGCGAGCTTGTTTAGGCATAATTTAGCTATTTGTTCATAAAAAATGTCATATCATTGCATTTAATTTTTTTGTGAAAATGAACCGTTTCTGTCGGAATGTCGAACAAAGCCCTCTAGCGACGACAAACTTCAATTATTTTAACATTTGTAGCCCAAGAAAAGCTCTTTTCAATGCGCCCAAGTTTGTTAAAATCGGACCAGCCGTTTCGATGATACGGGGGGTGATTTAAGGAAACCTTTGAATACCCCCACCACTTTATTTTTATAGATACGTCAAAAAGTGCCAAACAAAAAAAGTTCAGATTATCCTCAACTTCAAAGATCAGTTATTTTTTTATTAGGTTAATATAGCAGAATTCACAGAAACATCACTATTTTTAGATTCAAGATTGCAGTTACGCCCTTTAGCGGCCATTTCAGAAACATGAAAATATTTTCCAGGTTTTTGTATTGGCCGTTTTAGTAATAACTTTTTTTTCCGCAAGACTCTACGATGTATAGTTTCCCAGATACAGTACTTCGTATTCTTAGTTGGCCACCCCGTATATTTTCGTTTCATTTGTTTTTTGGTATGGATACATAATTATACAACAGAAGATATGTATTTTAACTTACGCAAAGATTTAAATAATGGAAATTAAGGAGGAATAAATAATTAATTGTAAACAATAAATTAGACCAAACTCAACATATGCTCGATACTTAGACCTTGATACATTCACTTTTCATTCAAAAGGTACCTTATACATGTTATGTCAAGGTTAGAGTTGGGCTAATTTAAACATAATTAAAATATTACATTCAAATTTTAAGAAAAATAAACTTATATATTATTAATCGTATGTTGTTTATATCGCTATTTTATCAATATTTACAAATAACTTTATATAATACGTAGTAATAAAATAAATCTGTTGTAAATTTTACATATTTAAAATAGCTTCCAACAATATAGATACATCAAATAATTGTATTTATTTTTACATTGTAAATACTCAGACAATGCACAACCTTTCTAAATTTACTATAAACACGCCAAAGTTTCTGTCAATAGAAAATTGTGCTGTTTTGTAGACAATAAACCGACTTCAAAACAGCATTGGTAACATCATTAAAGGTTGATGAAAGGCTACATTACAAAGTTTTAGGAGATGTTTCGCTGAAAACAGGCGTGGCTTGAAATGAAAATTGCCGATTTTCTTTTTTCTAAACAGCAAGTAATTCTTAATCCTATATTTTTGAAACTTGTGCATTGTTATGTGGGAGCACTTTAACAGTGTCATGAACAAACTTATATCATCATTGAGTTTACCAGTTTTTTATTCAGCGGCCATATTGCCTTATTATGATTTGTCACCTGGTAGCTTTCTAATTACGTATCACATGTCAACGTTTTTATTATTTAAACAAGTAGATAATTAAAAAATATCTGACGTTGAACACTACACGATCTTCCAACCTACAAAGCGGAAATGAAATAATTTTTAATAATACTTTTTAGGATAATTATGCAACCTCCTTTGTAATACGTTCATAACGAAAATAGGCAATAGTGTAAAAACGAAAACAATGCTGTAGATCAGATGGAATTATTTGGCTGTGCATTAAGAGACTTTATAAGGAAAAGTTATTTTCTTTAAAAATATATGTACAAATTATCCTATAAAGTTGATCTTTATTCAGATATTGAACAAATTTGAACACTTACACACACACACACGCACACGCACATACACACGCGCACACGCACACGGACGCACCCACGTACGCACATCTACAATTTGGTTTCGATCTGTTCCGTCAGGGACGATCCGATAGAGGGGTGTTGGTTTTCCAGTCAGCAAATTTTTATAGAGCCGTCCGGTTAGGTATTAAGGTTGAGTCGGTATTATATTTAGTCGATTATTAAAAATCAAAACGTTTACGAATAATTTTTTCCTCAACAAAATTAAGGCGGTGACGCATAAAGAAATGATTGAATGTTGATACTATTGATACTTTGATACTTTATCAATTTCAGCAACGATATAGTTTCTCTAGAACTGTGTTAACTTTCATTTCACTGATCTTATTCATTTCGTTGTGACTAGAACAGAATGTAGTTTATGCATAAAGTATTTAACTATTATGAACGATATCTCAGTGTTAACTGTTCATTTCACTATATATCACAATTATTAATTTTATCTACTACTCAATAACAATGAAGTCAATAGCACGAAAAAAAAAGGAAATGCAGTGCTTAGAATGGTGACAGCAAATTTGATGATGATTACCGGAAGCAACTTGAAAATAAAAAACACGGAGGAAAACGGGTAAAAGTGCAATTTTTTGGAGCACCCGTACAAGTCAAAAATTAAAGTAGTTTAGTTTCTATTTTCTAGACTAATTTAGAGTAATGGCCCAGTAATTTTCTGCGAAAATCGCAGAATCAGAAGAAGATCAAGAAAACATTAGTAAATGGGCTGTGTGCGTTGCTCAGCTGTATTTTATGGCAAAAAAATTAAATGGGGCTCATTATTTATTAGAAACATTTTAAAACTCAGAAACGCCTGATGTGAAACGTTTTTTACATGAAGCCATTAATATTACAAAAGAAATTAAAATTTTTACGTTTAAAGGCGAAGAAGTTTTAAATTCAATAGCAGAAAATCGCGTTAACCAACCGTAGATTGAGGACATAAGCACATTAATTGAACATGATCCATGCTAGAGAGGTGAAGTATTGATATTCAATCACAGACAATTTTTGATTGACTATCCAAATTTCCGATAAATCCAAGCATAGTGCAAAAGAAACAGAACAATTTTTCAAATCGCTGGTATGTAGAATATCCCCACGTAGGGCATAGTGTTTTTAAAGAGGATGCGTTTTTTTTCGTTTGTTCGTTATTTCCAAATAGACCTGGAAGAAGTTATGCTACTAATTCATGGACCAACGAAGGACTTCGGCGGTGGCATTTGTTTAACATTTCTAGAAACGGAAAATTAGCAGAACAGTTTTCCTCCCATGCTCATAAGGCTGCCTTAACAGATTATTGCAACTTTTTGGCTACAAAACAACATGTTGACGAACTTTTCGATAAAGGGACCAGGGAAAATTTATTCGATGCGAAGAGGAAAAGATATATACCCAAGAAATTATTAATATTTTTTTTGATATTGCTCGCACATTATCTAGACAAACACTTGCATTCAGAGGTCACGATAACACTTCGGGAAACTTTTAACAATTTGTGCCATTACTTGCTAGACACTGCGAACCTTTGAAACTGTGCCTAGATAATACAAAATACCTTATGATGTTAAGTATCTTGGTGCAAAGAGTCTAAACGGATGCATCGACTTACTAGGTTTGCTAGTTCGTTCAAGTATATGTAAAGATACTGAGGGCTCCAATTTTTTTCGATTATCGCTGATACTACCCCGGATGCATCGCATAATGATATGCTTCCTTTAGTAGTACCAAAAATCTTAAGCCATATGAGCGATTAATTGAAATAGTTGAAGCTCCTAATAAAACAGGAAGAGGGCTTGCTACTGAAATATTTTCACGTTTAATCAAAAATGAATTGCCTATTGAAAATTTTACTTCACAGAGCTATGACTTTGCTGCCGATATGTCTGGTGCTTATGAAGGTGTGCAAAAGGATATTAGTGATTTAGTAGATCATGAAGTCATTTACTTCCTTGTCCGGCACATATTTTTGTCAATATTTTGTCGAAAATAGTATCAAAACAAGTACTATAGCTAGTAATTTTTTTACATTTTAGAAGAATTATACGTTTTCTTTACAGACAGCACAAAACGCTATAAAGTATTTACAGAACAAAAAGATGGGCAGCAAAGGCTGATTCTGTTAAAGCAGTCTAGATATCTTTTGAAGCTATTTTAATTACACTTGACCAAATCTATAACGACAAAACGGCACCGAATAAAATTAAACAAAAAATATCTGGATTAGTAACAAAAATGAAGAGCTTGACTTTACATGTTTTTCTTATCAAAAACGTAATGTATAAAATGAAAATTTTAACCGAGCACTTTGAAAAATGGAAATTTTTGTCAAAAAACTAAGAGCTGAGCCATGCACTACCTTTCAAAATACTGTACAGTATTTAAAACCTCTTGAAAAACAATTAAAACTAGCTGCAATTCTATTCAACTATATTTTATCATTACCGGTGTCATCTGCTTCTAGTGAAAGAAGTTTCAGGAAGCTAAGATTAGTAAAAAACCTTTTATGGACGCAAATAGGCGACGATCAAACAATGTTCATAACTTAATATCAACGCTATACACTGTGTCTCTTGAATTTCTGGACATAGGGAATTTCCATGTTTAAATAAACTATTGTAAATATTGGCTCCCCTAATTATTTTGCAGTAAAATGTCAAAGGAAAAACTTCTTAAAGAAAAAAAGGCTGCTTCTTATGTTACAATTGCATTTACATTTGGTTCATCCGTTTTCGAGAAAATTAGGAAAAACTTGAGGGATTTTTCGTAACCGGTACCGTTAATAAGCCATGTAAGTGTCAGGATAAATACAATAAGGAGCACAAATAAAATAAGTCTGTTATAAACAAGAAGATGATATTCTAAATAATTTTTGAAATTGTTTCTGCACTTGGAATTTGCCGGTTTTGATAACTAGCCGAGTACAAATCTTTGATATTTCTAAGTGAATTGCCAGAGTAATGCCATTCAATAAATTTTACTTTTTCTTCAATGGTGTAATAATTCATTTTTATAAACAAATTTTTCTTTAAGAAATAATAATCTGTCCCAAATAAAGTTTTAATGATGAATTAATTGTTTTTGAACAATGAATGATTTACAACCACAATTAATAATTATTATTAGCATTGTCTGTCTAAAGCAAAGCAACCTTGACCAGTTACGAAAGTTTAAGTTTCAAAATTTCTCGAAAACCATGAACCAAATGTAAATGCAATTGTAACATAAGAACATTTTTCCTTAAGAAGTTTTACATTTGACATATTACTGTAAAATAATTAGAGCCAATGTTTACAATAGTTTATTTTAACATGGGAATTCCCTATGTCCAGAAATTCAAGAGACAGTGTATAGTGGTAGAACTAGAACTTTGAATTTCATTTGATTCACGCTAAAAATAAAAATAAAACGTTAGAACACGTATTCCAAAAACGTGCTTTAAAAGCTTCCTGTGCTTTATGTTAATTAAACGCAACCCATAAATTTTGGAAATGTATTCTTAAAGGCCCTGTGTTTGAAATAACTCATGTTTCTTCTCCAGGAAAACTTCGATTCCAAATTTTTGAAAATTAGTCTCTTATCGCAACGTCGAGAGTAATTAATTTTGTTCTTTTAATACACATTAACTTATGCATCTAATGTGTTATAAGAACTTTTCTGTAGAACCTATAATAGCATTTGTACTAAAATTTTATATACGAACAACTTATTAACACTGAAATCCTATGGATTTCTTAGAAGAGTTATACCTACTGATATTTACGATCACATCTTGTAGTTACAGATTTTTGTTTAGTTGTACTGAGGTAGATTTGGATTGTAAAAAGTTAGTGAAAATATTGAATAATTCTATGTAACAATTGTCAAGGCATAAGGTTGTTAGCCAACTATACAATATTAAACTACCGGTTAAATTATTCTGGATTATAGATTGCCTACTATATAGAATTGCTTTCACTCAACTATACTTGATGGCCTATTGCTGCATCGTATAACAAATATATTACTGAAAACTTTAATTACACGTTTCTGTATTGATATAGAAGTTACATACAGGGTGAGTCAAGACTGACGCGACGGAGTTTTAAGAGAAAACTAGATATATTCATCATTGAATTGGTCATATGAGAAATCTAAAATATACAGGGTGTTCCACTTGAGATAAGGAATATATTATAGTTTGAATGTATTAATAATACAACCGAAAAATCTGAACACCCCGTATAGTATTTTTCGTCATTAAATTGGCAAATAAATCAACGAAACAGTCTATTTTCGAGATCCTCAAGCAGTTTTGACAAAATTAGTTTCGTTTAGTAACAATTAATTTTTTTCCAAAACCTTGCAATTTCAGAAAAATCAAAATAAATCGAAACGCTCTGTATTTAGGTACAGGGAACCCTAACGAAAGTTTATCTTATTTTTCATAATTAATTCAAAAATGTGATAAAAATAGGGCATTCCATTAAAAAAAAACCTAACTTTGATATGCCACTCTTTTTGAAGCACCCTATATATTTGAAATTATTTTAAAAATGTAGACTTAATGGACCTACATAATGTCCCAGCCACAGAAATAAAAAAGTGTATCTAGTTTTCTCTTAAAACTCCGTCACGTCAGTCGTGACTCACCCTGTATATAAAATCAATTCATACACTGTGCATAACTTATATTCAATAATCGTAAAATGTAGATTACAATGCTTTGTTGAAGATGTGAGTTTACATTAAAAAAATATTACCGTGTCTTAAGTATCGCTAAATCTGTCTATGACTAAATTACAGTCACCTAAATATTTCTGTACAAAGCACTGCAATGTAAATTTCATGTAATATTCTTGTAATAACTTATGTTTAGGTAGACACTTTTTGTATTTACATTACAAGAGCTAATTTATTTGGCTAATATATTATATTTAACGATGTGTGAAACTGAACGTTTTTATGCTAATACAATACAGGAATAGAATCTATTTCCGTTGTTTTCATGAAATTCTCATTTAAATGTTACCTGAAATAGTGATGCAACTCTTAACTGTTACTGTCATTTTTCTCAGGTAACCCATTCGTCTATACAACAGTAAAAACAATAAAAATAAAATTCGAAGTGTTTATTGGTCATCTGGACCCAGGAGTATGTAACCACTTGGTAATTGCATATTACAATTAGTAACGAAGGATTATCCTGTAGCCGTTCGCCAGACACACCTCTACAAAATATAAATATAAACAACAAACAACAATGCTAATTCACCCAAATACAAGAGTGAGGGAGCCCTGTACGGTCTTTTATTTTAGCAGATTTGAGCTTAATGAACCCGCGTGTGAATGAGATACATTTGCAAGGCAGTGTTTGATTTTTAATACGTTACATAGGCTTGTAAAACTATTTGCTGCAAGCTTTCATTTATATAAAAATACCTACTTACACTTAAATATATTCCCTTTACTTAAACGCTTTACCACCAACACGACGAGTTAAGATACTGTTTAAAACTCGGCGTTTTAGTTTTCTCAAATGTGCACGACAAAAATATTTATCGATGGAACGGTTTACCAAGGGAGTTTCTAATTAAAACAAATTAAAGCGATCCGGATCAATAAAACCTTCAAACGCAACTGCTTTCCGCTCTGATTTCCAACTAACCTTGTCTACTCCCGAAAATCAATTTACATTGGAACAGTTTCATATTAATTATTGAACATCTTAATTTTAAAAATATGCATTCGTCCGTAACCAAGGCTACATTTAGGTCTCAAGCTTCAACGTATCAACAAAGATCCCTTTGCGCTATATTTCGCCTGAATAAATTATTAAATCAGTGACGTTTTTACATCAGGAGTGTGCGTATAGCAATTTTCAACAATTTGTCACGCCAGTTTCGGCAGAACACCTGTTTCTCTACCCTAATATACGTTTCCTTTTCTGTTCAACCTTTACTCAAATACCAATTATATAAATTCCCATACTTCTTACATAAAATAAAATATTCCAAAAACATTAGCAAATTACGACGTATTATCAAGATATTAAAAATCTGCTAATTATCCTTTCTATCGCAGTAACAATGGCGATTTGACAAGCGTTTATTACAATAATAAAATTTTCGTGGGGCGCTACCTACAGAACGCCCCTTTGAAAACTCGACGATGTCCGCTCGGAAACATCCGGAGAGTTTTCAACATCCTAACATACTTCCTTCGGATCGTGGTCCTTCGCTACCTTTCACTATGAACTAGAGCCATTAGTACTAAAACAAGACTTAATTAGTAACCAGCTTAACTAGGAAAACTAAACGTCTATTAGACAACATGCTGAATACACAATTAGAAAATATGACTAAACATTACATGCATAAAATAATATGAATAATAAAAATAGAAAAAAATAAGAACACAAAAAATAAAAAAAAATGGGTATATGCAGCCAAGCTTCTACTTATTTTTGGTTCACGCAAAGTGCCTAGGGCATAGCCGTAGATATTCCTAGGATTCGGGCCTATGATAAAACTTCAGGTTAATAATGTCATAATTTCCCTTGATACAATCCATCTCTTCATCCAACAAACGGTACACGTTAGAGGGTTTGGCTATAATACGAAAGGGGCCGAAATGTATTGGCAGAAACTTTGATACTTGTTTCCTGGAGGCGTCCGAAATATTACTTTCCTTAAGTAAAACGTAGTAGTCGATACACAGTCTGTCACCTTAGTGTTTGAAACCTCGTACTCGCGCTCTTGCACTCCTTTCCAAATTCTGACGAACTTTATTCTAAATCACCGCCGGCGATTCAGTGGCGGTGATGGGCAACATTTTTTCCAGTTACGTGAAAAAAGGATCCCTCGGACGCGGAACATTTACAATATCACAAGAGGGGGGAAACTCGTGCTCAAATTGGGAACGATATGAAATAGACATTCTGCATCTTTAACGTGATTAGCTCAAAATTAGCGTACGGTATTTCTTCAATCCGAAAATAATACCCAACAATTCCTTTTCTTCGTTAAGTTGGTACAATTCAACCCCGACGGCCAACTCGGAACTATCGGACTGTAAGTAGAAGGGTTTCGAAAAATCTGGAAACGATAGCATCACGGTATTCTAAAAAATAATCTTTTGGTTTGTTCTAATTTTTGCTGTTCCCGCCTAAGGAACTGTCGTATTGAAGACAATTTCTCGGGATCAAATTTAGCGCCCCTAGTGGTTATAATATGTCCCAAAAAATCCCACGCCCTTAAAAAAATCCGCTTTTCTAATATTTATGGCCATATTGGCCTCCTTCAATCGAACAAAAGGTTTCCTAAGATGTTGTATATGATCATCAAACAATTCGGATACAACCAAAGGACCATCAACGTAATTGAATACCAACTGGCGTAAATCGGGCCCTAAGATCACATCCACAACTCGAAAGGAAAACCTAGTTTCATGGTCGTTTCCCGAAGAGCGAGTAGGGGTCGCATTAGGGATCCAAAATGGCGGAGGTACGCTAAAAGCAGGTAACGACACCGGTAACTCTAGAAACATTTTAAGCCTGAACTCGCCGAACGTCATTTCTCGGACTGTAAGTAGAAGGCTTTCGAAAAATCTGGAAACGATAGCATCACGGTATTCTAAAAAATAATCTTTTGGTTTGTTCTAATTTTTGCTGTTCCCGCCTAAGGAACTGTCGTATTGAAGACAATTTCTCGGGATCAAATTTAGCGCCCCTAGTGGTTATAATATGTCCCAAAAAATCCCACGCCCTTAAAAAAAATCCGCTTTTCTAATATTTATGGCCATATTGGCCTCCTTCAATCGAACAAAAAGTTTTCTAAGATGTTGTATATGATCATCAAACGATTCGGATACAACCAAAGGATCATCAACGTAATTGAATACCAACTGGCGTAAATCGGGCCCTAAGATCACATCCACAACTCACGAAATGAAAAACTAGTTTCCCCCATGGTCGCAAGAGCGAGGAGGGGTCGCATTAGGGATCCAAAATGGCGGAGGTACGCTAAAAGCAGGTAACGACACCGGTAACTCCCTAGAAACATTTACAGTCTGAACTCGCCGAAGGTCATTTCTCGGTTTCTTTGCTTCGATAGCCGATAATTGTTCTAAAAAGGGAAAGAGCTCCATTCAAGCTCCGGTCTGAACAGACTCCTCACAATGATTGGGCGGCAATGGAATATTGACGCATTATTTCGTACAAAATAACTCCTTCAGAGATGGGAGGATCAAAAAGGCGAGTTTTAATTTGTTTCAGAAAATATTCAGGCTAGAGACAACCCTCCTTCTGGGTGATAACGCATGTTATAGAGTTTATTGCGTTCAATGACCTGTTTCTCGGGTAACCAAAAATACCCCAATCGCCAATCTGCCTCATTTATCAACATCCAAGTTTGAGCACTTGCTTCTAGACACGTTTTCGCCGCTCTCAAGTAATCCTCACCCGACAAATGGTACGATTCTGCAAACTGCTCAAATTGACGTATGAAAACAACGGGTGCAATCAATGATCACCGCGAAAAATTGGCCGTTCCAGCTTTAAAGGGGACCTAGTTTTATTAGATAGCGCCAACAAAATACTGAGACATACCGTACTTGAGAAGCTAACATCAGGGTTTTGAGAAGATTGTTCATAGTCAGGGAGTGTATTGCCATCTCCGTTCACTTTACGCGGGTGGAGGTAACAAAGCGTACAGAATTACTATTTCTAGCATAAAGTGACTGACCTTCACAAAAATCCGATGAGAATGCTTTGTCTGTAGATAGGCCCGAACCCTGTGCACCATTTGGACCTCCGTTTACGGGTGTAGTGTAATTATTCGCATAAACAAACAAAAATTAGTATTATCTTAGTTACATGTACGCAACTTTAAACCGTCAAGAATAGTATGAACCTGAGAGCAAGGGTTGTATATTTCATTAACTCACCATTGGACAGGTATTACTACTTAGTTAAAATAGTACATTAAAAATTTTAGCAAGAAAAAAAATATATATCTCGCTCTCTCGTGATAACAAGTAAAATTTGACACTTAATCTAATTGGCATTAAAATAAACAAAAAGATATTATTAGGCTTCTATTAAAATTCCAATCGCTGAGGATTTATTGCAAAGTGACAACCTTAACAATTCGTTAAAAATCAGAAATGTCGGTTGTATGTATAACAAGTCACTATTTTCATTGTGGCAATCGGCTTAAAAAAACAAACAATGAATAAAAAAATTAACAAAAAATTTGTATTATCTAAATGTAAAAACATAACTATTTGCAAGTACAGATAATAGGCACAACACCACAACATTTTAAAGATCTGTACATACACTTAGCAAACTGGAAGGTAACACATTTAAAGCGTTACATACACATCCTTAGTATTTTTAATTTATATAGGTATCAACAATTACATACTTCGGTGTTCCTGGGCATCCCAAAGGCGGCAGTTACGTCTGAGGCCTTAAGCGGTTCACCAAAATAAACATTCACCTTTCCCCCAAAATATGTTATATGGCCAGTATCAATTGTCAACAAATAAGCCTGGAAAAGTAATAATATTGAGGTGTAGTACGCTAAAATCTAAGTCCTATTAGATAATACAAGCCCTTAATCAAACATTGTAATTTAATAAATCAAGAAGTAAACGCTTTCCAGATTAATTGCAATTCGTAATTAATAAAATTTCTTAATCAGTGAATGAAAAAAAATTGTTGCACAATTGTTCCATCAAAAATCTTTCTTTAATGGTTTTATTTGACTTATGAGGAAATTGCCCTTCATAACAGACGTTAACAACACTTCACCCTCACAGTGTATGCTTTTCAACAAATAAAATTAATGGTTCAAAAGTTAAAAAAAAAACTAAATTGATTTGTTCAAATTTAAACAATTAAACCTCCCCTTTTCATTGTTTTTTTTCTTTTTAATTAAAAGTGGTAAAGTTACTGTAATAAAAACGAACAAGAAGTAGACACGCCCCTAATGCAACACTACCCCATCCTGGTCACGACACCACTCTGTAGCGTCCCCAGGTACCCTATCTTGAAAAGTGTAATTTGAACTTATTTGCAAGAATGCAAATTTAAGAACAAAACAATCGTTAAGTGATTTATCTTGACTTGATTGACAATAATGTTACTATTACTCAAATTAATTGCCTGCCTTACTTTGACTTTCCTGGCTATAATTGAAACATTAGAATTTGTTTACAAGCGTAATATTTAATTACTCGCAAACCTCAAATCTGCTCAAACGAATTGGCCGTCTATTGGTAGGTACGTTGTGCTATTTGAATTAGATAGGCTGGATGAGGTTAAGTGTTGCATCATGTAGGCAGGTACAAAAATTAAACTACTCAAATTAAAATTAACGAGCTTTGCACAATTCAACCCGTTAATGTACTGTTGTGGGAAAGAATCGCCAATAAAACCCACTTTATTCATAAGTAAGTAATTGCACATGTACATTAATAAATTAAACAACACAAAAAAAAAACAATGAAAAAGTTAAATATATAACAAAACTCCACTAATTCAGATTGAAGTGCGTACAAAATTATAACATTAAGACAAAATAAATTGACAAGCAGTTTAGCTACACATAAACACAATAAAAAAAACCATGTAGTCACACCCACAATTGTGTCATAAATAAAACAGAATAAAAATCGTAATACCAAATATGTGGCCCTTTGAAACCAATCATGCCGGTCTTTAAGTAAATAAGCAAATAAAACACTAAGGCAAATTACGGTACATATAAAATACAACCGTAAAATTGCACAGGTGATAATAAGGTAAAGGCAAGGACAAAAGAAAATACACAAGGAATTTATACGTACACCATTGTTTAGTGACTACTAAAGCACAAAATACATATGTACATTTACAATAAATTACATATAAAGAGAAATCCGTTCGCAGGCAAACAATTCTACTGAAACAAACTGACACAAAAAAAACACATTAAAACAAAGGGTAAGTTGTAAATAGAGCATGATATCGTGACCGATAAATAAGTTTGAGTGTGTTAGAAAAATACAGCGCCTTTTATTTTCGCATATTTCTGCTTAATGAGCCCGCGTGCGAATGAGACACCTTTGCAAGGCAATGTTTGATTTTTAATACGTTACACAGGCTTGTAAAACTATTTGCTTCGAGTTTTCATTTATATAAAAATATCTACTTACACTTGAATATATTCCCTTTAGTTAAACACTTTACCACCGACACGACCAGTTAAGATACGCGGTTTAAAACTCGGCGCCGCGGCGATTAATTACAGATTAATTTTTGGAAAAATGTACATTAAAACATACACTAAAAGAAAACAACGAATTAGCGTTTTAGTTTTCTTAAATGAGCACGACAAAAATATTTATAGACGGAACAGTTTACCAAGGGAGTTTCTAATTAAAACAAATAAATGCGATCCGTCTCAATCAAACCTTCTAACTATGTCTACTCCCGAAAATCAACCCTCGTCTTTCAAAAGTAATAAAAAAAAACAAGAAACATTAATTTACGTTGGAACAGTTTCATATTAATTATTGAACATCTTAATTTTAAAAATATGCATTGGTCCGTAACAAGCGCTACATTTAGGTCTCAAGTTTCAATGTACCAAACAAAGATCCCTTTGGATTTGCACTCTGTTCTGCTGTAATGAATGATTAAATCAGTGACATTTGCACATCAAGAGTGCGCCTATAGCAATTTTCAACAATTCATCACGCCAGTTTCGGCAGAACACCCAACCCTAATATACGTTTCCTTTTTCTGTTCAACCTTTACTCAAATATCAATTACATAAATTCCCATATTTCTTACATAAAATAAAATATTCCGAAAACGTTAGCAAATTACGACGTATTATCAAGATATTAAAAATCCACTAATTATCCTTTCTATCGCGGTAACAATTGCGATTTGACAAACTTTTATTACAATAATAAAATTTTCGCGGTCCGCTACCTACAATGCTTATGTAAACTTTGAAGCAATATAACAATTTAATGTAAACCCTATGTTACTTTTGCATCTATCAATAAACAATTTATAAACAAAATAAATTTATAATTAAAATAAACATAACATCTACATAACACAAAGTTGTTATATTAACGTCTTGCGTCACATTCACGGTCTCCTACGCTTCCTATCAGAAAACGTTTATAATGTTCTTTCAAATAGTATATCACACGACCTATGTTGTTATTAAAAACAACCAAGATGGCGGCTATGCTAAAAACTTTTTAATTAAAAAAATCTGTTGTGCAAAACTATGCGCAATTATACATTTAGATTCAATTCGGAAATTGTGAGTTTTTGTATGTTGAACCGTTTAAGCACTAGAGCTTTGGTTCCATCTTTAACAGCGACCCTGTATATGTATTATAGGGTACATTGGTCCATTCTTGTGGTTTCATTTACTATTATTAGAAATATTTGTCCTACGGACCTTGTTTTAACTTTACTACTGTAAAATTAGTTTTTGTATATATTAGGCATTCTTTCTGTTCTAGGTCAAAAAACAGAAAAAATTACAATTCAAATATTTGAGAGTGACATTGCCACCGTTACATAAGTAAACGTAAGTATCCTCCCACTATAACTGAGCTGGTAGCGTAGCGGTGACACGATCTGCTTAGCATTCGGGAGGTAATGGGTTCGATTCCCGTTACCGACTACCTTGTACAAGGTTTTTTCAGGGGGTTTTCCTCATACACATGTAGCGGCATGGTAACTGCGTATATGCACACCATGTGCGGCTACTTAGGCGAATGCTGGGGTAGTATTTTCCCCCTCAGAAGTCTAACTCCGTTCCTTCCGATCCTATCCTGACCACACCCATCCTTAATCCCACCATTCATTTATACGTAATGTATATATGTATGCTGGGAATCCGTGATTGTGGCTGAAGGAGCTAGGAAAGCTTGAGCAGCCCGCCCTTCCCCTTGGGGAAGGAATGAAATACGTGGTCTTTTCCTTTTCCCACTATAACGAACATGTACAAACGTTACCAACTTCAAGAATAAAAATACTCAGTGATAAAGTATGTCATTGTGAAATCGAAATAAGTTTCATAATGAATTTATTATAAATGCAAATTTGAAAGAAATTCATTACTGTCATGTCAGTAATATTAGTTGATAAAAATGCTGAGTACTGCGTGTTATAAAAAGTGAAATCATCATAGTAAAAAAACTTCTGGTATTTTTTCTATATTGGGCATTTAACTACATGCAATATTGCTTTTTGTAAAGTCATTATTAACAATAAAAAAAAGATTGTAGAAAATATAACAAAAATGTTTTTTACGACAGTGCATGTGTTAAAAATAGTTAGATAATGACAGCTCATCATTTAGTGATTATATCTTATGATAGCTTTTTTCGATGAGGCATCGTTCAAAATCATGGTTTTTCCTAATGTATTGTTACTTATAGTAACATTCCATGATTATAATTATAATTAGGATTTCTCTTTATTAATTATAATGTTACACTGCTTTAGTGGCGCAAAAAAGCACAATTGCGGCCGCCCGCGATTTTTAGGTTTCTAACAAAGAATTATCCTATTTTGCCCTACATCCTAAGCTTTAAACATAAGTTACTATTTAGTTTAACATCAAAATGTTAATATATCATTGTTTATTTATTTTTGTACTGATAGACGTGTCTATATGGTACATATATTCCTTTCTTTGCATTGTTGCAATAGTACTTGCTTGTACTACTTTTCTACATAATCACCGCTTAAATTTGAACATTTATTACATCGAAACACAAGAATTTGTATGCCAGGTTTCAATTTTTTTATTCAATCTTGAACTAAATTTTTTCAAAGGTGTGTACCAGCTACGTAACATGGTCTTTCAGGTATATCAATCGGAATCGATCTCGTTAATAACAATCACATTTACATGTATTAAATTTAAGTAAAAATTAAAAGAAATATATCGCAATCCATTATAAACATTTAATAGATATGCGGAAAACCCATTAAATCTTTATGAGCTTGTTTTTAAATTCTACATTTTAGTTTCCCGTTCAGAGCTGATTGGTTCTTTACGTGACACCTTTAATAAGAGAAAATTCCATTATATCCTCATAATAGATATTTATGTATTAAGGGCATAATCAGAAGATTATGGCTCGAGGGAATATTAAAAGCCCGACGCGAAGCGGAGGGCTTTATATTCTGAGACCATAATCTACAATTATGCCCGTGGTACATACAATGTTTTATTTTATTTTGCACCATGAAACTGGAACAAAATATTAAAAAGATTCAGTATTTTCGGCAAGTTTTCAAATGCAAATGCAGTGAAATAAAGTCGACAGTAGGCTAATTTGTTGTTACTAAGATACCGTGATATTGCTATTATATATCATGTCATGTGTTTGCTGTCAATCACGCTGCTTAGCATCAATGACATTTCCGTGCTATAAAGACCACATTACGCCCGCATTTGGAGGCGTATAAAGAACATTATGGTGGCAAAATAAAATAAAAGTATTTATTATTACTTTTTGTCCTCCGGATATGTCCTGATATATTATATTATATTATGTAAATGTAAAAAGCATAATAATACAGGCGTTGATTTAGTTCAATTACATAGAGATTTACCACTTCATACATGTAATGGAGGCGTGCTGCATTGAAACAAAATTCGGAAACAATGTAGATTATCCAGATTATTAATAACATATGAAAATTGAAATTATACGATAGTTGCTGACACCGGTAGTGTGTCTGCGGCAAAAGGTGGAAGTGAAAATAGATTGCGATCCACTAAAGAATTAATTGGGTTTTTCCATATATATTATGGTAGAAATTGTTTTATATATTTATAACGCATTAAATAAACTATTTTTAACTCCCAATCTGTGTGTGGGTATGGGTGAGTGGGTCGTGGTGTGTGTGTGTGTGTGTGTGTGTGTGTGTGTGTGTGTGTGTGTGTTGTGTGTGTGTGTGCGCGTGTGTGTGGTGTGTTGTGCATGGTGCGTGTGTGTGGTGTGTGTGTGTGTGTTGTGTGTGTTGGTGTGTGGTGGTGGTGTGGTGACGTGAGTGGTGTGTGTTGTGGTGTGGAGTGGTGATTGATCGTTTGATTGATTGAGTGAATGAGTAAGTGAGAGAGATCGTGATGAGAGAAGATGTGTATGAGTGTGAGTGTGTGTAAGTGTGTGTGGGGAGAGGGAGGAAATATAATTGAAATCATTTTGCGCACCTATTAAAACACAACCAGGTATACAAAACTACAGACCAATAAACGAATACAACACACACCGCGCCCACACACACACACACACACACACAACACACGACACACACACCACCACACACACACGCACACCACAACCAAAACAACACCACACACACCAACACACACACACACGCACCACCACGCCACACACACACCACATCACACACACACACACACACGACACACACACACACACACAACACACACACACAAACAGCACTACACATCACACAACCACACACACACACACACACACAACACACACACACACACACACACACTACACAACACACACACACACACACACACACACACATCACACCACACACAACCACACACACACCACACGACGCAGCAGTTCTGATTGAAATAATACAAACCATAATGTCGATAATTTAAGATTATACTGATGACAGTGAACAAATGGTTAAAACAATTGAAGTAAAGTAAGCGGTGTGCTGATTTATTGTTATTATCGTACCATAGTATTTGAGAGACGAGTTCCAACAGAATTTGTTCGCAGATCTTTCATAAAAATAACGAACTTTTGTACAGATCATAAAGCCATTTTAAAAACATTAAGTAATAACGTTTTTATATCGACGTCATTTTGTTAATACATATTTTGGAAAAAATGTCGCAAGAACAGTTGTAGCTACTTAAATTCTAAGTCCAAAATATACTTTCTTTCTGAATTCCGGCCACAAATAAGGGAAATATGAAGTTTTTGAAAAATAAAAGAAGCTAGTTAACCCTCCTATTGTGTTCGATCCAATATGACCCAATCGCGTTCTTCTAATGTGCATAATTCGTTAATTTGTCTAAATATTTCGTTGCCACTGCATGAATTTTATTTCAATACGAATGAAGTTTATTAGTTTTGTTTTATTTTCATAAGTATAAATAACTTACATAATATTGCCACATTATTGCGCAATAATGTGCATATTGCATGCGTTATTTTCGTACCGGTAAACAAGTTTATTCCTGTTGAGAAATGCAGCCAATGAGCATCTGTGTGTTAGTTTCGTAATAAATATCAAACTTGATCCTATACTCTAATAAGGAATTCCTAACAATTGAAATTTATTATTGAAAATGTGTAGTGAGGGAGTGCTTACGGATAGTGAACTTGAGAAACTTTTGTGTGTTTCTGATAGTGATTCTAATGCTTCTGATGAAGAAGACCATTTGTCCGAAACCGAGATATATAAAAGGGTAGACTAACTTAGTTAGTCTATGGTAATAGCGAATCGGATGACGACCTGGGACAGATGCTATTGAAAAGAAAAATAACAATGCTTGGCACTATTCGCAAAAATAAGCCTGAATTGTCAACCGCATTGGTCTGCAACAGGAAAGAAGTTCTTTTTTCAAAATTTTACTTTACCAAGGATACGTCGATAGTTTCCTATATTCCGAAACGGAATAAAAATTTTACGCTTTTGAGCACCATGCACCACGATAACGGAGTGTGTAACCAAGATACATAAAAAGCCGTTTATGATTTTAGATTGCAACAAAACTATAGGTGCTGTAGACACGCTAGACAAGTTAATAATAACATACACATGCAGATGGCAAACTAAAAGATGGCCAATGACCATCTTTTACAATATCATGGACGTTTCAGCTTACAACGCTTATGTTCTGTGGTGCGAAGTAACTCCAACCTGGAATGCTGGAAGAAAATGTCTCTCTCGAAGGATTCCTGCAGCTGAAATTGTTATAAAGTCACGTTCTTCAACCAATAATGCCGAAGTAAGGGAACAACCAATCACAACCAAGCGTAAACGATGTAATTGTTGGCCCTCTTCAAATGATAATAAAACTAATATGGTATATTGTAATGCTCATGTATATTAATTACTACCGGCAAGAATGTATCAATTAAATGTATATACCTAACTACTACGTTTTTCAGGTGTTCTTTACATAACATTTATAATAACATGTAATAAAAATAAAATAACGTAATAAAAGTAATAAATAATAAATACTACATCGTATTTCTTATTATTATTTATTGTTATATCAATTTAACGACAATAAAACGACGCTAGGTATATCGTTGGCTGGTAGCCTAGTGGTGACACAACCTGCTTAGCATTCGGCAGGTAATGGGTTCGATTCCCGTTACTGTCTACCTTGTATGAGGTTTTTTCAGGGGGTTTTCCTCATATACATGTAGCGGCATGGTCACTGCGTATATGCACACCATGTGCGGCTACTTAGGCGAATGCTGGGGTAGTATTTCCAACCTCAGTTCCCTAACTCCGTTCCTTCCGATCCTATCCTGACCACACTCATCCTTAATCCCACCATGCATATACACGTAATGTATGTATGTATGCTGGGAATCCGTGATTGTGGCTGAAGGAACTCAGAAAGCTCGAGCAGCCCGCCATCCCCCTTGGGGAGGGAATGAAATACGTGGCCCTTTCCTTTTTTTTTTCTTGGGCATTGGCAGTCGATATACCCTTTATAACTACTTTGAATTCTTATAGTTTGTCCTTGCTTTTTGAACCCACAGTATCGTTAAAGGTAGTTATTAAATTTTGTAAACTGCATTATGTAAAATTATGTGAAGTTTGAAATAACCTAAAGTACGCACAAATTTTTGTACCGAATTAAATCAAAAGAAAACGTATGAGAGGAAACTGGAACTTTTGCAATTAATAACAAACTTTACGTTGTTTGTTGTTAATTCATTGTAATAACAAAATTCATTTAGTTACAATACTTGTGAATACGAATTAAGCGTCGGATATTTAAATCAACTCCATTAATCGGTATTATTAATGTATAATTTGTACTTAATTTCCATAGTATATTGTTGACAGTTTTGCAATCAATATAATGAATTTTCTCAGTCAGAATGTCACATTTTAGTATGGTAATTTAAGCAATTGTAAAGATTACTGAACATTTTGAAAATACGGGGGCTATAATTCAGTGCTAGTAATTTTATGTAATAAAAAGGTCAATTTAACTCTATGTGTATGAAAATAAAAGGAAACGATTGTGGTCTGACCTTCAAACGAACAGAATGTAGCTTTTCACGCAAGGAAGTCAACCACAGGTCTGACCATAACTGTAAGAGGAAGAATGAGGCATACGCACTATGAATTTAAAAAACTCTGGAGACCTGCCACAATAAAAATAAAATAAAACTAAATTGCCGCAAATAAAGCAATACTTAACTCGAAAATATACTATCAAAGGCAGTGAAAAATAAGTCTCACATGTATAATATATTCTGTTAAATACACATTTTCGGTACCAAAATAAACACTTTATTTTAAGGAATAATTTTTCTTTCTAAACTAACAATAATATCCCAGATTGATTAAAAAAAAATGTATACATTACGATCAATAAATCCAAAATACATGTTTTTCAGGGAAATGTATGTAAACCGCACTGTACAAATTTAATATAATGTGCGTGTACACTTTTATTATGCAGGATATCATGTATAGCTTAATCATGTAATGTTATTTTGACATGTTACTATGGTAGTGTTATAAAAACACAAATTCACACTGTTTTAGTGCTTTAATGGGCAAATAATGACGTTTCTTCACGATCTCGATATGTCTTTATAGGCAATAACATTACATAATAATCTATGAATTTGTGGTATATTTTGTCCGATTGGATACTTAAAGATGAAGTAACTAAATCAACTTTATATTTATTTAATTGGGTGTTGTTTGAAATAAAACCGTTAAAGCCCAGTTAGTTACACGACGCGTGGTTTGGGGAACCACAAGTCAGGCTCGCAGATCGCGTTTGCGCACCATTCTGACGGACAACGGTGTCTGGCGGTCTGTCGTTTCTCGAATCGCGACCTTTGGTACAAGCCGTTGTCACCAAACTTTCCTATCATAGAACCTTTGTTCAGTTGAAAATCATAGATACAAGAGAGTAAACCGTTGAACCTGATATTATGTGTGATTTATAGCGAAACTTGATAATCACAAAGTTGAAAAAAAACGTCAAAAGAAGTGATTAGAGACTATTTACGAGCTTGGCTTGTGAAAATCTACCGAACGAGCTTAGTTTCACGAATTTTGTTCCTTTTAGGCCGATCGACGCCTGGATCGACTTTCGGCAAGCTCAGCGAATCACGCGTCGTGGGCCTTTAGAGTAATTTACATGTTTGCGGTAACTTTTTAGAATTGAACTGAAAGTATAAAGAGTAATCGGCTAATTTACGAAAGCACAAAATGACAAAAATAGTATATTAGAATTGGCATCTTGATCTTTTAGAGATGAATTCAAATATAAATTTTTAAAACTTTAATATTAAAATATTACAATCGGCCCTAAATCTATCTAATTGAAAGCTATTGATAACACGAGAACAACTTTTTCCAGTTTAGTGAAAGGTGTATTTTACACAACGTAGCGTAGATGTATCTGGGAGCATACTAACACACCTTATTTGAAGAATGTAATGAAAAGGAAAAAAAATTGGTTTTGATTATGGTAACTATTAGGGAACGTGGGGCACAAGGGACCGACGGGGCAAAGGGGACGTACGATTTAAATCATATAAAAACTACCAGAATGTATCTGCGAATAACGTGGCAACACTGGACAGACGCCATTGTTAATTGAGTGACAACAGACGTGTGTTAAAAAACAAAAAGTGCAAAAATATTGTTTTTAAAGGTAAATATATAAAAAATGTAATAATAATTAAATTTATAACAAATAAATATAAAGATTACTGTTCTTCAAAATGAATTTTGTGATTAAATTACAATATGGAATAGTTTTGTGTATAATTGCATTAACCTAATGTTTTGTTTTCAAGTAGTCACATGACATAAATACTGTCCTTGGGACACAAAAGTCTGGTTAGTTTGGGGCACATAGGACTAGAGGTCCTGCGTGAACCGCCTCTCTTGATTTTGTGATATTTTTATTTATTAAATTTTGACTTTCTTGCGGATGGTGTGGAATTATAAAAAGAAAAAACCAAATCCAAATTGGACCCAAATTGATCTGGAAAAAGCAATTTCAGCTGTAATATCTAAAGACAATTGCATCCAAAAGATTCGGAATCCCTAAAACGTGCCTTCTACGACGATTTAAAAATAACTCGGTGGCGATAATTTAAACCCGTTTCTTCACTAGATCAGGAAAAGGAGTTGGTCATATTTTAGATTTAAAGAGTAAATTTTATGACTTGCTTTCACGCAATGTGCAACAGTTAGCATTTGACCTTACCGAACAAATGGAAATTCAACATACTTTCAACGACTTTCGCAAGCGAAATCCAAAAATATATATAAGAGAACCGGAGCCTACAAGTGTAGCTAGAGCCTCTGCCTTTAACAGAGTTCAAGTAAAAAAAATTGTATGATACTAAAATCTGTGATGGATAAATACTCTTCGCAACCAGATCCAGTATGTAATGCAGATGAGACAAGAGTAAATACAGTCCCTAAGACAAAAACAATTTTGCAAAGAAAGGTCGCAAACAAGTTGGTCGAATAGGAAGTACCGAGCGTAACCTAACTGTTACTTGCGCAATATCAGCAGCTGGGCAATACATTCCTCCTTTTTTCACCAGCAATTATGAAAGGTAGTCTAGTAGGGTCATTTGGATACGCCAACGGTAGTGGAAGGATGGATTCAGAACACTTTATCAAATATCTAGAACATTTCGTAACGTTTGCGAAGCCTACCGAAAATAGGAAAACCCTTTTAATAATGGATAACCACGCAAGCCATAGAACACTAGAGGCCATTACTTTCGCTCGTGAAAATAACATAGTCGTGGTTTCGTGGCCTCCACAGACGAGCCATAGACTTCAACAAGGAAGAAGACTATATGCCTTCTCAAGTGACTGAAGTTGCTGAACCTCAACCTGCTACATCGACAAATCCTTCATTTTGTTCAAGTTTGTCAACTGAACCTCAGTCAATTATGAATAATTTGATAGGCGAAGAAGTCGAAGAAGTGAATATAGAAACCATAATAATAACTTCACAATCAAATAAGCCTCAACTACAGATTTATTATACGATGACCCTCAACCTTCAACAAGTTCCCAAATAATGATTATTGAAAATAAAAATCTGCATAACGTTTTAAATACAATTTAACCAAAACCTATCTCTAACCCTAAACGACGCCAAAAACCCCAAACGAAGATTAAAAACTCTGTGTACAGAAGAATTCACGAGCTCACCTTTTAAAAATTTAAAAAAAAAGCTGAAAATAAAAAAGGTAATAGAAATAAAGGGGGACAGGGCAAAAACAAAATTAAAAATAAGAGAGAAAACATTGAGTGATGATAACAGTGATTGTAAAAATATTAGAGACAACAATCCTCAATGCATTTACTGCACAAAAAAGTCGAACGAAGGATGGGTTCAGTGTGGAATATGTAAACATTGGGCCCATGGTGCTTGTGCCGACACCGACGAGGATGATAATAATATTACTTGTATAAATAGTGAATAATACAAAATTACTTTTCTTTAATTACTAAATTACTTTTTTTTAATCATCAAATTACTTTTTTTAATTAATTAAGCACGGGGCAGAGAGGACTATATATTGTTTAATTAAATTTGATTTCTAACAAAAAAATATGTAGTTATGCAACTAATTTATTGTCTCTGTATACATTGACCTTTGGCTTTAAGGTGTAAACTCTTTGCCAAATTTCACTTATTTTCGTTTATTATTCTTTATTATTTAATTTAAAACCTTCAATGGTCCTATGTGTGCATAATTATTTATAAATATATATTTTACGTTTTAGCCATCCTGTATCTAAATGTACAAAAAGTTATTGCTGCATTCCATAAATTCAAAGTTCTAAATTGTTTGTGGAACACATTCTATTTGTTTCACATAAAGTTTCTCGCCATTCTTCAATTACTTCGACAAGCAGGTTCATTAACCCATTGCCTGCCATGAGCCCCGTTTGGGGATTTTGTGTTTCAAAGAGTATGGGTTGGCAACACTTACTTACAGGCACGTAACACCTGTTTACAGACACTATGAGACTGTTTGACATTATTTTGATGCACATTAGAAGTGATTTTGGTGCCTTTATGTTGTAGTTTTTTGAATTAGTTCATGTTGTGCCAGGTATGTTGCTTACTTTTATAAGTATGAGTTTTTTGTTAATTTTTGTATTATGCTTAGGGATGTTTCTATCAATTTAGCTCGATATATTATGTATGTTATTTTTTTTGTACGACGATTCTACCTAGGATAAACCGATAGATAAGCGCCGAAATTAGAGCCGTGGTATTTCTTTTTGTATGCACACGCATTGTTTAATTGATTGAAGGCGATGTAACACGAATCATACCGCCCAAAGGACGCATGTATGTTCACAAAAAATACCATAACTCCTCTCCTCTTACTACTTCCAAAAGCTTAGGTTTAAATCAAGTTACAATAGTGACGCAGGAAACTGCCCTTTTGTATGTATGTCGGGTCGGTTATCGTAATAGGTCAACTCGTCAAAAGTCACAAGCAGGTAATTAAAAACAAAATACCTAGAATCGCCAAAACGGTAGACACTTGCGCAGAAACCAAATTTTGACTTGAAAAAAGATAGAATAATGATAAGACAGAGAAGCAGATATTACAGTGCATTCTACAAACATTTACCATCACAAACTACGAAGTATTTCGCGACATCGTGACTATATGATTTGTTTACTTGACTTTTTAACCTAATTAACATTTACATTTGTATAAACTTTCTTTGTTGTAAAGTTTTGCTTTATTATTTACTTTTAATTCATTGTTCACAATGTACGGAGCAGCTACAACATTCCTAAAAAGAAACATTGCGTTTTATCACAGGACTCACGAGAAATCATTTGGAATATTTATAATTTTTGTCAAAATAATCCACAAGGTAAAACATGTTGCAATATTGTTAGCTAATTTACATAATTTTATTTTTTTAAAGGTAATGTTTTGAACAATGTGGTTAAAGCAACATGCACATCTAGAAGTACTGTTGTTCGGGTCGGGCCGTTACGTGCAGTTGAATTTGGCGAAAAAGATTCGGAATAAAGGAAGTCTGTATGTTTTAATAACAAATATTTTTTGTAAGTTTTTATGTCATTGGATGTCTTTGCATTTGTAATTTGAAACGGTTTTGTAATGAAATAGTAATTTTTGTATTTTTTTCCCTTTCTAATATTATGCTTATGTCATTTAATTTATGTAGGTGGGTACATAAAGTAAACTAAAGGAATGTTTTATCATAAAGTAAACTAGCAATATAACGATTGTTTATACGTTTTCATGCATTCTTTGTTCATTTCAATTTTAATGATAAATTATGTTAATTTACAATTTCAAAAGTGAAAGGTGTTTTTAAAATTACCATTATTTAATCAGTTAAAGGCGATGTCATAATGAAAATGTAATGTAACCTCATATTAAACAATTCGCGGTTAAAAGGAATGAGATGTTTTGAAGAAACGATGTTTTTAGATTGAATGTTATACTTTTTTGACGTCACTTACTTCGCGCAGCTTGGTGTCTTTCGTTTTGGCGATTACTAATTACTAATTATTAAATTGATTTATAAAAGAGTAACCATAAAAAAACACTGGTAACGTATAGAAGCAAAGAGTTCACGGTTGACAAAAATAGATAAAAGAAATTCATTATTGCAATCAACATCAACGATTGGCACTTGATTGATAAAACGGATTGACTCCGAATTAATATACATTAATGGTTTATCGTTTAAATATAAATAGTTTAGTTTACATCAGATGTCAAATATGCTACAAAAAGTGAAAAATTATATTCAGCGACATCTATGTTCTGTGGCATTTTTTAATAGCAGCTCCAATAAGAAACTTTGTAAGTAATTCAAATATTTTTCTAGCTTGTTTATACAAGTTTGTAAGCTACATAATGAAGCATGGTGAAGAAGTCTTGTAAACCAGGTTATCCTCGGCCACGTTTGAAACTAAGGGTAGAAGTCTTGTCATTTAATTAGATGCACATATTACCTACAAGATGAGAAAAGTTAATTGCATCACAAAAATCTGGTTATTATTATTTATCTATACACAGGTCATTATCGAAATAGAGCAGTTGCTGAACCTCAACCTGCTACATCGACAAATCCTTCATTTTGTTCAAGTTTGTCAACTGAACCTCAGTCAATTATGAATAATTTGATAGGCGAAGAAGTCGAAGAAGTAATATAGAAACCATAATAATAACTTCACAGTCAAATAAGCCTCAACTACAGATTTATTATACGATGACCCTCAACCTTCAACAAGTTCCCAAATAATGATTATTGAAAATAAAAATCTGCATAACGTTTTAAATACAATTTAACCAAAACCTATCTCTAACCCTAAACGATCCCAAAAACCCCAAACGAAGATTAAAAACTCTGTGTACAGAAGAATTCACGAGCTCACCTTTTAAGAATTTAAAAAAAAGCTGAAAATAAAAGAGGTAATAGAAATGAAGGGGGACAGGGCAAAAACAAAATTAAAAATAAGAGAGAAAACATTGAGTGATGATAGCAGTGATTGTAAAAATATTAGAGACAACAATCCTCAATGCATTTACTGCACAAAAAACCTTCTTGCAATGTAAGTCTAACGTAGGATGGGTTTAGTGTGGAATATGTAAACATTGGACCCATGATACTTGTGCCGACACCGACGAGGATGATAATAATATTATTTGTATAAATACTGAATAATTCAAAATTACTTTTCTTTAATTACTAAATTACTTTTTTTTAATCATCAAATTACCTTTTTAATTACAAAATTACATTTCGTTAATTACAAAATTAAAAACATGGGATCGGACAAAGTTCCTGTACGCCAAGTACGGGGCAGAGAGGACTATATATTGTTTAATTAAATTTGATTTCTAACAAAAAAATATGTAGTTATGCAACTAATTTATTGTCTCTGTATACATTGACCTTTGGCTTTAAGGTGTAAACTCTTTGCCAAATTTCACTTATTTTCGTTTATTATTCTTTATTATTTAATTTAAAACCTTCAATGGTCCTATGTGTGCATAATTATTTATAAATATATATTTTACGTTTTAGCCATCCTGTATCTAAATGTACAAAAAGTTATTGCTACATTCCATAAATTCAAAGTTCTAAATTGTTTGTGGAACACATTCTATTTGTTTCACATAAAGTTTCTCGCCATTCTTCAATTACTTCGACAAGCAGGTTCATTAACCCATTGCCTGCCATGAGCCCGTTTGATTTTGTGTTTCAAAGAGTATGGGTTGGCAACACTTACTTACAGGCACATAACACCTGTTTACAGACACTATGAGACTGTTTGACATTATTTTGATGCACATTAGGTGCCTTTATGTTTTAGTTTTTTGAATTAGTTCATATTGTGCCAGGTATGTTGCTTACTTTTATAAGTATGAGTTTTTTGTTAATTTTTGTATTATGCTTAGGGATGTTTCTATCAATTTAGCTCGATATATTATGTATGTTATTTTTTTGTACGACGATTCTACCTAGGATAAACCGATAGATAAGCGCCGAAATTAGAGCCGTGGTATTTTTTTGTATGCACACGCATTGTTTAATTGATTGAAGGCGATGTAACACGAATCATACCGCCCAAAGGACGCATGTACGTTCACAAAAAATCACCATAGCTCCTCTCTTCTTACTACTTCCAAAAGCTTAGGTTTAAATCAAGTTACATTAGTAACGTAGGAAACTACCCTTTTGTATGTATGTCGGGTCGGTTATCGTAATAGGTCAACTCGTCAAAAGTCACAAGCAGGTAATTAAAAACAAAATACCTAGAATCGCCAAAACGGTAGACACTTGCGCAGAAACCAAATTTTGACTTGAAAAAAGATAGAATAGTAATAAGACTGAGAAGCAGATATTACAGTGCGTTGTACAAACATTTACCATCACAAACTACGAAGTATTTCGCGACATCGTGACTATGTGATTTGTTTACTTGGCTTTTTAACCTAATTAACATTTATATTTATATAAACTTTTTTTGGTGTAAAGTTTTGCTTTATTATTTACTTTTAACTCATTGTTCACAATGTGCGGAGCAGCTACAACATTCCTAAAAAGAAACGTTGCGTTTTATCACAGGACTCACGAGAAATCATTTGGAATATTTATAATTTTTTTCAAAATAATCCACAAGGTAAAACATGTTGGAATATTGTTAGCTAATTTACATAATTTTATTTTTTTAAAGGTAATGTTTTGAATAATGTGGTTAAAGCAACAGGCACATCTAGAAGTACTGTTGTTCGGGTCGGCCGTTACGTGCAGTTGAATTTGGCGAAAAAGATTCGGAATAAAGGAAGTCTGTATGATTTAATAACAAATATTTTTGTAAGTTTTATGTCATTAGGATGTCTTTGCATTTGTAATTTGAAACGGTTTTGTAATGAAATAGTAATTTTTATATTTTTCCCTTTCTAATATTATCCTCAGGCCACGTTTGAAACTAAGGGTAGAAGTCTTGTCATTTAATTAGATGCACATATTACCTACAAGATGAGAAAAGTTAATTGCATCACAAAAATCTGGTTATTATTATTTATCTATACACAGGTCATTATCGAAATAGAGCAGTTGCGTCACAACTGAAAATGACATCAGCAATCTCATAATTCAAGATTTGTTTTGATGCTTTTAGGCTATGTGATTTACATCAATTATTCGAGAATGACGTCATCTTTGTTGGAGGGCACATATTTCGTATTGTTTTTATTGTTTACTGTTTAACAATAGTATATTATTCAATGAGCGTATAATGATGGCTATTATTCACGAGGTGAAGTTTACTAAATCACCGAGAGAATAATAGCCATTATACGCGAGTAGAATACTATACTTTATTCACGACTACTAAATATTTTTGTTGAAGTTTTTTTTGTTGGAAAATTTTGTTACATTACATACATATTTTTAGAAACACTATTTTACCCTAATAAATATTTCATACAATACATTATTGTTCATTTATACACAGTACATAGTTATCGAAAATTATAATAATCGTATAATATCTCATAATAATTAACACAAAAATCTATGTATTTAGCTTAACAAATATCACGTATCTAATCTTACAAGATGATGCTATTTATTTATAGTTATTAATAATTGTAATATTTGAACAATTGGTCAAGTTAATCGCAGGGATAGAATTAACATCAAAACTAATGTTTTGGAGACTTAAAACATTTGAATTATATGTACATTGATTCGTTTGGTTTACTTTTTGTTAGTTTAAAAAATCATTTCTCTAAAACCCAATGCCTTAGCAGAAAACATGCATCCGGACTGGATTCCTAGGCAAAATATGGGCTACAGCACAAGTAGGAAATGAGGTCAATCTGCAGTATTGCGATATGCGAGATATGAAAGAAGAAAACGGCAAAAAGCTGTGATAGAGGAATAATATTTGAAAGTGGGAGAATATCGTTAAAACTTGTTCCTCTGCGCGGTATTTGAGCAGATTAAAGGTGTTTGCATTATTTTCCACTTTGGTTCTTCTGCTTCAAGTAAGAACTTTTTTACTATCATCACTCGAAACGCTGTCAGCTTTGCTCTTAGATTTACAAGCCCAACCCCTCCATATTCTATAGATAAGCAGAAGTTTTCTTTGCAACGATGTTTTGACAACCACATAAAACTTGTCAGCATATTTTGTAATACTTTGATTTGGTTGTCGTCCAAAGCCATCACATGAAAACTATGGCACAGCTTTAGAGCAATAGATTGGTTGACTATAACATTTTTCGCTATTATAGAAAGTGCATGTGCCAGACGCCTCCATTTTGCGATTGAATTTCGAATCATTTCCTTAAGTTTTAAAAACGTATGTTCTGCATCGTCTTTTTGATTTGCTGAAAAGCTGATTCCAAGCACTTTGATAGTCGTCTTGGTCCATTTATACCCTAGAGGTTTGTCTTTTCTGTTTTCTCTACATTAAGTTCTGAAATTGATTGTTTTGAAAAACTTTCATAACTTGGGTGAAACTTATTCAAATCGTTATTTTCTGAAATGAAAACTGAGATGTTGTCCGCTTACGCACTAACCACGAGTTTTGTATTATCGATTTTAAGCAGTATACCTTTAAGTGACTTTCTACATATCGACAGGAAAGGTTCTATGGCTAAAGAATACAGGAAATTGAATAGAGGGCACCCCCGACTTATGCCTTTTTCAACGGTAATTTCATTGCAGGTTATTACTCTAACTGGACATATGGCTCCTTTATATAACGTTTGAATGGCACTGATAAAAAAATTCACAAAATTAAAATTTATTAATAAATGAAACTGCTGCTATCAAACGCTACCTTTTGATCCAGATTTAAAATAGCGATTGCCAGATTTTCTTGATTTGCCTTGAACATGGTGTCTCTGTAAAAATGAAGAATAACATATATCGTTCTACTAGGAATACTCTAGCTTTGAATAGGGTCGATGATAGTACTGATTACTTCAGAAAGTCTAATAGACAAGGATTTTGTTAGGATCTTATAATCAGTTGTGGAAATTGAAACGGGCCTCCAATTATCCAGTGCTGTCAAATCTCCTTTTTTTTTTGACAGAAGATTAATCACTGGCTTTGCCATTGATCTCAACATTTTTCGGCCTTTTAACCACCTAGTTTCCACCTCATGACAGAAGGGGCCAATTTTATTCCAGAATGTACAACTTTACCGTTAAACCGTCTAGACCCGGTGCACTTTTTTTATTTAGTGACAATAAGGTCATTTAAGCTTAGTAGGTTTTCACATAAGTAGTATACCGGCACTCCACTTTTTTACGTCACAAGCCCCGCCCACTGGGATACTTTCACTTTCACTTTGTTTATATGCCCATGTGGGGATCGTATTTTTTCACCACTATGGCTTCTTTTCCGAGGTCATTTTCAACCCTTGATGGAATTTTCACCCTAATGTGATTGTATTAAGAGTCTTTTTGTCAGTTCAGCCCCTGGAAGGTAGGCAAATGCGTGCGTATACATTATTCTGAATGGAGGTCCTAAGAACAGCGCCTTTCACCTGATTAGTTTCTGATTGGTTCTTAGCCCCACCCAGCTTCTGAGCTCTGATTGGAAGCTTAAGGCTCTGAAATGGTTACGGTGGGAAATTTGAAATAAGGGGACTCTAATGCTAACTTGTAAGACAGCTATAAGAACCTGTGTTAGATCTGCGCCCTTTTGTCGTAGCCCCTTAGACATTATAATTAGATATACATCAAATTATTATTGTTAATGCACGATGCGCGTGTTGGTTTTAATAAATATTTAAAAGACAGCAACAAAATAGGGTAAAACAGAGTAGAATATGCCTGTGATTGCAGATTTTTTTTCACCCAGTATTTAAGTTGTGATGATAACGGAATGCTTTTTAGTATCGATTAGCGTTTCGAGATGGAAGGTCAGTTTAAGCATCTCTTTTCTGCAATAGTAGCGGGGCCATCTGGTTGTGGGAAATCGTATTTTATCGTTGATTTTCTAAAAAATGTCGAAACTGTCTGCGATACAGCTTTTGAAAAAATTATCAGGTTTTACGGCGAATGGTAGCCATTATTCAAAGATCTCTCAGTGGATTTTCAGTAAAAAAAACGGTCTTAATAATTGACGATTTAATGCGTGAGACTAACGGTTCGGTGGTTGATATTTTTACTAAGGGTTATCATCATAGAAATTTAAGCGTGTTTATACAGCGTCTGCAAGCGCCAGATGTCACGCAAAACAACACTTTAACGCAGTTGGGCAACGCCATGGATAAAGTATTAAAAACCAAAATGACCGACCATGCAAATGGCAGCAGTTCAATCAGGTTCTTCAAAGATATCTACATTTTTCCAATCAGTTACGTCAACCTGCTAGTATAACAATCAGCCGTGATGAAGATGGTATTAGGGATTCGCTGTAACGCAAAGGTCGGGCAGACGACGAGATGGTATCAACACTGCCTGTTTCATACAGGAAGAAAGGCACTGATTTCTTGCGTATCTGAATACGGGCGGTGATGTATTTTGGGATAAAAGGGGTACTGTCACAATAAAGGTGAGATCATCCCTCATTCTAACATTAGCGATCTGGTTCACGAAACGTTAAGACAGCGAAAAACTACAAACCCACGCGGCTGGCGACAGTTTGCGACGTATATTAAAGGAACAAATATACCACGAGAGTTTATTGGAAATACTAGAAGACGTGATGCTACTGTATCACCTAACATTGAACCGAGCCTCACAACTATAGGTGAGAAAGACGATGCTAGATTGGAATACGTGCAGAACGTAACACGGATGCTGTATACTATGATCCAGAGCATCCGGCAGGGTATAACACCTTTAGTTAATGCTGTAAAGGGTAGATGTGGTGAAGTGAAAAAATTGCTGCAGGCTCAGGAGGCTTATACGGTTCATAAACCTGTCAGAAAAAATTCCGGCGAAATAAATATATTGTGAGCAACATTCATTTACAAGCTGTGGCAAGCGGATCTTTCCGATATGCGAACTTTAAGTAAACAATAGTGGATACAATTTCATACTAATGCTTATTGACGTGTTTAGCAAGAGGGCCTGGGCGAGAGTTCTTAAAACGAAGACAGCAGCATCTATAATTGAAGCATTCACTGATATTTTTAAGGAAAGTGATAATACAACGGATAAAGACAAGGAGTTTGTGGCGGTCTGTGTAAAAAACTTTTTAAAGAAACAAAATATCAATTTCTATGTAACCAATAACCCTGATGTAAAAGCATCTGTAGTCGAAAGATCTAATAAAACATTGAAAACAAAGATGTGGCGTTATTTCACCTATAAAAATTCCTATAGGTGTATTGATGTGCTCCAACAACTACAACGATGGCCCCTGTGGCTGTAAACGATGAAAACATTATTTTGGAAGTGTGGAGTAACCTGTACGCGAAAGGCTTAGGCACATAACGTCATCCTAAATATAAAACCGGTGAACATGTTAGAATCGCCAGAACTAAGTACACCTTTGAGAAGGAATATGAAACGAACTGGAGCTCTTAAACGTAAAGCCGATGAGAAAATCGATCAAATGATGGAGGGCGCGGGCTATAAAAGAATACGTCTGGCCGATAATAACCAGTCTTTACCGAGAGCTGTTATCGCTAAGAAGAAGAAACCTACTTACGAAGATATATCTTCAAGATAATGGCTTTTCTACATGCTCAATCATGTGAATGCGTCAAGTCCGGATTGGATTTGTTCGCTTTACCGTCGACGCAAACAAGTATCGAGGGTGGTAAATGGATATTTTACAAACCCTTATCAGCTCTCAGTGATGACGCTCCAAGAGAATTTGTAGTGCTGGGAAATGGAAACGATTACGTATGTTTAAGTCAGACCATGTTGTACATCACGGCTAAAGTTCTAAAGCAAGATGATACAGCACTTACTGATGCGGATGTTGTAGCACCGGTAAACAATTGGATGCATTCGCTTTTCTCACAAGTGGAGGTTTACTTAAATCAGAAGATGGTGCCATAACCAAACAACACCTACGCCTACCGCTCATAATTCGAAACGTTGCTAAATAATGGAAAGGAAGCCAAGAGTTCACATCTAGGTTGTACCTTATGGCACAATGATACAGCTGGGCAGATGAATACACTGGGAAACGCAAATAACGGTTTCTCGAAACGTCAAGTACTTGCAGCGACCAGCAAACAAATCGAGAGGATTGGTCACGTGCACTCGGATTTGTTTAATCAGGAAAAGTTTCTCATAAGCGGTGTTGAATTAAAGCCTCACGCCTCAACTTACAAGACGCGAATTATGGACGTTAGTTTACTGGTGAGACGTATGCGAATCAACCCCACCATTCTGATTGCACACGCTAAAGCTTTAGAAACAACTGCAGAAAAATATCCTGTTACAAGGACCGTAACGTAAAAGTGTTAACTATACCCAAAGGCATACAGCGAAAATCATTGGATAATATCTTCCTTGGTCAGTTACCTAAACGGTGTATAGTAGGTTTTGTCGCAAATAAAAATTACCCCTCAAATCCATTCAATTTTCATCACAGCAATATTAATTACATGCCGTTATGTATTGACGGCCAACAAATTCCACCCAAGGCCTTACAACCAGACTTTACAGCTAATGGTTTATATCTAACGGTATATCACACCTTATTCACCAGTACAGGTATTCATTTTTGAATGCGGTACGATATATCAGAAGCATTACCCCAACGGCTACTGTTTAATGGCCTTCGACCTAACCCCTGACTTGTCTGCAAACGCTAGCACACTGGAATTTAGTTAGAAACGGTTCCTTTGCCTGAAGTCGACTTTGAAGAAGCTCTCGTAGAAACCGTTAACTGTTTGGTGTACGCCGAATTCGATAACGTGATTGACATCGATAAACATCAGAATGTGGTCGTGGATATCGCCTGTTAAAAGGGACAGCTCTAGATCACAAACTTCAGTATCCTGCAGCAAGTGAAAGAAGATGGACGCATACTTGGACGTACAAGGGTTTAGAGGTGTTGATAAGGAATTCATACCGAAAGAAATTGCCGTGATTACAGATCACGGCTCAGGTTCTTACTGCTGATGCTCATAAAGTCACCTCGAGATTATTTTATATCAAAACCCATGTCAAGACAGATAAGATATTTAGAGGATAAATATCACGGCTTGAAATGGCGGTGAGGGTATGTGCCGTACAACGATTTCCAAGAGGAGGTGATAAGAACTCTGCTGCCGTTTAACAAGATTCAAGTTACGGGTAGTGAAAAACGACAGTTTTTAAAATTCCTTAACCAACCAATACTAAACATGGATGAGATTGGTTGTCCGTCGATTAAAAAATTGAAAAAGGAAGCAAAGGCTTATGTGTGCTCTGAAAAACGCATTACTATTGCAAGACTGGGCGCATACCAACTCCAAAGATGTATGCGGTACAAGTGTTGAAATGTTTGAAATCGATCTCCAGCCACAAGAATGTGTTTCGACTTGTATGGGCTTCTAATCAGCTACCGCGACACGCACCTAGACCCTGTGCAATTATTGTGAACACGGATCCAGTAAAAAAACCAGGTCAGCATTGGCTATCTACATTGACGAGAATGGTAACGGGGAATATTTTGCCTCATTTGGACGACCCCCGCTAGGTTACCATTTACGTTTCCTTGAGAAGAATTCTAGATGGTTCCGCTACAACAAAACGACGCTACAGGATTACCATTCGGATGTGTATGGACTTTATACGATAATGTTCTTGTATTTTAGAATGAGAAATAATTTACCAATGCTTGATTTTGTAAATAAGTTTTTCACTACATGTTTAGTTATAAATGATGAGATAATCAAATTACTGTATAATACTTGTTTTTCAACCATTCTACTCTGATAAATAAAAGCGTTTTTAGTTGTTTTGATTAAGAGTTCCGTAACAGGAGAGGGGCGTGCTTGATCAACTTCTATTGCAGAAAAATTTTCGGTGAAAAAAATCTGCAATCACAAGTATATTCTACTCTGTTTTATCGTGCTTATCTTTTAACATCAAGATAATCCTATTGTGTTGCTGTCTTTTAAATACTTACTAAAACCAACACGCCCATCGTGCATTAACAATAATAGTTTTGATGTATATCTAATTTATAATGTTTAATTACCTGCTTACTTAATTGCTACTCATTTATTTATTTTAAAGTAATTTGTGTGTGTGAGTAATTGAACATACAAATAAATAAGATATAATTTTCGAAAGTAAAGGTGCTGACCGCCTAGATAGAGAATCTGCCCATATAAAACCCTAGGGTAGAAAATGATTATTATTTAGACCTTAATGTTTTTTTGCAGCCGCAAATTTTTTAAATATTTGTAAGCACATTAATTAACACGATGTTGACGGCTCATTGCTACTTTCCAGTTCATATAAAATGAAGTTGTATAACTGTTTAATAATAATAACTGCATTCCATAAAAACAGCTTTATCATGTAGGTGAAATCTTTTAAACGTATGTTGTAAATAACAAAACATCGTTTTATATAAATTCATATAAGGTTGCAGTAAGGTGATAGAGATAATTAGGTTTGTATATTTACATTCTACAAATTACTTAATGATGGGAGAAACCAATAGCCAGTTTTATAACAACTATTCATAAGAAAAGACACAAAACGGGTTTAGTAAACTGTATAAAATATTTCAATATTTAGTTTAGTTCTCCAACACAGTTACTATTAGAATAGTCGAAAGAGAAACACATCTGAAGGTATGCGTATTATTTTTAATATATATTTTACTTGATATTGTTCACAAAAATGCCAATAAAGATTTTAATGTGTTATTATAGGAGGAGGAGGTCACAAACCAACCAACTGTGCATTAGCTCTTATTCTACTCGATCTCAACTCATTTGTTTAGGTAATTAGATAAAGGTGTGAGTGTTACGCTATTTTTTAATAAATTAATTAATAGCATTATGCGGTACGTACTTGTTGGTTTTAAACTTCGTAGTTATTGATTCGCATGTAATAATAAACCGTTAAAAGCTTTTGTCTTTTATTTCCGTTATAGCAATTTGGTGTTTTGAATAGTGGCTGATTTTGAGCAAGCAAGCTGTAATTAGTTAAACCAAATCAGTATTTTTGAACTGTAAGTTGGTACCCGTAAACTGTAAGGTATGATCTGGTTTCTATTGATTGGTTTAGTTGATTGATTGATTGATTGATTTGTTTGTTTGAGAAAGAGCCGAGAGGGAGACGAGCATGATCAACTTCAATTTCAGAAAATGTTCATAAGTCTATACACCACTAGATGGCGCCACAAACAAACCCTAATTAGTCCTACCGCTAAGTGACGCTACCCTTATTACAGAAAAAACACTCATTAGTCCATGCACCACTAGATGGCCCTACAAGCAAATTCAAGTTTCGCAACAAGGGGACCACGACAAGACCTAACACAGGTTTTTATAGCTGTCTTACAAGTTAGCATTAGAGCCCCCTGATTTCAAATTTCCAACCGTAACCATTGCGGAGCCTTAAGCCTCCAATCAGAGCTCAGAAGCTGGGTGGGGCTAAGAACCAATCAGAAACTAATCAGGTGAAAGGGGCTGTCCTTAGGATCTACATTCAGAATATTGTATGCGCACGCATTTGCCTACCTTTCAGGGGCTGAACTGACAAAGAGGCTGTTGATACAACCAAATTAGGGTGAAAATTTCACCAAGGGGCTGAAAATGGTCTCCGAAAAGCCATAAAAAGGAGTGAACTGACAAAAAGGTTCTTAACACAACCAAAAGGGCTCTAATTAGGGTGAAAATTCCATCAAGGGTTGAAAATGGCCTCAAAGAAGCCATAGTGGTGAAAAAATACGATCCCCACGTGGGTGTATAAAAAAAGGGAAAGTTAGTGTCCCAGAGGGCGGGGCTTGTGACGTAAAAAGTGGAGGGGAGAGTGCCGGTATACTACTCACGTAACATCTTGCATGTGTTTGACAATTTTTTTGGTTTACCAAATAACGCTGATGCTGTATCCACCTTGTTGTATGTTCTTGCATATTTATTTTGGTAGTAATTCCTTATTATCGAACATAATTTGATACGGTTATCTACAATTTCCTTCATGTTTTAGTTTTGTTACGGATTTGTGACTTGCAAATTGGTTTTTGGAGAGAGAGGGCCTATCTGTGTGAATGATTTTGTCTAATTTGTGTTGTAGCAAAATTATTCAAAATTGCAATTTACATGCATTTAACACGTGTATTGTATAAAATTTGTAAGCAAGTAGGTAGTAACTATTTCAAGCAAGATTCAATTATTTTTAACTACAATAATAACTTTCCATGTCATTATTTGACAATGTAGGTATGCATTGTTCAAACTTCAAGAACTTTGACAGCACGATTATTTCAGTTTTACAATGTAAACCGCACAAAAGGAAACTGAAGGTCATAAATAAAATAAAAAAATTGTTAAAGAAATTCACAAAAAGATACTTAAAACTTTCAAACGCCAAAATGTCAAACATCATGTTGGTCCACAAAAACAACAAGAAATGATTAAACTACGTATTAATCTCATATTTGTTACAGTGACTACTATATTTGTTGGTTATGACTGTCCTTTATTATTTTGATAGGAAGTAAACTTATCTGGAGATTACCTATCTTTTTCTTGTCTAAGCCTATATGAGTATCCACTTTCCCTACCATCACTGCTATTGTTTAACTCAAGAGACTTACCACATATATGCATTAAACACATGGTTGTCACCATCTACTAGCGCGTGGCAGTATTATTGTAGACTATTGAAATATAGGAGCGATCCGGAAGGTTTTGAACACCACAACGTAGATGTCTAATTCCTAGGACCAATTTTTATGCATCTTTATTTGGTTTCTGCATTCGAATCAATAAACCGGATCTAAATAAAATTTTAGGGTACCTATACCCATAAAAAATATGTGTGCTTTAATATTGTACATTAAAAAACTATTTTAGCAATTTAGGTAAAATTTATAAACGGATTATTTTCTTTACTAAATAATTTTTGTAGTCAGGTATTTAAGCAATAACTGGGATGCACACATTATTATCGCACGTATTAAAAGTTAACAATTATTTATAAAGGGATTACAGGGTATTCCATGCATTGCATACAAAATTCTATCTACAAACGTTTTTGTTATAGTTTGGCCATTTTTGATTTTATTAATCACCATGTAGTGAGCATTAATTCTAAGTAGCACTTGATTTTTCTTTTTAAAAACGATAAAACTCCGTAAACAATATAAATCTGATCTTTTGAGGTTGGCGGTAATTTTCATTCAGCTATTGAAGAATCTGAATCACTTGGTGCGGCCTTAATCTGTGTGAGTGTAAAAGTTGCATTGTTAACGTTTATAATGAGTCATGGATTTAAGAGTTGAAACTTTCACCATTCGACATATTAAATAATACTATTTGGTCAAAATGATGTGAATATTTATATAATTAATAGCAAGCTTTCAGACAGGTACTCTATCCTTCGTTAGACGTAATATGAAAGTGACAAATATGTCAAGGTAACATCAAAATGACAAATAGGAAATATGAACAAGGTAACTAAAGAATTAAAATTAAATCACTGTTGTAAAAGTTTCAGTTCTTGAAAATAGACATCCAGGTATCGGTCAGTTCATATCCATTATTTCTTTCAAGTTACAGGCTGTTTCAGAATTTCAATAGCTTCTCAAATCTTCCTTGTAACGCAATTCCTATCGTTAGCCAGAATTCTTGCGTTTTCAAATTTTATATTGTGCAGAGTGTTTAAGGCATGTTGAGCAATTGTTGATTTAGTACGATGAAGTAAACGTAAGTGCCTTTTGTATTCTGTTAAACTGGGGTTAATGCTTCTTCCTGTTCCAATGTAAAGTTTACCACAAGAGTATGGTACTTCGTAAACATCACATGTATGTAATGGAATTTGGTCTTTAGCAGAATTAAAGATTTAATTTTTTTTAAAATATGCTTTTGTAATATTTTACCAATACCTATTATTTGTGTTTGCAAGGAAAGATGAAATGTCAAACTTGTAGATTTATCATCCGTAGGTGTCATTCGTCTAAGGATGAAATGACTTTTTAATTTGTAGTTTGTTGAAACCATTATTTACGAAGATCTTTTCAAGATGGTTTAATTCATGTTGTAGTTTATCTGGATGACAAATCTTTGTTGTACGGTTGTATAAAGTTCGTATCGTGCTAAATTTTTCTGCTGGATGATGCTGTGATGAAGCATTAATATAATGATTTATACGAGTTGGCTTACGAAATACGGAATGTGTTAGGCTTCCATTTCGCCAATTAGAACCAAATGAAGACAACCATTTTTAGCTATTTTAAAGAATGTTTGTATTTTGATTGTTTAAATGGTTTAATTATTCTTTCCCCAAAAGGCCAGAATCAAAAATACATCAACTACAAGCCAAAGTTTTTTTCTTGGAGATTATTTGGAGTGTTCGGAATATTCCTAAAATAATTTGCTGTGGAAAGTAAATATGACCCATTAATGGAAATATTCTTAAAAAAAAAAGGTTGTAGTTGCAAGTTTAAATAATTGGACCGTTTTTGAAATTCGCTCTAATAGTTGTAATGCCATTTATTGGTCCTGTGTGAACAAGGAACCGACGCAAATAATTTAAATCATTTTTAATGTTAATTTGAACAATTCAACTTTTTATAAAGGAATTTTCGAACCAATGAAAGGTCGAAATAGAATATTTGGGTATTTAGGTAATGCGTAGGTTGTTGAATTTATGGAGTTTACAATTGGACGAAGTGGAGCATTTAGTTTGTCTATTTTTGGCAATCCATAAAATCTCGATATTGTAGGAACTCGTGGTGTTAGTTTCTTAATTATTTCAGCTGGTGTGTTTAATTCCTTTAACAGTTTCGTAGTTAATAATTTAAACTTGTTCTTAGGATTGTATGATAGTTTAGTGTAAGCAGAATCGTTTAGTAAACTGTTAACATTGTTTTTATGTAAGTCAGTTTCATCTATTAAAACAGTAGCTCGTGCTGATAAGATTATGATGTCTGTGTTGTTACGACTTGATAATCAGCACAAGTTAAATTCTTTTTTGGAGGTTCTCTTAACGTTTTTAAAGACCAAAACAGAGGAACAGGTATCCTAAGTTCAAAACATTAACTTCGAAACCTTTAAAGGAATCAAACTTCCCAGCTGAATTAATTAAGAGACTAACACCACGAGATCTAATACAAGGTTTTATGGATTGCAAATACTGCTTCACTTCGTCAATTGTAGCTCCATAAATTCAACAACCTATGTGTTTTCTAAATACCTAAAAATTTTACTTGGACCTTCCATTGGTTCGAGCAATTCCTTGATAAAGAATTCATAACATTTTATTGAATTAATTGGCAAATTAACATTAACCCCAGATGATGTGTTAATTAGTTTCGACATCGATTCACACAGGTACCAATAAATGACACCTTACAACTATTAGAATGAAACCACATCGAGATCACACTATTTAAATATTGTCTAACTACACCATTCTTCTTATTTAATGGCGATCATTATCAACAGTTAGATGGAGTAGCTATGGGATCTCCTATTTCTCCATCGATTGCAAATTGTATTATGGAATATTTCGAAGAACAGGCTCTAAATAATGCACGTACGAAGCCAAAACTTTGGCTTAGATATATTGATGATATTTTTGGTATCTGGCCTTTAGGGGAAGAAGAACTAATGGTGTTCCTAAACCATTTAAACAATCAACATACAGACATTACATTTAAAATAGACAAAGAAAAAGATGGTTGTCTTCCATTCCTAGATGTTCTAACTGAAAGAAAACCAAATGGAAGCCTAACACATTCCGTATATCGTAAGCCAACTCATACAGATCGTTATATTAATGCTTCATCACAGCATCATCCAGCATAAAAGTTTAGTACGATACGAATTTTGTACAACCGTGCCATAAAGATTTGTGTTTCGAGTGACGCAAAAATTTCAAAGTTCCAGATTAGAATTACCTCGTGCATATGTTGTGCCATTGAATGAAAAATTCAAATCCATTTTTAATACATAAAGTGAATGCTGCTTTCGTAATATAAAGAAGAAGATAAAGAATGCAAAAAATTGCAATGGAGAGGTGCTTATTGTTCATATAGTACATAATATATTATACCATCGAAACCATGGTGAACAAACAGACATAAGCTAAGACAATAAAGTTTGATTCAAATAAAGTTGGGTATGACTCTCAATGTAAACCTGTAATAAAATTACATATTTTTATCTCTTTCTCTCAACTACATGTATTAGAGAAGTATGACCATAAAAACATAAATCTGCTGTACAATTCATATTAGCACACTAAAACGTGTGTCGTGATTAAGAAGCAGCATCTGTTACTCCTGTCCTTTTTTGTAATTATTGTTTATGCGTTTTTGCTTTACTTTTTATGAATAACAGTTTTTCCTATCTACAACTTGTACATTGAGTTATCGGTAATTTGGTAACATTTTTACATAATTTATATAAAATTTATAAAATTTTAGGTATGCTACGTAACAAGCACCTTAAATCTCCAGCGTAGCTCGTAGTACTTGTAGTACATTATTGTGTAAAATATGATACTTGAAAGAACTACCTTTAGCGCACGTCTGAAGCATATGTGGTTAGCATAAATACAGTTAGTGATATAAAAAAGGGTTACAGAAGCCAAAAAAGAAAATAAACCTTCACAGTCACCAGCTAAGCGGAGAAAACTTATGAAATTAAGCCACCGAAGTTGATGACTATGTGAAGGATGCTGTAAAGAGAAGAATTTAAGAAATACATTCAAAATGTAAATACAAACATGCAAGACATGTCTAGTATTATACCTATTTTTGTAGGTATACATGTTACGCTGGCATCATTACAAAAAAAATTAAGCAATAGTCAAGTTTTCGATTTCAGTAGAACAAGTTTAAGACGTGTCTTACATTCCACCCGCTTTTCATCTATAAAGTAGATGATGGTAGGAGAGGTTTACTGGAACAATCACTTATTGCTGCCAATCGTGTACGATTTCTAAGAGAATATTACAAAAATAAAGAAGAAAAATTATATAATCCTGTATTCTTAGGTGAAACTTGGATCTTCAGTCGAGGATCACACAAAAGCAGCTGGCATGATAAATCTAAGGAAAGTGTGAAGAAGAAGCCAATGGGTAAAGGAAAAAGGTTTGTTGTAATTTAGTTATTACATTATAATTTCTAATAAAATAAGTGTATTTTTTAGATTTATAGTTGTTCATGCAGGTAAGGAAGATGGATTCATTTCCGATGCTTCACTTTTGTGTTCTACAAAGTCACAAAGTGCAGACTATCATGGAGATATGTGTGCGGAGTTGTTTACAACATGGTTTGAAAATAATTTAATTGCAAACTTAAACGAACCATCTTTAATTGTAATGGACAATGCTGGTTATCATTCCAAACTTCTAGAAAACATTCCAAATAATTCATCTAAGAAGGAATACATGTAATTTTCTGTTAAAGCACAACATAGCTTATGAACCATGTTTAAAAAAGAATTACTGCAATTAGTTGCAGATAATACGATACCGAAGGTGTACGAAATAGATGAAATAGCACACAAGTGTGGTGAAAGGTATTACGGTTACCACCATATCACTGTCAATGTAATCTAATTGAGCTGGTGTGGGCAAACTGCAAAGAACACTACAACCAAAATATAGGAAGACATAATTCCAAATTTAACCGTGGCCATGTAAAAAAAATATGGGTGGAACCCTTGCAATAAATTGGCAGAAATGCATTAAACATGCCGAAGTGTCTATGTTAGAGTGGTGGGAAATTGAAAAACGTTTTGTGGTTGTGCAAACATTAATTATACCTGTTAACGATTCCACGTCTGAGAGTGACACTGAATAAGTTTTTTAATTTAAATGTTTTACTTCCAATGTAGATATTCTAATTTTTACATAACATATTGATAACTCTACAATAGGTGGACTGAATGCATGTACTGATTTATGTAAATTGCTTTTCATTTAATTTGGAGCAGTATATTAAACTATGTGCTAAATTAAAATATTAAACATCTATAATTTCGTTGAACCTCGAACTACGTTACACTGTACACACTTTCTTCTACAAGAATGAAATAATCACAAACGTATCGATATTTATGTTATAGTAAGGTACAGTGCGATCATTATTGTATGACCGTGCCGCTTCTAGTACAGTACTACTGTCCGCATCCTTAAAATGAAAATTGTGCTATGTCCAGTGGCGTAAATGCAGATTTTAAAATAAATACTACCATAAATGACAAAAACTTTCGTGAATGACGAATTGCCTGTTATGCAGGCGTACAAAACTTGTAATCTACTTTTATTTTGAATTAACACTTAATTTTTTTTAATTTAGCTTTATTTAATTTATTTATGTACATAATACAGTACGTTATTGTTTATTATTACAGTTAAAAATAGAAAAATAAAATCACATAACCAGATAAATGGAACCATGCTTCATCCGTAAAGTTCAGTATTTCGTCATCTCTCAAGTTGTTGTTGAACCATTGGCAATATTCTAAACGCTTTTGAAAATCTAAAGGTGGTAATTCTTGCACAACCGTTATTTTATAATGAACGTTAATTGACGTTTGACTGCTTTGGGAACTAACATAAGACCTGTAATAATTGCTTATGTTGAAATATGCACAATGTTGTTAATCTAACTTTACTTATTTAATGTTTTGGTTTTTAAGATCCTTTTTATTTTACTGCTTAAACATACAATTCAATCATGTTTTGTATAATGCATAAAAGGCATACAATACACGAATTAACTTACCTTGAAAGTCCTGGTTAATTTATTAATGAGTTGTGAAAAAAACTATTTTATTGTAATACAAATGTAGATAAAGGAATAATTGAAAAAGCAAAATCTAGGTAGGGTAACTGACCCATAGTGGGACGCGGTCCATAGTGAATTTTACTCTCCTGGCTATTTATTGTCATGTAGAGCTATATTTCATGTGTCTGCTATTATAACAGTGTTGCCTTTGAATCTCTTGTTGGTTTTCAATTGGTGGTGTGTTCGATATTTTGGAAATTCAGGTAAGTGATCAGCTGAAAATTTTTATTTCCATGTTCAGATTTTTCGAATAATCCACCGAAATGTATCCTTTTTAACAAAATTTGGTATGGATATCTAAAACATACATAACCTCAATATTATCTTATTCTGTTTATACATAGCTCTACCACTTTGATAACATTTTGGTCATTTGTATTTTGATGCACCATGGTCCATAGTAAAAAATAAGCTCCATACTGGGATATGATAACATAATGAGGTCCATGCCGAAATACGCTAAAACATGCTATAAATTTTCATTCTTTGCAGAAATGAATATGCCAGACATCAAGATCCCAACTGTCAGCAATTTTTGAAAAAAGCAGAGGATCATGAAGTCTATGCAAGGTCTATGCATTCTGAAGTGAAAGATGTTGTAGAAAATCAAATGACATTGATGAGTGCATCAAAAAGCATGGTGTAAGCAAGTCATTTACAGCGGAAAGTGAAGAAGTTCAAATTAGCTAATGAAGCTAATGAAGAAAATACATATGATTTTGAATTCGGACGAAGCCATGGATTCAAACCAATATTTACAAGTGAGAGGAGCAGCATTAAGCAGTATATAATTGAACTTGTGAAATGTGTTACGGCTTAACATTATTAAATACTCGTGAATTAGCTACAGTATGCCAATACTAATAATAAAACGGTGCCTCGAGCTTGGTAAGAAGAAACGAGCTGGAGTTGAATGGATGAATAATTTTGAAACGACACCTATGTTATCCTTCGAAAACCAGAAAACTAGCCTTGGTACGACCAGCTTCAACAAGCACAGTGTTACATTTTTCAACAACTTGAGAAATGTGATAACGAAACATAATATCCAGCCGAAAATATACAATTGTGATGAGACTGGTGTCCAATGCATAAACCAAGGTATTAACATTAAACAAAAACAAATTGCAAAAGTGACAAGTGCTGAACGAGGCACTTAATAACAATGTGGGCAATATGCGCTAATGGGACTTTTGTCATTCTTTATATTCCCAAGAAAATTTAAGCCTTTCATGCTTACTGGAGCTCCTCTAGGATCAGACGGTGAGCTTATCCTCTGGTTGGATGACAGGCGAAATTTTGTATATAGAGCACTTTATCAAACACGTGCGATGCAGTAAAATTCAAATTCTATTAATTCTTGATAACCATGAGAGCCGTTACGATGTTCGGTGCTAATATGTGTAAAGATAATGGGATTATTTTATTGATTGCCATCAGCCATAAATTAAAGCTGACATGAGCTGCTCTTTCCATTTAGCTATTATAATGAAGTTGATGACTGGATGCTAAATCATCTGCCGTACCTATGACCATTTATGATGTGTGAGTGTTGGTTTTACCCAAAGCATTTACCAATTGTTTGCCAGTTGTTCCAAAAAATTTTATAAACAATTTTAAACATTTTATTCAAGTCTGGTTTATTTCGCGCCATAAGACGAAAGCATTATAGGCACTGGTATCTAAAATGTTGTAAAATAAGATTATGGGCCATCGATTTGTTTTCGTTTGCATGTGTATGCACCGATTACCTGATCTAATGTATCAACTGCTCCTTTGGTAAAATTATAATCAAGCATAATTTGTGGTTTTTGTCTTCTCTGCCGCTTATTTGTTTCTGGTTATGAAACGTACTCATTAGAATGACCTTCTTGTATTTTTTGGAATATAAGACACAACTGCGGTATCTTTAGTAAAATAAAATTTGGAACTATGCACAACGTTATTTACTTCCATGATAGGTAGCTCAGGATTGCTTTTCCTGACAGTCCCTAACATAGTAAGACTTCTTTTGAGAACATTTGACACAATTATACGATGTAAAGAAATTGTCACAAGTTACATTCTGACCTCTTAGTCTAAAACTACTCTCAGCCCTGATCCTTCTCAGGTTTTCCCCAGTGGTTTTCCGTATATACTTGAACTTCTAAAGCATAAGAACTTGCACCAAGCGTCCATATTTTGCTGGCTTGCTTGGTTTATACTGTGAATGAACAACCACCTCTAAATGCAACCAGCTGCTCGTCCACAGTTACGTTTTGCCCAGGATTGCACAATTTTGGTAGTATTTCCAGCCAACTTATCGTAGCCTTCTTTCTTGACGATATTCTTTATTATCAAACCGTAACACGCGTGATATGTAATAAAATCGTTTCAACGACATTGTTGCGCGAAAAAGAGGCCTGCCTGTTTTTGCATTCCACAAACTTCTGGTAGATTCATCATGCGATCTGTAAACTCCTCCTAACATTAACAAACCCATGTACGCCTGCAACGTAATGTCATCTAATTCTTGCCATTTGTCACCGTACACTCTACGACCTTCGATGTTAGTTATTTTCAAAATTATATTTTCTGAGAACTATTGAAAAATAGCTGAAATGTAGATTTTACATCCTGGACTCGTGCATTGCTGTATCTAGTTGGACCTGGAGTGATATTTGCACTAGTTGCACGCCCTGATTGAGGAAATGGATCTAACATCAAGTTATGGCATTATCTTTAGATTAAACCGATTGAGCAGGGGCATCAATTGCGTAGGATTTGTCCGTCAGCATCGTCGAAAAAATCATCGTCTGACTGTTCATAATCACTATCTTCACTGATATGATCTTCCACTTCAGAAGCTTCATTGTCACTAATGTCACTCAAATTATTTTTTTCTAGTCTTCACCACTAAGATATTTTTTGCCATTATTGTTATTTCAGCACTTTAGAAGAACTAGTAGTACGTACAACAAACCGCACTTTACTCTGCAACGTAACAAACAAAACTGTCGGTTGCATACTGCGATATGATATTTATACCTCCTGCAAGTTACAAGTCTGTTCCTGTTTCGACTTGCACGCGGCTACAGACCTGCCGAAAATGCTGTAGTAACTCGCATAGGTAGGTATATTTGAACAAGTATGTGATGATATGCATATATCTATCCTCAAATTTCAATATAAAATAATTGGAAATACAAATTTATACGTCCTACTAATGTATTACAGCCTTGGGTCATAATGACCGAGGAACATCAATGTAACAATCATGTTTAAAAAATAAGAAAAAAATGTATTAAAACAAACAAGCCATCTCATTGTTCAATGGATTAGAAACAAAGTCATTAACTACGAAGTTTAGATATTAATAAACAAAAAGTTATCTAAACAACAATTTGATATCGGGTCATATAGACCCGAAGCCGTTAAATAATTGGATCTCGTTGTGGTTGAAATGTCGCTCTAACAGTTGTAACGTGCCATTTATTGGTACCTGTGTGAACAAGGACCGACGTCAAAACTAATTAATAAATCATCTGGGGTTAATGTTAATTTGCCAATGAATTCAACAAAATCCTTTATAAAGGAATTGCTCGAACAAATGCAAGGTCGAAGTAGAGTATTTAGGTATTTAGATAATGCGTAGGTTGTTGAATTTATGGAGCTTACAATTGGACGAAGTGGAGCATTTAGTTTGTCTATTTTTGGCAATCCATAAAATCTCGATATTGTAGGAACTCGTGGTGTTAGTTTCTTAATTATTTCAGCTGGTGTGTTTAATTCCTTTAACAGTTTCGTAGTTAATAATTTAAACTTGTTCTTAGGATTGTATGATAGTTTAGTGTAAGCAGAATCGTTTAGTAAACTGTTAAAATTTGGGTTTTCAAACATTTATCGTAAAAATTCCAAATTTATAATTCTGATAACCATGAATTACGATGTTCGTGTGCTGAATATGTTAAAGATAATGGGATTATTTTATTACATTGCCCACTGCAGCCATAAATTAAAGCTACATGAGCTGCTTCTTTCCATTTAAAGCTATTATAATGAAATTGATGACTGGATGCTAAATCATCTGCCGTACCTATGACCATTTATGATGTGTGTAGTTTTTGGTATGTACCCTAAAGCATTTATCATAATATTTCAGCGGATTTAAAGCACTGTAATTACAAATTTTTCAGAATAATTTTATGTCATCTTATGTCACTGATAGGCCCAAAGAAAATGAAAATGGAGATGGTGACGAAAATAAGGCTAACGAAGGTGTTCAGGATATGGAAGATGTTCAGGATGTAAAGATGTTCAGGATGTAGAAGAACCACGACATGTCAGCCCAATTCTGGCCCATCAATATAGTAACCCTCAGCAAATCAGGCCACATGCCTAAGCTGCTCTAGGAAAACCTTAGGAAAGGCAGAAAGAAGCTACAGTCATCAATAATAACAGATACCCCGTAAAGGATGCCATAGAGGAACAGCATAAAGAAAGATTGGCTAAAAAGCACTTTCAGAAGAAAAAGCAGAAGGCTAAAAAGTTAAACGTCAAGTTTTTAATGACGACATTAGTTCGAACAGTGACGTTAGTGAAGAGATTTGCAACGATTCTAGCGATTTAGAAAGCTTCACATCAGAATATCAAGATTTGTCTATTCAAGAGCAGGACTATGTTATAGTAAGATACGTGACAAAAAAACTGTTAAAAATTATGTTGGTCATTATTAAAATAAATGGAGATGAATATAATATCTCCTTTATGAAGAGAATTGCCGTAAATTTGTTTTCTGACAAACCGATGAAGATACCGTAGTAGCAGAAGATATTTTACTAAAGCTGTCTCCATTAGTGGAAGTACAGCTAAGGCTGCTCAGTTATGTTCCTGTGAATTTTTCCAATTTAAAATAGACTAAAAGTGTTTTTTATTAAAACTATGGACCATATGATTCACAATGAACCATGTAGTGGTTCATAGTAAGTGGTCCATAAAATTGTTGAATAACATTTATTATAAATAAAGGATTACTTGAAATTATTATTAGTTTGTATTAATCCATACCCATATATAGGTATGCTTATTATAATTTACAAACGCTTAATAAAGGTGCTATAAATTTTGAAAAAACCGTCCACTATGGACCAGTTTACCTACGTTTATGAAATGTCAATCGAAGTTGAAATAAATATTTGTGCCTAACTTCAATAGAAACTTGGAATAAACTTTTGATAAAAATGATGTAAAAAGCAGTTTTTTTCGGTCAATCATTGTTGATATCCTGGTATCTACAAGAATTATGTCGATTACAAAGCAATAATTATGCTTCTAGAAGGGTTGTTATAAATCTTGAGAATAACAAACTATTTGCAACTGTTATCAATTTTTCCACCAGAAATGATTTAATTTATAATAAACAAAAAAGTATGTTGACTTACAAATATATAGGTTATGTATTATGATGGTATGTAATTATAATCAAACCATGTCCTAAATTATAAGAATTCACTGTCGCAGCAAAACATTTTAGACTCTATCAATAAAATAAGTGGATATAATGAATAATTTTTCTTGTTTAAAATATAAAAAACAGTTAATAATTTTCAACTTTCTTTGACATTTTATGGAAATGTATGTGGAGACATTTGCTGATATAAATATTAACTAAAAGATACTGTACTGATTTAATGAAGTTGCGTAAATCTTAGTTCATGTAATTTTAAGAATGAGTCATACCCAACTTTATTTAAATCAAACCATATACTTGTTATTTACTAAAATTAATTCAGTACCTAGATGATTTGTAGCAATACAAATAATTGATCTTTTTCAAGACTAAATTGAAAGTAGGATGGTATTATTTTTATTCATTTCATTATCTTTTTTAATGTATTAAATGCTCCATTTTTGTGTTTATTGTGCGTACCTACACATATCCAACTTCCTATTTAAGTTAATATGACGATTATCCGGTGTGAAGTACTTTCAATAAGCCCTATATAAGTACAATATATTTCGAAGGGTGATGGGGTACTTAGAAGGGTTTGAAAGCCAACAAGGTGCTTTGATTAGTATTTGTCGTTACTTGTTACTTGTTGGATGTGATTCAGAGTTTAATACAGATGCGACAATGTATTAATATGATGTAACCATTAACATTTTTAAACAATTTCATACTACCATTAAAAATAATCGATGAGAAACCCTTTAGGTGTGTATTTTTCGTAAATAACCAACCATATTGTGCCGTTAAGAGTATGTGAAAATGTGTAATGAAATTGATGAATTTTGAATTTTAATTTATAGGTACTGAACTTCACATTAGTCTGTATTTTAAAAGTAATATCGTTGAATGATAAGTTCTTACTTATCATTCAACGGCAATATAATACAATTTAAATTATTTTTTAACCATATATCTTTTTTGTTATCCAACATACTTATTTAAGTTTTTCATTTTTAACGTATTTATTTTTTATTTTATTTATTTACTTGTAGAAGTAAATTAATATGTCGCATTAGTATTTTTAAATGTAAACAGTAATTAGAACTCACAAATTTACGAAAGTGTGGTTTAAGCAATGATATATTTGACCTACATAATGTTGTGCAATATTAAATGTATGTGCTGTTTCCATAAATAACAAACATTAAATTTGAAATGTTACATAAACTTTGATATTTAGTGGATCTAAAAACTGTTATATTCTTCCTGCCGCATCTTTTGTATGAGTGACTAGAGCCGTCATTCTAGTTTGAAAATAAATAATTTATCCTATATTTTAAACGCATTTTCTGGAGTGCAGTAGAAATTATAATAAATAAAACTGTATGAGTGAAATTCCGAAAATTATATCGAGTTGAAATAACGAATGAAATAAGTGGTCATAGAGAGTCCAAATACGAGTTTTCGGCGATTTATATGGCCACAAACGTTATTTGGATTGAATTCCAATGAGCGGATCAACAAGAATAAGAACAAATTCAGAAAATCCCATCTGTAAAATAATTAATCATAATTTCTATAACTGTGGTGGAGATTACGTATCCCAGTGAAACCGAGCTGCAGATTCAGCATAGATTATGAATCATACCACGAAATATATTACTAGCGACTTAGGCGAGGACCTCGTTCCTTGACTTGTGCATGCACTTAAAAACACTTTTGGTTTAATGGAAGTGTCCGCCTTCGATCCTCAAATAGTGGTACATCACGTATAGACTAGTAAGTAGTAGAATGGTCGCCTACATCGCCTTCGTTGCGGTATTCGATTCCCGGCAAATGTAACTTTTTTTTATTTAGGTTAGAGTAGTTTTTCTAATTATCTAATCTAATTTTTTTCTATTTAATCTTATTTTGTTAAGTTACAGTAGTTTTGTTTATTTAATCTAAAGTAGGTATATATACCAACACCAAGATTTTAAATGCATGCGCAGATCAAGGAACGAGTTCCTCGTCTTAGTCGCTATAGAATATAATGAATGAGACTTAACAACCCAATGGATAAAAAATAACCTCTCAGATATAATGGTATAATTCTGACAGCAACCAACAACAACAAGGAGATAAAAATACTATCACTGTTATAGGCTGTTTAGTGTAAGGTGACTATTTATGTAAAAACAAAAAAAAAACGCGACATGGACGCATCATACGAAGAGGCTGAAGGGTACCAAATACTCCGCAGGAAGGGAAGGAAAGGGATACATTTCTTTTAAATTTGATACAAAATTATGTTTTGTCATTAAAGTCCTTTTAAAGTTCTTACAATAAGACTAGCTTTTTCGCCGGTCCAAATTCCATTCATATCATAAAAAATCCTTCCCGTGGCGGCGTTGGATCCCGGTAAACATATGCATATTTCAACAATTTTTAATATGTTGTTATGTGGTATATCTTCACTCGTGAAGTAGTTGAAAAGCTCGACTCAGTATGTGTCAATAGAAACAGAAACTTCTTTCCACTCTTTTATTTTGTGACAGGCTGTGTATTTTTTAATGCACACGAGTTCATCAAAAAGTTGCGAATCACCTATATGAACATCAGGGTGTTGTTTTTGAAAAACAGTTAATGAGTTTCCAACATCTGGCCACAGAGGTTCTTTTTTAGCAATAATACCCAACGACACGCTTATAAATCTTCAAAGTGTTGCGTCCATTTATCCAAATAGACTGTACAAGTAGTATAAAGCATGGTCACTGACGTTTTAAGTTAAGTTACGGCTAGGTCTCCTCCTTCACTTACCAAAGCAACTAGCAGAGTGCTAACTTGATTTGGCAAACAGACTTCATTTTCCCGTTCTATTAATTGTCGCTTTAAATTTCATAGAACCGTGTATACTTGTACCACTGGATATTTTTCAGATTCCACTTGCAGCACACATTTATGAAATGTAGAAGCTTGTAAGTGAAGAAACTATAGCTAAACATGAAAACAAATTGTTTTTAAAACTATTAAGAATCAATGTGAGACATTTTTCTTAAGAGAGAAAGTAACTATGTAACGGTTTGAACATTTTTAATATTCTTTCTATCGTTTTATTGTATACTGAGAGTTTTTGGTATTCAACATTAACTCATAAAATTCTATTAATTGTTAGTATAAATGTAGAAATAGCCATAGATTTTCAGAATAGTGGTTTCGATATCAATAGGCAAGCAGTCTCCTGATGTTTGAATACAGTTATGAAGGATGTGAGCAGCACAGTTCACCACAACGAATGATCTTTTAAGTAACTGCTGAAATTTATGAAAGACGTTATTTTGACCATGTCTTGCTGCTCCTCCAAAATTGCAATTTGTGTTGTCAGCGCACATTGCCATTACTTTTGTTGTTAATTCGTATTTGACAACTGCTTTAATAATATAGTCGGATATAATACCTTACGACTAAAGGACAAGTTTTACGCTCCCGTGATTTGAACAACCGGTATAGATTGTTACAAAATTGACTGTGCTAAGATCATTTGGTGTGGAACTTAATTATTATTTTTTTCTTGTGTTTTTCTTTTTACTTATAGTATTCCCGAACAGTCAAAGTTTGCAGGAAAACAGAAATTGGGTAGGGCATTCCACGATTTGGTCGCCGTGTGGAAAATGTATATTGCGCCCGTTTAGTGTGAGAGATGTAATCTTGAGTGCGTAATTATGGCGTGAATGAGCAAACCGAGAGTTCCTAACGAAGATGGCCTGCGAAGGTATTAAGGAGTGTATCTCGGCGGCACACTTGCCATGGTAATATCGATAGAACAAGGAAGGAACTGTAACTATTCTTCTGTGCTCAAGAGATTGTAGGTCAGAAGTCAGAGATGGGTCATTTATAAGCCTTATAGCTCTTTTTGAATGCGGTTTACCATATCAAAGGCATGTTGGAGCACTAACCTAGAGGTGGGAATTGTATTCCAGATGAGGTCGAATTTGAGCCTTATACAATAAAAGGAGTTGTTGCGATGTGAGTATTGTTTAGATCTGTATATAAAGCCTACTTTATGGGAAGCTGTTTTGCTGGCTGACAAAAGGTGGTCAACTCATGAAAGATTCGATGATACGGACATCCCTAACATAGAAATAGAGTTTAGAAACTTGAAATCTAAGCAATTCATATTTACAGCAGGAAATGATCGGTCTTTCTTGGTGGACACAATGCAACACTGGGTTTTGTCGGCGTTGAACGTGAGTAGATTATTCCTTCCCCATTGAAGAACTAAGTCACTGTTGATTGAGCCTGCCATTTTCACCTTAACGAGACTTATTGTTGTGGGAAAACTGAGAAGAACTACAATGTAGAGCGCTGTCGTTTACAAAGCAATGGATCGGGATAGTTGTTGAGGAAATGAGGTCATTTATGTATAGCAGGAAAAGTGTGGAGCTATCAGTGATCCTTGAGGTACGCCCGCGTTAATAGTAGTTTATTTCGAAAAGAATCCACCGACGACAACGTGTATACGTCCTTTGTCAAGAAATCTGGATATCCAATTGATGAGCATATCGGATAAGCCGAACGAAGTGAGCTTGGAAAGTAGATACTTGTGCCAAACCTGATCGAAAGCCTTTGAAATATCTAAATATACTACGACTGTTTCACCGAGCTTCTTTAATGTGTTATTCCAAAGTTGGGTGACATATGAAAGATCACCCGTTGAGCGACTCTGTCTGAATCCATACTGGTGGTCGTTTAGGAGTTTATTGGACTCGAGGAACGAAAGTAGTTGGTGGTTGATGGCTTTTTCCATGATTTTCCAGAATGGAAGTGACAGCCATTGGTTGATAGTTTGAGGGATCGGATTGGTCGCCCTTTTTAGGAATAGGTTGGACATTTTCCAACTTTCACGATGAGGAAACCCTTCAGATGACATTGAGATCGAAACGTGTTTGGACAATACAGGTACTAGCTCGGGGTAGCATTTTTTAAGGACGATAGCTAGAATACCGTACTGGCCAGTCGCCTTGATTCTAGGAGCTTGCAACGAAGGTGGATTGGATTAATAGCATATGGGGTAGATTTGGGTTATGGCACAGTATTACCATACTCATTGAGACATGAATTTGATGCAAAATAGTCGACAAAGAGGTTGGCTTTTTGAGCAGGATCAGCCACTACAGCTTCGTCGTGAAGCGTTATGGCAGGAAAGGCAGAAGTACTAAAGTTTTTTGAAGAGGAGGACCATTTAAAGCAATACTCTCGCCAAGGGAAGGTTGTAAAAAAATCTCGCAGTTCGCTCCATTTAGCTGATTTAAAACACCACATAGTTCTATCTGTTTTTCGAGTAACCGTGGGATTGGGTACAGATGAAGTTATTTGGATTAGGCAGTGGTCTGACTAACCAAGTGGGGAAAGGACTCTTGTTTTATAGACAAGTGGGTTAGTTGTAAGGAATAGGTGCAGGAGTATGGTTAGGGTTGTCAGGGATTCTGGTTGGTTCGGAAATGATTTGTGTGAGATCACAAGATACAGCAAATGCTTCGCCACTATGACGTACGGGATTAGTGGTAGACGAAAATTGAAGCCAATTGGAGTTGTGAAAAATCTTACATACAATACTTTCAGATTTGGTGTCGATATGTGTTGGAACAATATCCGCCTTTCCATCACGTGAAAGTGAACACTCTGCTCAGCACTTTACATCACTATCTGAGGTTGTTTTTTTAATAAATGGATATTCACTTTCCAAATCTCTATTAAATGTACACATTCTTTTTGCATTTTCTGATTTTCTATCGTCCTAGATTCATACTATAATATAACCATTATTTATTTAAAAAGTTATTAATTAACACCCTTAACCAACGAATTATTTACACTATATTCATTCATACCCACATATTTATTTTCCACACGTACAAGACATGACCGTAAGCAAATTATTTCGCGCTAAACTCGATACTTGATACTGCCTCATAAGCGGGATCGCGACCTATTTAAGTCGACAAAAGTGCTAGATAAGTCTCGTAAATTATAGAACTTGTGATGTCATCCTATTGTGTCTTATCTGAAGGTCGTGCTATCTTTTTCGTACTTTCTAGTCTCCTTTATGATACGAAACATTTATTAAAATAATTACATATACGTAATGACATGCTTAAAAAAGGGGCTCTCCCGTATAATAAGGGACGAACGGTCGCCTTAGTTTGGTGGAACTAAATCGGATCATAAGTTACAAGCGCTATGGTTAACAGCGATAATATTTCTGAGTGAAACCGTACTGCAGGTACATCGAGTGTGGGACAGTTTTTGTTTCACGAATCATATCTCCACTTATCATATCACGAGTTATATTTGTCGTGATATAATAAATGAAACGTCAAAACAGAATGGACAAAAATACCTTTCTTCCTAATATGACGGATTAATGTTGATAGAAACCGACTACAATAAGATGGTAAGTGTAAAATATCATTGTGATAGGTTAGTAACTAAGGATTTGACCGCGTTTGACAACAAATACCGCCACTATGGAGAGGACTAGAGAGGAATTAGCTAATCGAGTTATCGTTGTATGTTACTGAAAAATAACAGAAAATCTGCAAAGAAATAATACATGTTTCACCGTTCTTCGGTTAAGTCAGACCGATAAAGATATTGTAGTTTATATAGTACAATGCAAGTTGTGCGTAAGTATTTATGTTCTGTTCATTAATACTGTTCCAAAAAGACTTGAGTTAATTGCTATGATATTCCTGCACTAAATTATTTTTTCGCTTCCCTCTAAGGAAAATGTTATTTTTCTCCCTCATTTAAGGGAGCAAAGGATGGCATTGTTTTCATAGGGAGGTAAAATTACGAATTACTGTATTATTTATATTATTTATATCTTTCTTGACTCTCTCTACTTCTTACCTCCTTACGTGTCGGGGCAGTAGACAAATAACTGTCCGGTAGTAAAACGATACCGTTAGTAGGGAATGCTACATTGTCCGGGACATAATTGGGCTAGTAACTGGTCTGCACACTATGGTCTCGGATCGACCTGGCTACAAGGGGCGGTCAAGGTCGAAACAGATAGGCCCTGTTGCTGACGACTGCAATGAATGAATGGGGAATCGGTACGTGGAAGGTGAGAGGTATGCATGGTAACGAATTTGAAATTGCGAATGTAATGTACGAAAAGCAGGTTGATATTCTGTGTGTATCGGAGACAAATCGCAAAGGAAAGGATCCTGTGGAGATGGAGAATGGCAGCCTAGCACTATGGTCAGGAGTTGAGACTGAAGTGCATGGTACAAAAGGAGTCTGTGTGATCGTAAGTGAAAGAGCGAAACGATGTGTGAAACGGTACGAGTTGGTATCTCCCCGGGTAATCTGGGTCAGAATGAAAGTGGAGTTTCGAATAATTTTTATTAACGCATGATAAGCACCGGTGAATCGAGAAAGAGACCAAGAGTGTGAGAACTTCTGTATGATGTAGAGAAGGTGTTGAACGTATGCAACTCAAACGAAAGAGTGATGATAATGGGAAATAAGAACGGATGAGTGGGTGAACGCCTGCTCAACATCTGTGTGTAGAGAAACCTGTTTGTATCTAATACGTGGTTTAAACATAAAAATGTGCACAAGTATACATGGCAAGGAGATGAATCTAAATGTATGATTGACTTGATAGTGTATGATGAACGACTTAGAAACTGGGTGAGAGACACAAAAGTAATGCGTATATCAGAGTGTGCATCGGATCACTTTTTGGTTGTATCGAGAGTGTAGGACAAAAGTGGGTCTGCAGAAGGAAAGCAAACGTAGTACGAACGTCCAGAATTAGGGTAGGCAAACTAGTAGATAATAATTCGAGAATGAAATACGCAGATGCTGTTATTAAAGAGCTGAATGTGAATGAAAAAGTGTGTAACGAACAAATAAAAAACATTGACGTTGAAAATGCATGGATAAGCTTGAAAAACCGTGTTGTCAATTTGCGGATATGTGGAAGAGCGAGTAGACAGAAAAAATGTGCTTGGCGGAATGAATCGGTAAAAAAAGACAGTATGCATGAAAAAAAATGCGTACATGGCAATTATTACTGCAAAAAATGAGACTGCGAAAAAGCGATTATATGAGATTAATAAACAAAGAAGCGAAGGAGGCAGTGAGAATATTTAAAGAGGAAGTGATGGCTATGGAAGGAGAGAAAACGCAGAATGATTTTGAGGGAAACAAAAAACTCTTCTGGGAATGGGTCAAAAATACAAAACGTGGCCCAAAACAGAACGCTGCGGGAGCGATGAATACGGGCAACGAAATAGTATGGGACGGTAGTGAAGTGAGAAAATGCTGGCATGAATATTTCGGAAAGCTGTACAGTAGTGAGGAAAGTAAGACAGAAGGGTTAAATTAGAAGAACGTAGAAGGAATGGTGAATGAAACTGACAAGGATATTGCGATAAATGAGGTAGAGAAAACGGTATCAAGGTTTATAAACGGTAAAGGAGCAGACGTAGATGAAAAGGGTAAAGTGAACAAGAGTGATTGCAAGAACTACAGAGGAATAAGTTTGCTCAGTGTACCTGGTAAAGTATTTGAAAGAAGTCTGATTGATAGAGTACGAGAAACTACAGAAACTAAGATTTGGTATGGTGGCTTCATGCCAGGTAGAGGATGTGTTGATCAGGTGGTTGCTATCCAGCAGGTGATCGAAAAGTGTTTAAGTGTAAAAATGAAGCTGAATTGAGCGTTTGTAGATTTGGAGAAAGCATACGACAGAGTGAATAGGGAGGAGAAGCTGTGGGAAATATTAAATGAATATGGCTTAAATAAAGGTCTAATAAATGGAATAAGTGCAATATACAACGGTAGCCGGGCATATGTTAGGGTGAAAGGAGGTGTGAGTGAATACTTTAAGTTATCCCTGTATACAGGGATAAATGTGTTAGGCAAGCATGTACAGATACAAATGGTGTAATGGTTGGTGACATAAATGTACGAGTTATGGGTAGAATGTCTACTGCAGATGGTACAATGGATGGTGGGGTTGGACGAAGGGTCAATGCTGGAAGGAAAGTGATTGCAAGTATGTCGACAATAATGGGAAATGAAAGTATGAGAGAAGCTGCGAAATGAGTAATCTATAATGACGTGTTTGCCCCATCAGTACTGTATGGAAGCGAGACATGGATATGTCAAAAAAAAGCACAAAAGATGACTAAATGTGGTAAAACGAGAAGGGGCAAGATAAAGAATGAGTGTGGCGAGGAAAAGACGATGATGGATAGTATAAAAGTAGTACACTTATGTTGGTTGGGTACCGAGCTAGTAGCGTAGTGGTGACAAAACCTGCTTAGCATTCGGGGGTAATGGGTTCGATTCCCGTTACTGCCTACCTTGTATGTAGTTTTTTTCAGAGGGGTGTCCTCATACACATTTAGCGGAATGGTCACTGCGTATATGCACACCATGTGTGGCTACTTAGGCGAATGATGGGATAGCATTTCCCCCCTCAGAATCCTAACTCCGAATGTAGTAGAATGTATGATAAAAGAAAGAAAGAGAAGGAGTTTTAAAAATAAAAGGACATGTCAGAGATAATGTATGAATCTTCCAGAAGCTAGAGAGGTATGCAGTGAAAGGGAAGCATGGGGATAGATTTTGAATGAAAAATAAATAAGAGGCAGGGCTTGTTTTGCCCCCGCAAGGAATGGCGTGAAGGCGTAATGTAATGTAATGTTCAGTGTTTTAAGAAAAAAATTCTGACGCACGATCCGTGGTAAGTGTGCATACAAAAATTTATATATTTCGGAAATAGTAAAAAATAATGTAGATAATTTAATTTTCTTGATGCAAATACTAATAAATAATTAATTTAGCCTATAAAACAAATTAATAATAATTAAATAAAAGATTACATAATAAATTAATGTTTTGAGATATAATTAAACACTACAATTAAAATGTTTCTCATAATTATACTTTTGCATAATTAGGTTTTTTATTAATCTTTAAGTGAGGGTATATATGCAGATATAGCCCGTTTGCATTGTTACCTTAACTATGTGAAAAAGTTTTTATAATTTATTTAGAAAATTGTTGTGAAATGTTGTAAAACAAAACAGAAATTAAATGATGAGGAGATAAAGCTATTTTAAACATTTTAATAAACATTGCACAAATTAAAAAGGCAATTGAAAAACTTCAGTTGAACTATTGTACAATAGATGTCGCCTATATCAGAAATATAAAGAAAAACATTGAACATATTTACTATCAAACCGTACCTATATGAATGCAAGTAATATGAATTTTACACATACAGTACTACTCTAGTTTAAAAAGACAAAGCCATTTGCAAATTGCCATTAAAGTTTACAATGCCTTTAAAAACCATGAGAGATATGCAAGCTCTCAATTCAATTCATATTCTGTTGAGAATTTAAACGAGCTATGGGTTTTGTGTAGAGCTTGAGCTTTACTAAAAAAACTATTAGCACGATTTTAATGCTAGTAATAAACATAATTGACCTGTCAAATGTTTTTAGTTAAAACATTAATCATTATATTTTATTATTCTATATTATTAGATATGCGTTTACACATTATTTATAATTACCATATCGTTAATTCATTATGAAAGTAAACATAATTAAACATACGATTTATCAACCAGTAATTGTTTTATGTTAATCTGAAAATGTATTAATTGTTTTGCTCAATTTTCAGTTGATCTCCTGTTAGTATTAACATAATTTGCACATTTATTGCACTTTTAAAAGAAAATGTAAACTATGGAATGTGAAATGAAATATTATTTTTTAGACAACGAAATTCTTATTTTCTGGACCCTTTTCTGATTCTCATGCACACCAGTTTCAGCTATAAATTTTACTAATCTAAGAAGTCATTTTGGTAGGGCTAATTGGTTAAATGGAAATGGAGCAGCAATTTCCACACAAATTGCTATGTTTTGTAAACTAAAGTTAGGTAATTATTGAAATTGATGTATTCCTTATTTGCTTCGTTCTGATTTGTAATTAATGCTAAATGCTAAATACTAATACCACCTATATTTTATGTTGGCTCTGTGGCAAAGTTTGTTTAGGATATTTTATCGAAACTGTTCTAGATAACATTTGGAGATTAAAAATGAATGATAGGTATGTTCTAAATACTCTTTATCTAATCGAGCTCTGAGTTAGATAGTTTAGCTTTAATAGTGATACTTCCTTCCTGAATGATACACTTTTTGCCGCTTTTAAAATTACACATGCGTAAATTACATACAATCTTAAGAACTAAAGATTTTTTAGTAAAGCGATTACGCTTTGCAATATATTAACCTATTCACAAATATATACGAATGAAAATATGAAAGGCTTGGGAGCAAATTGTCACTTTGAGAAATATGCATCAGTTGCATTTCTAATCAATTAAAACGGTTTTTACTACCAAATTTAGTTCATTCCTTCAACTATAACACACCAACTCTATTATTTTCTTTCTTTATCTGAAGGTCTTGTACTGCTGCTCCTATATTTATTCACATCATGCAGTTTGTAGACGCTAACATCGTTCACTTTTAGGCCCACCGACTCAATGTTATTCAAACTAGTGGTAACAGTAGAAGGAGGTGAGTTGAGGATGTACGTCATCAGTGGTGGGGGACGTTACGCCCACGTGGCCGTGGTCATTTCCCACCCCTATGGCTTCTTTTCGGGATAGTTTTTTAACCTCTAGATGGAATTTTCAACACTTGATGGTATTTTTACCCTGATTAGTGACCTTTGAGGGTGAGGCCGGGTTCTTTCCGGGGCGATTTTCAACCCCTTGATGGAATTTTCAACCGTTTGTTGGTATTTTCACCCGTAATTAAGGCGTTTTTGGCAATCCACCCCCAGTGTTCAGGTGTGGGGGTGTGGGGATTGTCATGTGACATTTTAGCCCCTAATTAAGGTTTTTTTGTCAACCCCTGAAGGGTAGACAGATGCGCGCGCATACAGTATTCTGATTTTCTGATTGGCATATGGCCTCAGACATGTCTGGTTTCTGATTGGTTGCGGGGCGTGGCTTGTAGGCCATTTTGGGGGCCATTTCGTGGGCCATGGCGGGAAATAGTATTCTAATAAGAGACTCATAAGACAGGTATAGGACGTGCCCTGGTTCCTGATTGGTGACGGACATATGGTTTTTTAATTATAAGACGTAACCAAAGTCCTCTGTCATTTTGTATGACGTCATAATCAAAGCCATTTTGTTTATGGCGCGTGGAAATAAATTCAAAGTGTTGATCTGAAATCGTGTTCTATCAAAGCACCTTGGTTATTACCGGTAATAAAATGATAAAGGGTTTTAAGCAATTTATTAGCAGTAATACTATTTCTACATCTCGTGAGCATGTTATTAAGACAGATTACCTTTTAGCGCATCCTCTAGAACAGACAATTCTAAAGTACTGTATTGGTTCAGATAACACCTTACCCTATAACAAATCAATGAAGGTTTTTTGATTGTCTGAAATCGAATGTTGTCAAGAAACACATGCTAAAGCGTATAAATAAGAATGCCCACATTGATCTATCTATATTTTAAGTTTATTAAGATAGATTTCATTTAACGAAACCTCTAGAACATTCAATTCAAAAAGATCTGTGATGATTCAGATTACATCTTACAAAAAACACCCTGTAGTAAATCAAATTAAGGTTTTTGATTAGCTGAAATCGAATACGGTGTAGAAACACACTAAAAACACATCATAAAGTTTAAACCTAATTTTGAAGACGTTTATTTGGAAACCGCTTCCATCATCATATTACATACAAAAATAACGTCTTTAAACGTCAAAATCTAAAAGCCTGCATTGAATTAATTTACAGATTGGAAAGAGTGTTTTTAGGATGTGTCTTAAAATTATTTTTTGCGACGTGTTACATCATTAGACTGGGGTTATTTGAACTTGTTTGTTGTATATGATGGTGGTCAGAGTACAAACAGCATCAGTGGCTGTAGATCTTGACGGTTTCTAAAACAAGTGTTTTAAAGACCAGTTATCCACGAACACTTTACGCTATTTTTTTTATTGGTGCACCTTGAAATAAAAATTAATATACCTAACAATACTAACTGTACTTTCTACTTTCATTTATAAAATTAAATGTGTTAAATAATGTTTAAATAAAGGGTTTGAATTTGTTAGTAATATTTTATTTGACGTTACAAGGTACTCCTGTCAGATCAATAATAAAAAAATGTCATTTAGAGTTCACGTTTCTTGAGTTGTTGATGTTGCCATGGTAATTTTAAAAACGCGCGTTTTTGAAAGTTCAATTTAAACATGCTAAGGCGTGCTTTAAATAGGTAAACTAGGGCACCAATAAAACGAAATAATGATAATCATCCAGTATACATTTATTTAGTTCTTAAATTGACAACGTGTAAATATGTGCATAAAAGTACAATTTTTATAAACACGTAAATCCATTTGTTACCCATATGTTTCTATTGATGCGGTTATCTTTTTTACATTTATTCTATAGTTAACCTTTGGTTGTTGCGAAAACAACAGTTGTTTATATAATTCCTAAATGACAAAAAGTAATTAGAATTCTAACATTTTAAAATTTATCATAACGTGTAAAAATGCAAAAATGCGAAAATTTTTAACCCAAGAGCCAAACATTTTTTTTCTTCCAAAAAATCATCTGAATGGTCAGAAATGGGCCAAAACGATTAAAAATTCGAAAAAAAAATTTCGAAAATTTTTGACGTAAGGGCCAAATTAATTTTTTTTCCATAAATCATCTCAAATGGTTAGAAATGTCTCAAAACGTGTAAAAATGCAAAAAAAATTTGAACGTTTTTTAGCTTAGGGCCAAAAGATTTTTTTTTCAAAAATCGTTTCGAATGGCCAGAAATGTCTTGACACGTCTAATAAGATACAAAACCTCGTACATTATGCGTCTTGAACCCGAGACGCCGGGACCTCAACCAAACACGCTGCCACTGCAATACCGGAGGAGTTCACAAACAAACTTGGTCAATTCTGGGATAGTTCACTTAGTTGCTTACGTAAAGACATGTCGGTTTGCTACGAAAAGCCGGTCGTATTTATACACTCTATAATAGTTGAAATCTGGAATTCCATTTTGACTGGACAGATTTCGCTCAAAAGTTCATCATTTCGTCTACTCACGCATCCGAACCTGGGTACCAAATTTCATGACGATCGGATTATCTTTGTGGAAGATATTGTGCTGGAACACATACAGACAGACAGACATACATTTTGAAATGTTCATGTTTGAACCTCTTTTTTTCCGACTTACGGTAAAGCAATTAAGTATGGCAGCGCATTTTAAAGGAAATTTAATCCTCTTTAATAATACGCTGGAATCTACTTTCTATCTATTTTCCATTTTGCGATAATGCACAAAAACTAAAGTGCTGCACTCGAAATTTCGCCGACCGATTACAATACCTTCCAATACTTTCGTATTGTGAGGTAAAAAGGTCTCTAACAAAAAGAGCTATTTACATAGAAAGTAAAGACGACCTAGTAGATACAATTATACCCACGTGCATGCCAAAAATTTCTGTAATGCGTTTAACAAATTTTGCAATTACGTAATCAACAACAATATCCTTTAACTATTCAAATATTTACATAAAAATTAATGTCGACCCTGAAATACAAATTATCCACGTTCTTTACACATGCCAGAAATTCCTGTAATTAACTTTCATCAGTTACCTAAACGGCAATAATATCCTTTCAGTATTCAAGCTTCGTAAACCTAACTAAAAAATTACACAAAATCTAAAACTACCAAAAATTAATCAAATTGGAATAGCATTTTTTAAGATGAACATTAAACTTACTTTCGCTATATGTTACTTAACTACATTGGTCGTATTTGAATTTGTTACTTGAAACGTGTTGTTTAGGACGAGCATTAAAACATTTTCGCTGTGTTGTATAATTAGATTGGTCGTATTTGATGTTGTTACTTAAAGCATGTTTTTCTAGGACCGACATTAAAATTATGTTCGCTATGTGCTGCCTAATTACATTAGCCGTATTTGAATTTGCTGGTTAAAGAGTGTTTTTAAGAAAGGCCTTAAAATTACTTTCCCTAAGTATTACCTATTGACATTGGTCGTATTTTGAACTTGTTACTTGAAGAGTGTTTTGAAGATGAGCGTTAAAAATATTTTTCGCGATGTGTTACATAATTACATTTGACACATTTCAATTTGTTACTTGATTCAATTCTAAAACGCTACTTTGAATTAATTTACAGTTTGACCAATTCATAATACAAGTGATATCTATAAAAATGTCTCTAAGGAATTTTTAGAAAGGCAGTTAATGAGTGAAATATGTGAACGGCGAAACGGCCATGAAAATGTAATTATACTGTTGCCTTTGTTTGCGCAACTTATTTTCTTCTTTCAAGCCGATTTTACGTAAAAACCCGGGGTAATTAACTGGTGCGCCTATAAAAGCAAATGAAACGCGTTCTTATGTTATTTACAGTTCATACGTCGTGCGTTAAAGACTGTTATAATGTCAAGCTCAACAATTTCTTCTGCTTTAAATGTATTCGAGGGTGGTTTAATGACCGAAGATGAGGTGGTGGAGATGTACTTCAGCATTATTAAACATGTAGTTGGTGGTGAAACCATAACACCCCTTGAATTAGAGCGTTTCCAGAGGTTGCGCGACCCCACGCAGAAAATGCAGCCGCGTTAATGACTATGGTGTCATGTTTCAGTATTCTTAAAATCTGTTACTTACTAATATTTTATTTCTAGGTATTTGCTAAAGTACAAGGTGCTGGTTGCAGTGGTTGCCCATAACCGATGTTATTAGTAGTTTTAGTATTACCAGATGGTCCACTAAAAACCTTACTTTTGTTCAGTTTATATGGGAAATGATGACACAAGAAAGTTTTTCAGATTCTGAACATTTTTGTTATGTTGTTACATTCAAAGCAATAAAAATGGCAATGGAGCCGCTGAACTATATTTAAACACGTATATAGAAATGTTTAATTCAACTTTTAATAAGAAAATATTTTAATATACCTATGATGATACGACTAAGATTACTATCTCAGATGCACTGACAGACAGTAATTTAATAAGAATATATTTCAACGAATTAAGTTTAATTTGACAATGGATGATTTTGTCTGGAACAGCACCTTATAATAAAATCAACCAAGATGTAGATAAAATTAATATTTAAACTAACAAAGAATTCCTGAACTAAGTTGCAAAATGTATTAGGATTATCCACAACCAAAATACAAAGAGTTATAGCAGTTATATATTTGTGTTTTGCTTTATTATGGCCGCCCATGGCTTAGTACAATATAGTTATAACTTTTCTAACATTGAAATGTTGTCTTTAATCTAAAATAAAAATATAGACATGTATACATTTTTGATAAGGAACCAAACTAAAGGAAAATATACAGGGTGTCCCATTAAAAATACATAATTTCATGTTATTGCATGAAACTCACGAATTTAAAATGTTACTAAATACGTTTCCGAATACTATGTAAAGAGCCCTACAAGATGCAGGTTATAGTTTTTCTATATCTCAAATAGTAACCGAGATACGGGGGGTTTGTGGATATTTCAAATATTTAGAATCACCCGGTATCACAGACAGTGAGGCGAAAACCACAACCATGTAACTTTTACACGAACGGAAATACCCCCAATTACATCGAAAGTGAAGTGATTGATAGGAATGACCTAGTACTCTGAATTGAGTGCTTGTGTATTCTAAGGTAATTTAAATTCATTAAAGGTCACCCCTTCACTGATAGTTGCGATGAAAATGATTCTTGCTTTTTTAAGTAACTGGCCATGCTTTAGAGGATTGTCAAACGGTTAATACAAAATAGTAGATAACCATTTGTTTGCCGAATATCATCAATGAAATAAGGAAAATGAAAGCAAAAGTAGAATGTCTTTGCTCCCTTTTGTCAAAAATAAGATGCGAGAGGCTCTGTCTTTAACGCTTGAAGAGGCTGTGGAAGCTTTCAAAAGTTCGTTTCTGAGATACAACCTTCTAAGTCGAAAAAGTGATTTTATATCCAGTTTCATGTATGCAAAAGCCTGTTGAGAGTATGGGAGAACCACGTTGTAACACACCGTGGGGAGAACTACTATTTCAGATCATATTACTGACCACTGCTACAATACACTGCTTTGCTTATACCTTTCGGAATGATAACTTTAACGTTAACTTTTAATACATTTGTTTTCATTTCTTTGTATTTTATTATTAATTCTAGTAGCTCAAGATTGTTACTTATTATAAATATTTCTAAAGAGGTAATTTTCGAATTGAACAATAGTGTAAATGGGACGTGCCATTTGAAATGGTTGTTATGCGGCAAGTAATTCTAAGCAAGTTTGAGAAATGTAAATATTTACCATGCATACAATCAATAGCAATTGTAAATCGCAAGATACGTTTGCTGAATTTTAAAACTGTTCTAAAAAGTAGCCACACGTAGCAACCTTAATATATTGATGTTATCTGAAAGGTTACTTCAATTTATACAAATACGATAACAATAACCAACAAAGAAAAATGTTAGCAATAAAATCCTTTCCTTTTGTCAAATAAAACTTTATTCAAGTAGGTTGATTTGTTTTACAACCTTAAGAAAACGAAAAATATTTAAAACAGAACAATACAACTAATACAAGTTAAAATTTATATAGATATACGATCAGATTTAAAAGGCTTTGTTATTGGATTGTTGTATAACTTATCTGGCTAATCGTGTACTAGAAAATAATGTTTGTGTTATTTTCAGGATTTTCTACTTTATAACAAGATAAACAGATTTTGTAATATAAGATGGTTTGATGAAGTGTAAACACATTCGATCATTCATCTTATGAGTAGGTACATACAGTTAACTAATCTAGGTTTTGAAAAAAAAAGTTAATTCTGTTTATTACTTATTTAAAAAAGTTAAGTACTCATTGCATTTTAACATACTTAACGATGCCAGAGGACGCGATCCTAGAGAGGACTAAGATTAAGCTACAATGCTATGACCACATTTTCTACCTGATCGTTAATATGCACTTAATAAATAAATATTAAGGGTTTATATAAAACATATCCCTACGCAGGGGATTGAATTATTCGTAAAATGTCATAACCTGTATAAATCCCATGAACGTCATTAATCAGCAGTGTAACTAGGAAAATTATGAATAGATACATGGAAAACAAGATTGTTTTATGCATGGTAATTAAATATCTGGTGTGGAACAAAACAAAATGTACAAAACATATGTAATCAATTTATAAATTATAGACACATACAAATGCGCAAAATGTTTATACATTAGAAATATCTGATGTGGAGCAACACACGACCTTTTAACCTACAAAGTGGAAATTAAAACAATTTCAAAATAATATATTAAAAAACAAGTTTCATAAGACCAGCCTTGAAGCACGAATTCAAGTTTAAAGTGGCGTAGTCAGCGTTTTTTAAAGAATGAGTTCTTCAAGGTAATTTGTCCTTTTTACGCTGTTTTTAAACACACTTTTTTACTTCAGTTGATTTTGAGATTTTGTGCCGGTTGGTAATGTCTTAATTTTAAAAGTGAAAATTTGATCTAATCGCTTTTGTTTTATTCCACCAAAATCTAATCAGCTCCAGGAGAAATAAAAACAAGCTTAAATACAAAATTCTAAGTACGAACGTGTATTCGTTCTGGAGTTATCGTGGGTGTTAACATATATCCACGCACACAAACACACACACACACACACACACACACACACACACACACACACACACACACACACACACACACACACACACACACACACACACACACACACACACACACACAACACACACACACACACACACACACACACACACACACACACACACACACACACACACACACACACACACACACACATACACACACACACACACTCACGCACGCAGGCACGCACGCACGCATGTACGCAAGCACGCACCCACACGTCACGCAAACGGCACGCATACGCACATGCACACGCACATGCACGCGCGCAGCACACACACACACACACACACGACACACACACACACACACACACACACACACACACACACACACAACACACACACACACACACACACACACACACACACACACACACACACACACACACACACACACACACACACACACACACACACACACCACACGCACGCAGACACGCACGCACGCATGTACGCAAGCACGCACCCACACGTCACGCAAACGGCACGCATACGCACATGCACGCACACACACACACACACACACACACACACACGCGCACACATACACACGCACACACGCACATACGCTCACACACACACATGCACACACCCACACGCGCGCACGTATACACACACACACACACACACACACACACACACACACACTCACACGCACGGAGGTACGCACGCACGCATCCACGTACGCAAGCACACACCCACAGGTCACACACAAGCTACGCACACACACGTACATGCACACGCACATGTAACATGTATCAAGGTAAAAATTGTTACTAAGCAAAATGTCAATGACATAACGGAACGCCTTACTTAGACGCCTTATTTAAAAACCGTGTAATAAAAGAGAAATGTTACGCTTGTTAACTCCTTTATTCTAAGCGTATACGCAATATTTTTACAAAATGCTGTACATTCGAACCAGTTTACTTTAAACGTTGTGTTTTCCTATGAAATTCTATTTTTGACATATCAATTCAACAGGATTAAACTTACAGTGGGCGGGTATCGGAAGCCATAACATTTTAATACTGTTTCCTCGTAATTCATTGACCACTCTTTCAAGCAAATATTGTTTTTTATAATTGTACCGGGTGGCCAGCTAAGAACGGCCGTCGGCCATATCTGAGGAATGGATTATAGCACAGGTTCGGGAAAAAATTTTTTATAACGAAAGTGGCCTGGAGAAACGCCTGGAAATTATTTTCAGAATTGTAGGTCCACCGCTAGAGGGCGTATTTGACAATTAAAATTTTAAAAAGCAAAATTTTTCAAAATTTACTCAATTAAGGGGCATATTAAATATTATAATCAGATTCCTCGACAAATTCTACATATTTTTTATTTGACAAGTTTTAGTCTATCTTTTCAAATAAGAGGTGGGAGAGAGTGGGAACCTTGTTACGAAAAAACGCCATTAATTCAGGTTCTGCTTGACCGATTTTAATGAACTTGATGTTGTTTGAAAGAGCTTCTGTTAAACAATAGAAAATTTGTAACTTTGAAGCAATCTGATTAATAACATAAATGCTAGAGGGCGCTGTTTAATATTTTTTTAATATTGTGTTTTCCCTTTACAATTTTAAATGAAAGCATAAAAATTTAAGTAGGTCTTTAAAAAGTAGACTAAATTAGTAATAAAACAGTGAAAGCAGCAAGTCGATATCTTTTTCATAACCTGAGATATCGTAAGAAACAGGTAAATAGCGGGAATTGTTCTTCCAACGTCTAGTAGGCTAGTTCGCGTTAACGGAAATTATTAAATTTAGCCTGGATGAAAAGATCTTACATTGGTCTGCAGTAATTTAAACTGTTATCATACTAATATTATGGTTGCCGCTAGATTACCTAAATGTAATGCTGTCGCTACTAACAATGAGAACAACACTTCTTTCACTAACCTACAAGCATTTCGCAGTACGCTTAGTAACTTGATTAAGAATAATTAACTTTTTTACATTTTTTTCTGCTTCGAAGAAAGCTTTTACTTTTAGAACAATTTGTTTAAACTAGGCGGATATATGCTTAGGCATGTCTCTTTTTGGTGAAAAGCTGGTATGATATACGTATATAGTCGTATATATATATATATATATATATATATATATATATATATATATATATATATATATATATATATATATATATATATATATATATATATTACAGTAATACCGCTCTGCGTTCGAACCATTTATGTCCTCACTTAACATAATATTTTGGCTCATTAACAAATAATATATTGACTTAAATTGAAGGTACAAACATGTGTATAAGTTTTTGATTTACGCGCTATAGTACATGTATGCCCTCTCGTAGATTAAAGGCGTGTGCGGTTTGCCATCGATATTCAAACAGCACATTATTGAAAACCCCATAATCGTATAATCACGAGCATATTTTAAGAAAATATTTTTACATTTATGTTATTTAGGCAATACCTTAATGTTATGACAAAAAAAGTTACTTCACGTAGTGAGAATTGGTCATGTTTACCTGTTTGGGGTATTTACAAGCAAATGGAAACAATTTATTACAATCTCTGTTTGGTAATAGGTTCAGAAAGAACCAAACTACCTAATTCTCGAATTTTATTGATTTGGATTGGAAAATAAAATATTTATGTAGGCTAAATGTGGAGCGTGTTGAAAAATGATACCTTGGTACCTTTTTGTAAATAAAATTCAACAGTTTTAAGACTACGCCAATTAAATACTTAGAATTTACACATTTTAATAACAATATATCAATTGTTAAATATCAAAAATTTTAGGGAAATTGGCCCCACCAATTTTGTAAAATAAGCCTTCCAAGTGAAGTGACTAAACTTTTTACTTTGATAGTAGTGTATACGGTATTGTATAAAAAGGAAACAGCGAATACACAATAGATTTCTGAAGTTTACTTAACTTTTTGAGTGCTTTTTGTTGCATTTTCAATTCTTAATTAATTTTACGTTTACGTTTGATGTAAAATAAACTACTTTAAATAAATCTTTATAAAAATCAGTAGATAATACATTTTAATGCTGAATAATTTTATAAAACCACATTATTCTGATTTCCATTGTGAGTGTATTTAATCTATGATCTTCAATTAACTACGATTATAAATTTTTCACATAGCGAACGTTGAAAGCATGGGTTATTTTACAATAGTTAGGTCATATCTTTAAAGCTTATGTCATAACTGATACAACCTAAACACCTGATTTAATCAAGGTGTAGTCCAACTTTTGTGAACTAAATGTGCACAGCTGTATTTTTGATTGCCTAAGTACCAGAACTGTGACAACACATTTCCAAATACGTAGCCTGAATCGATTCTGCGTTTTTCAAATTAGCAATTTCGAATATAATTTTATTAAATAATATCGTAAAAATATTTAAAGCATTTCACACATTGCAACAACGCATTAAATTTTCATTCTGAAAGATTTAATTAGACATTCTAGAATCTAATAAACCTTTTTTCATTTCTCGATATAACATTCAGTATTAACTTAATAAAAATTGCAATATAAGAATTTAGCGGTTGAACGGAATAATTTTAGATTTATTTTACGGAAATGTTTGATTATATCTCTCTTTATTCACAAAAATTTGTATTCAGTAGCGGTATATTTTTTTTGTAAACGTTTTCAATAAAATACTGAAAATTTATTTGAAAAATCTCAAGAATGTCATTTTCATTATTTTTATATTGTATTAGTATTAATATACAAAGTATGACATTGGTTTGAAACAATTTGAACATATAATTAATAGAACGTGTTTCTAAATCTAAAAATTAGCCTGGATTAATTTGAGTCCTGAAATTTTATTAGAATTTAATGATAAGGGAATGGCAGGGAACTATATAAATATGTAAGGGTAAGGTCTGTATGTAGTTGCAACTAGCACCATGAAGACGCGGTAGATTAAATCACATTTATGCTTTTCAGATCTATTGAAGTTCATAGCATGCTTATTGGGCCCGTTCACCATTGCTTGCGTGAGCGAACGTGATAGTTTGATGTTCTCCAGCCTAGACAAGGATAGCTGAGCACTGGTGAAGGCGCCCATTATTGTGAAAGATTTTCATTAAACGACCGGAGAGCTACAAAATATGGAAAAATGATAACTGATGTTTTAAAATATTTTAGATATCTAAGGAGAAATACGAACCACGATGGAATTTCGTCACAAATTGCTCCTATTTTATTTAGAACTGGACATAGGATTTGGTCATGTTTTACTCGAGCAGAAGCTATTCTCTTGCAAACAGCATTTTATTAAGCTTTCACTATGGCTTGACGTATTGCTTGTGTTTCATTTTTATATTTTTAGTGTAGAATAAAGCAAAACACAGTATTGTATAATTTTTCTTTAATGAAATAGTTATTTGTATTGCTAGGCCAGAAAATGGGTGTTAAATCATTTTATGGTAGACTGATACGAAAGCTTTTTGTGCCGACGTCAACAATTGTTATTAAAATCAATAAACAAAATTCTTGTATTTTAAAAATTTCATACTTGTTGAAATTAAATTGGCAATACTGACAACTGACAGTAACCATTTGAAAATATAACCTAAAAAATACAATTGCGAAAATTTTTCATTACTCGCATTTTGTAGGTACCTTACCAATTTGTTGACTATATAATAATTTATAGATGTAATTTGTAGTTTATAAGGAACTAATATGTACATAATAACGGATGCGTAAACGTACACGTTATGTCAAATGTCGATTATGTCGAATATTCTATTAGTTCTGCCACTACAAGGAATACCAACTGTAATTTAGTATTATTTTTGCCGGTCTAGGCCAGAAAACGCATAGCTTCCGGACGCATTTGCGGTCTGCATATGCCCTATTCCAGAACGAAGGCAAAAAATATTTTCATACTGAAGGCTATTGAATTTACAAGACCTCTGGCAGAAAAAAATTACATATCTAAAAAATCTGGACTGTCTCCTCTCAACATATAAATATACCATAAAAGTACTAGCGGATCTAATGAATAAAATTCTACGTACAATACAAAAATGAAACTGAAATTTTTTGATTTCATGTTTTACACGTCTTTCAACACATTAATTCTATTCTGTAACAAAAATTACAAGTTGCTAAAGAATTTTCACTTTTTACTTAATATATATTCTAATAGTATTTTAAGATGCACTTTCATATATTAACGTAGGTTTCATTTCTTTACTTTGCGTTTCAGTAGTAATAAACAATCTAATACAATACATTTACATCGCTTTTAATCCAGTTGGACCTGTTTTTAAACGTGATAGTAGAGGTGTTACTTTGGACCTTTGATTGCTTTTTATTAACACTTTTCATCGGCTATCTCACCCCTTTTAAGACCTTTTTCCATATCCCTCTCTGTATACTAAATCCATAATCTTGGTTTAGCACCTTCTTTGTAACTTTTTGGTTTTCCGCAATCTTGTTACGTGTACCTTTTTGGTATATCTGCAGTCTTGTTTCCGTCTAGGTATATCCGCCATTTTATTTTCGTGTTCCTGTTGGTTTCCCGCCATCTTGCTACCGTGTATGATTTTGTGCCATCTTGCTTACGTGCGCCTTTTTGACCTTTTGCCATCTGGTTTTCGTGTATTTCTTTGGCTTCTTCATCCCGTTCACATGTGCCTTTTGGACTTTATGCCATTTTCAATTTCCGCCATCAATTAGAAGTTAGAACAGGGGATCTTGTGGTATAATTTAAAGGTAAGTACCTCCATCTTGTGATATAAGTAGAAGTTAGCGTATAGTTTGGTATATCATCTTACGATATAATTTAAAAGCCAAAAGTATCATCTTGTAGTATAACTAAAAGTTAACAAAAAGCTTGTAACGCCATACTGTGGTATAATTTAAAAACTAGTAGAACCATCTGGCGATATAATTAGAGGTAACATACAGTTTCCAGTCCCATGTCCCAATTTAAAGGTAAATAATCTAGAAGTACCACCTCACAGTACAATTACAATTTGGTACGCATTTTACAACATCATCTTGTAGTGTACTTTAAAAAAGATAATTAATCTAAGTAGTATAATTAGAATACATCATTAGAAATCATGAAGCTAGTCACTGGGATATCTAATCAGATATTATTGCGAATTTTTCATTATCATGCTATAAAGCCCTAGCAAATTCATCGCCACCGTCAGCTTAAGCAATAATTACATTTATCAAGTCATCTAGGCCTATACCGAATTCCTCGATTGATTTTTTATTTTGATTACATTATGTAACTTGGAGGAGAGAGAAAGAGCTAATTCTTAGTGTTTTTTCAAGGTTGAAAAAAGTACTATTATGAGCGGTCTGTAATATAATTTTGGGAATGGAACTACTTTTTCAGAAAAAGCTTTTGCCCTAGATCTCTTCGTGTTAGTTAGCTAATGCTGTGAAAAAAATTATTTGGGTTGTTCTTTTTATAAGAATCCAGATCAAAAAACAGTATAAGTGGTTCTTGTTAAAAAGAACTCGTTTTAGTGCAAAAATAACCCAAGGGATTATTAGGCAGGTTTTGCACTTTTGGTTAGTTAGCATGTAAATGTGTTCTCTGTAAACGTGCTGTAAAAATTAAATTAAATAATCAGCATACCTTACCACGTTAATATGATTGCGAGTTAAATAATAAATATCAGTTTCATCTAAGTGAGTAACCAATTTTTGGAAGTCGCTTCAGATATGACAAAATTTTATGGCTTTCAGTGTATTGGAGACCGTCTTCCAGGTTGCACTTATATTGGGAGTAGCAGGTGCCTGTTTGTTCAACATGAAGACGGTAAACCACTCACCCCACAGGAAGAAAATAGATTCTGAAAATTGTCATAGAGTCCCACATTTTTTCATTGTCTTTCTTAATAACAAAATTATATTTCTCAATATATTTTCACATAATGAAGAAGCGTATGTTTCTATACAATCACCATCAGTTTTTCACTTAGAAAGCTTAGACGAATTTATTCGTTTATGTAATTACGTTAATTGTAAAAATCTACATGTAAATATAACCATTAAAAAAAACTGAATTTATTTAAAACAAAAAATACCGATAAATATTGAGCAACTTTTTGCGGGTTATCCATAAACTATCAATCTTTTGCCCATTTACATTACATATAATTTTGATCATCGGAGGAAGAGTAGACAAACGTATATCGTCGTAGATTTAATACTGTAAGGGTAAAAATGGACAATGTAGGTCCTGTAGGTCTAAAGCCAAACACACAAAAACAGTTCCATTACGAGTAGTCAAATGTAACGTCCCCGTATGTATATTTTTGGCCGATCTGTGGTGGAACAGTAGCCGAGGCCAACAAATTAAACAAGAGCGGAAACGTTCACTTTGGCCGAGGTGCACATATCATTTTTTAAGCGACCACAGAATGAAATTATACGTCTTATGCTAGAATATCTTTATTTTAGAAACAGATATGTACCCGTTTAATTAAGAATGTAACGTTTAACCATGGTAATAGAAGTCGCTAATTTACTAAAATAGGTTAATAACAAGATCTTTAGTTATTATTAAAAATTGCTATAAATAATGAACTTTTAGTACAGTCATTGTTAATGAATTCCACACTTTTGTATCGACGTCATTTCTATTCTTTGCTATCATCAAACTCCTCTTTGGTGCAGCAAAAGAAGTTAAAAAATAAGAAATTAAAGAACTATTGTCCTCGTCCGTATACATTTGCTTGGAAATATTTTTTGCTTAGCAAATCATTGATGTAGCCTTGTTATAGCGCAGGATTTCTATCCATCGTGAGGTTGTCGCATAAAAATATCATCTCTTGTTTCCGTTAGAAGTGATGTTCAACTCCTGTAATGATGCTCGGTGTGGTGTCTGCTGTTAGGTCGGTGTGGGTCAGTCGCTCGGTCGGCGCTGGTCGATCGGTCGGCCGGTCGGTTAGTTCATCTGTCGGCCTGCCTGCATGTCTGACCGCCCGTTGGTCGGTTGATCGGTAGGTTGGTCGGTTGAATGGTCGGGCGGTCGCTCTATCTGTCGGTCTGTTTGTCTGTCTACCTGCCCGTCTGTCTTCCGTGGGACTCTATTTAACATGAAAATTCAATCTGCCACAGATTATTGTTGTTGTTTTTACAATGTTGCCTAATTTCATTATGAACGTGTTACAAAAGGGGATACATACTTATTCTAGGAAATGCATTACTTCGTTTCGCTTAATTTCGATTTTACGGATTCACTGACTTACAGGGGAGTCCAAAAGGTAGAATAACTTTCACTTTTAAATGATTTTTATCTATTTCTTTCAGTAGTAAACTGGTTGAAATTATTTCGATGGTATTTTATGTTGATACTTTTAACAAAGCACACTTTGCATTTTGCTAAATTTCATATGTTTAGGTAGATAAGTATTGTTGGTTGCATACATACACAGAAATTACAGAAACCAGCTTTTATTCATAGGTATTTTGGTATTATCTATAGAAGTTAATAAATATTCTATAGTTAGTGATAACTATTTGATTAAATAAATTGGTTCTGTATGTTTACATTGTAACTGCTTTCCAGTAGTGAGTTAATTAATGCTTCAAATTAGCCAATATTTATTTAAGGTCAGGTATGCATTCTTACTGTTGAATCTTTTTTAGATTGTTAGAGAAGAAGACATTGTTCCAACACTCACACACTCACACACTCACACATTCACACACACACACACTCACACACACACTCACTCACTCACAGTCTCAGACACTCTCACACTCACACAAACACACAATCACACACTCACACACTCACACACTCTCACACTCACACACTCACACACTCACACACTCACACACTCACACACTCACACACTCACACACTCACACACTCACACCACACTCACACACTCACACACTCACACAATAACACAATCACACAATCACACACTCACACAATCACACACTCACATACTCACACACTCGCACACTCACACACTCACACACTATCACACTCACACACTCACACACTCACACATTCACACACTCACACACTCACACACTCAC
>JARFJB010001138.1:1932500-1970000 GCA_036346205.1 Vesta saturnalis | reverse complement strand
ACACAGACACAGACACAGACACAGACACAGACACAGACACAGACACAGACACAGACACAGACACAGGAACAGGCACAAACACAAACACAAACACAAACACAACCACAAACGCAAACGCAAACGCAAACGCAAACACAAACGCAAACGCAAACACAAGCTCGAACACGAACACGAACACGAACACGAACACGAACACTAACACTAACACTAACACTAACACTAACACTAACACGAACACACTAACACTAACACTAACACTAACACTAACACTAACACTAACACGAACACGAACACGAACACGAACACGAACACGAACACGAACACGAACACGAACACGAACACGAACACGAACACGAACACGAACACGAACACGAACACGAACACGAACACGAACACGAACACGAACACGAACACGAACACGAACACGAACACGAAGACGAACACGAACACGAACACGAACACGAACACAAACACAAACCCAGACAGACACAGATACAGACGCACGCACGCACGCACGTACGCACGCACACACGCACCCACCCACGCACCTCCTTTACGGAGTCAACGTGTAGTTAAATAAGCAATCAAAAAGGGTCGCATAAAATAAGCGACCAGAGTTGATAGTTGTCGGTCGATTGACGCTGCAGCATAAGTGACCTGGTATAGTCACGCGGCCTTATAAGGTGTGAAATTTACAATTAAGAATTAATTAGCGGTATAATAGGGAAGAAGTAGAAAATTACTTTTCTTATTGAAATAATAAAAAGTGCAAGTACTGGCAAGTTGGTTACAAAGGATTACACGATTATTTGAGATTCTCATTAAATGTGACGTAATAAGTGAAGATAACGCGTTTATGTGTCAGAGCCGTAATAAATTGTGTTTAAATAGTGAAAAATAAATATAATAGACAGTAATCGATCCAAATTGGTAAATCAAGATATAAAGGACAATAACTCGAATTTATTGATGTACAAAAACGGAGCATTCGCGGTTGTAAATAGCTTGCCTTTTGTTGCGCAAGTTGTTTATAGTTCAACTGAACAATTAAGTAAAAACTAGACAGTGTAAATATATCAAGCATTTATTTAGAAAAAATCATTAAATTGTGGAAAGAAAGTTAGGAGCGTCGTCTATAACAAAGAGATAAGGATAACAAAGGAAGCGGTTGCAAGTTGGCGGAAAGGTGACATCATCGGAGGAGCAGTCACACAACCTAGTTGAGTCCTCTTCACCGGTCCAAGGAACGCAAGAATTACGTCACCAGTTCGAACAAAGTGATAACAAGTAAGAACCTTTTAATAGTATAAATAAACGAAAATTGGTGTTTTATTTATTTTTAAATTTATGTTTAAATACAAATGCCTAACGAAAATATATTTCGTTGATTATTTATAAAGAATTGTTTTTGCATGTTAATGTTAAGAAAAATACTAACATAGAATTAGAATAATTTTTATGTAATCCTGTTAACAAAACAGTCGGCATATAGAATTTGACTTAATTAAATATTATCACTTTCGATTCATTTTATTATTGCCTGTTACAAATCTTAAAAGCTTATACAAACACTGCGTGTGTAAATACTGAAGAAAGCAAGTTCAATTAATTGCAAAGTACAGGTAGTTAATAACCTCAGATTGAGGATAATTTTGATGAATGATAACGATAACCATTTGATCCATTGTTAAACTAGCTGGAGCGTCCCCATAAAAGGAAAAAAGGAATTTGTTAAAGTTCATTTGCACGAACAGAAACGTGATAACAATAAAAGTAAAGTTTAATTAATGAACGTTATCTTTATAAATTAAAATCACTTAGTTGACGTTGAATCGTTTCACATTTTCATAAAAAAATATAAAATTTTTACTCAATGATTTTGCAAATTGTAAAAGATTGAAATAGAACCCAAACATTATTCTTTGTAGCCAGGTGTATACAAGCAAGGTAATAATCGCAGGTATTACGCCCGTCACAAAGCAATCCCCAACGGGCGAATCATAACAAAATAGCCTCCAACAGAAGAACGAACAAAGAGAACTATTACAAAATGGTGCCTATATGTGAGGCCTATTACAGGAGGTTAGAAATGGTCAGTTAAAATCGATTTTTAAATTCCTTGACAACAATGTATCAGTTCATCACGCCGTACACTTAGGTGATTCCTATAGAATTGTTGGTACCCTTATTAATAGATTCCATCCCTTGACTGATATAAGAGGAACCGTAGGAGTAGCCAGACAAATGTTAAACCAATTACATGAGGCCAACTTCGTCAAAGGCAGTTGAGTCAGAAAATCTTCGTTTTTGAAACGATCAATGGGTTTTGCTAAGTCATAATCATGTTGACGAGTTTCCCCACTGTAGTATCGACTATTTGATACGCCTAACAAGGATTTACTATGTGTACTTATTGTCAGCATACATTCAAGGTACACTTCAAACAGAGGAAATAAATGCTTTTGAATTCGACGAATTACTGGCGGAACAAAATTTTTTGAGATTTCGAAATTATTCTAGGGTCAGAAACGATGTAAACTACATATTATGGATAATATACAACAATGGCGAAAACGTTGAAAATCGACCTATTCTTGAACATTACTGTACATGCTGTAACAAACACCTCGTGAATGAGCATAGAAATATAATTTTATTTCAATTTTGTATAAGAGATTTATTACTCTGCGGTACCCTGTATAAATGCTTTTATGAAAATACCTCGTATATTGCAGTTATATTGTAGTCTTAAGTTACGTGCACGGCGGAAGAGACGCTAACAGAGGCGCGATTGATAGCGCAAAAAAATGTGCTGGTCGATCTTTAAAGCACAAGCAAGTGCTACAAGTAATCCGTAAACAATTATTAATAACAGCCATTAACCCATTAGTGCATGAAGTTATCTTTTTCGATTTTGCCCTAAACTTATGTTTTTTTCTTAAAGAGTTTTTCTAAAAATATCAAAATACCAAAATTACGATTTTCTGAAATCCCAATTTGTCAAAATGACATGGCCATTTTAATGGACTCGGTGCAATGTGAGTATTTCAAAATAAATAAAAACTAATTGATACTTTAAATTTTTATTGTATATAATACAAACCATTCATTGACCAAAGAAGACATATAGATTTACTTGGTATGGTACAACATAAAACACTCTTTGGGGTGTAATCCTACGTTACATTTCTCGCATATAAAATTGGACTTTTTGGTACAATGCTTGCATCTTCTATGTGTCGTACTATAAATAACTAAGTGACCTAAATTGTCAAACTTTACAACTACCATATTTTTGTAACAAAGACGTAGCAAGATATTTTATAAATGTTAAAAGATTTGCACAATTAGGATCTTTCGGTAAAAGCTTTTTCAACAGCAGCCAAGCATTGCATACTGATACATCAAGTAAGTAGGCAAAAATTGGCCAATACCATTTGCGTTGTCGAATTCTATTTCGATATGCCGCAACCAAATTGTGCATTTTATCGACTCCTTCCAAGCCGGCATTGTATGTTGCAAAGAGTTCTGGCTGATCAATCTGTTTTTTTTGTTTTGCAATCTCTGAACCACCTTGAAGTTTTAACAATAGAGTCCGTAGAGAAATTTGAAACTGCTGTTACAACCTTGTTATTTTCCCACTTGGCAATAAGTACATTTTCGCTCGCCATAAATTTGTAAGCAACCCTTGGTTTATTATTCCATTCCTTTTATCAGGAAAAGGACATTTATCAATTCGATCATCACGAACAGTACCCATTGCGCAAATTTTTAAATTTGAAAGGTGCTCGAGTAGAAGACGTATGCCTGTAAAGTAATTGTCAAAATAGATTTTGTACCCCTTTTTCGGTTCTATTTCTGCATTTTTCAAAAGCGACATTACCACATTACCGCCCACACCAAACTGATGTTCAGGAGTAGTTAATTTGCCTGTGTATGTATATATATATATATATATATATATATATATATATATATATATATATATATATATATATATATATATATATATATATATATATATATAGGTGTTCCAGTTTTTGTAGCAGGGCGATAGAGCTTTCAAAATTAAGACAAAAGTTCATATAAACATAGGTTAGTTTTGGAGATACAGGGTTTCAAAGTTTCAATTTTTTTTCAGTTCTTTTAATTTATCTTCAAAACTATTTAAAATAATAAATCCAAATTTAGTACACATATTATACTCCTTAAACTCAATATTAAGAGTAGTTTAACGTTTATCAATAACTACAGAGTAGTATATTTTCTGGGGTGGTACACCCTTTATCCCCCCCGAACTTTTTCATGCGACGCTTCTAACTATTAAAAACCAAAAATTTAGATTGCCCGTTTGGGGCAATCTAAATCTAAATTTAGGAACTTTTTTGTCTGCTGCTTTTTTTTCGAAAAATGCATAGTTTCTGAGATAAATTCGCTGTAATGCATGAACAGCTTTCAAATGGTAAGTAAAGAACGTCTAATGCTCCCGCAAAAAATAGTATGCTATGAAAAGAACAATAAAAAAAAGAATCAAATAATGTCAAATCTCACGTTTTATTTTAAATACGACTTGTGCATAAGAAAGAATGTAATTTATTTACATATTTTATTGTGTTAATTACTTGGAATTTGTTTGTAAATATTTTTCGTTCGTCGAAGTCGACGTAGATGGTAAAAGGGCAGCTTGATTACTTTTCAGTACTGATAAAAGAATATTGTCCTCTAATTCATCAAAATCTGAATCATCGGACTTCACAAACTTGTTTTAGAATTACTCTAGAAATGTGGTTCGGATTCGCGGATTCTTCATCGGAGTCATCACTGTCTTCTTCTGTATCAACCGATGTTTCTTCTGGAGGAACTATATATACGTCTGAGGGATGCAGATCATTATCTTCTTGCTCAACCAGTTCCAATAACTGATGTAAAGGAAGTCTAAAAAATAAAAGAAATATTTATGCACAAATAAATATCATACAACACGTATTTGTACAGGGTGATTGGTTATATTTTCCGTTTCCTTATAACTTTTTAGGATTTAGAGATAGAAAACAAGTTTAAATACAAAAGTTGCTATAAATTAAATAAAACATAAACTTGTGTATTTTTTTATACAGGGCGATCCACTTTTCGCGGAACCACACAATATTTTTTCTATTTTACTGTGTGAATTCTGTCGAAAGGGTAAATTTTGGGATATAACATATATATATATATATATATATATATATATATATATATATATATATATATATATATATATATATACGAAAGTTACTTTGAATTTTACGTAGAATTCAAATCCGTATAAACATATAGGGCATTTAATTCAAAAAAATCAATTTTGTGTTGTTCCGCTTGAAATGGAGAACTCTCTGTAGACAAAAAATACACAAGATTATACTTTATTTAATTTATAACAACTTTTGTATTTAAACTTTTTTTCTATTTCTAAATCCTAAAAATGAAAAGGAAACGGAAAGTATAACTAAGCAACCTGAACAATAAAACCAGAGAAAGGTCTACATGCATAGTGTCCATTATAATGGATCTTACAAAAGCAAAGATTCTGCAACAAAAAAAACATTTAAAAGAGCATGAAACTATGTAACTACTGTTAAAATCTCAAGCAAGTATTAAACATATTGTACAGAAAAATTAAAACTTACCCGCCGCTTCGTGCAGAGTATAAATTCGGATCCATTTTGTCTCAAAAAATGATACACTTTGAACGAAATCTGACATTCTACCAAACAAATTTGTTAAGTGCGCGTGTCCTAAACCCGTTGAACAAAAAAATGCACCGACTACTTCTATTAGATACGTTCTGGCAACCAAACATACACACGCCCATTATAAGACACAATATGCACTAAATGGGTTAAAGTGTTACAGTGAACTAAAACGCTGTAAAATACTAAAGTTATAAAGTCGTAAGTGTGATACTTATACTGGGTTCCCCATATTAGACTATACAATTTAAAAGTCGAATAAAAACTTTCTAATCAAAGTAAATTAACTTTTTAATAGACTAATGTGTAGCTTATTCTGTGGGATTTATGACTAAAGTAAATAACAATTCAAGTTTTAAAGATTAAGGAGGCGCCTGTCTATAAACAACGACTTAAGTGTTTCTGTCAAATATGCGTTATACGCAAACGATATAATTGCTCCAGTTTAACAATTTTCATTGCATTATGAATTATTCGATTCAAGAGCGTGTGTTTTCTGTGGAAGTTTACATTAGAACTGGTTCATTTGAAGAAGTTCGGCGTGCATTTCGACGGCAGTTTGGAAACAATAATAGGGGCGATGCACCAACACGCTTTAAAATTGCGGCGTGGGTTCGTTATTGGCGTGAAAATGGCTCTGTGCAAAACATTAAAAAACCTGGACGTCGAAGAACGGTGCGTACGCCTGAAAATATTGAACGAGTGAGAGCTGCCTTTACAAGAAGTCCTAAGAGATCGGCTAATCGGCAATCACTTGCCCTAGGAATATCTAAGGGAAGTTTCCACAGAATTCTGCATAAAGATATAAAATTTCACCCCTATAAATATCAAATGGCGCATAACCTCAGTGATCTAGACAAAGGAGCGAGGGTGACATTTTGTGAAGAATTTTTACATCAGCATCGTGGAGAAATTCATAATTTGCTAATGAGCGACGAAGCAAATTTTCATTTGGACGGTGTTGTTAACAAGCAAAACTTTAGATACTGGGGAGTAGAAAATCCTCACGAACTGTTTATCAAAAACCTCCACAGTCCAAAAGTCGTTGTTTGGTGCGGTGTAGCATCATTTGGAATTATCGGTCCTTATTTTTTTGAGGATCAAAATAACCGTTCTGTTACAGTTAATTCCGAACGCTACATAAACATGTTGCAAACGTTTCTTATCCCAGAACTAATTAGACGAGGACTAAATGGCGCCATATTATTCCAGCAAGATGGAGCAACGGCTCACAGCCAGAAACACTATGAGAATTTTGCGAGATTTTTTGACGGCCGTATAATTTCCCGATTTGGAAATTTGAATTGGCCCCGAGATCTCCGATTTAACGGCCCCGATTTTTCTCTTAAATGGAGATTTGCTTCGCCAGTGATGATAAATTTTGAACTTAGAATTAAAAATGCATTGAAGTCGAAGGAGGGCATTTGGAAGACATGATCTTTAAAACTTGAATTGTTATTTACTTTAGTCATAAATCCCAAAGAATAAGCTACATATTAGTCCATTAAAAAGTTAATTTACTTTGATTAGAAAGTTTTTATTCGACTTTTAAATTGTATAGTCTAAAATGGGGAACCCTGTATAAGTGAGTTGTGTTTCTTTTGGAGAAGTAAACGGCAACCTACATTTACTACAAGCAGCTTTTGCCGTTAATCCGCCCAGTTTTTGTAAGTATCAATTGCCGTTTGTTGCTGGAAGTGGGAATTGCATCGAGACAACAATGCACACCTTTATAGGTCGAATTTGTTTAAGCAAAGAAAGAAGGTTACTCTAAACACACGGGTTTTTGCGCGTATTTTGTTGATTGTTTAATATCTAGTGGATTGTTACGTCAGCTTTCGATTGTATGTTTAGTAGTAGATTTAAACCGGCGTGCCCTTGGTACACGCAACTTGGTTTTCTTTGTAATGACGAATTAAAATGGTTTTGTCTTTTGTTTCGAATAAATATGTATTAATGTTTTATTGTTAGCATCACTACATTAAAAACATCCCAGACGTCCTGTAGAGTAAAGAGTTCTCTCATTGCGCTGAGTTATAGTCGGGGCATATAAAGGACTAATTAATATTCATTTCAATTAAAAAATTAAAAAGATCAATTTAAGAATAAAAAGGGAAGCGGGTCGGTTACAGTAGCCCGTCTCACCAAAGTAGATAACCATTGCAATGTAAATCGGGAGCTAGAACATTAGGTACTTGTGCAAACGAAACAAGTGTTTTGTGGTTTTCAGTATATGCGAGACATGACGAAAATATTCAGTATCCACCTGCTAGCCTTCTTCAGTCAATCGCTGATGCGTGAAGTTCCAGTAAATCTTCGCTTACGTTCAGAAATTATGGAAGAGAATAATAATTAAGGGTCGCACGGGAATTCCTACTTTTCTATTTGACCACCGTTCTAGTTAGAAATTTGTGGAAAAAGTGGATTGGGCCTACCGGGGATTTCAAAAGCCCTACCTCTACAGTGGTGTGGGAACGAGTTTCATCTGTTTTAATTTCCAACATGACCTACCACAAAGTAAATAACTCCGTACATACTTAAGTGGATATACAGGCAGACCCGAACTCGATAGTCAAAACGAAAACAGTCGATTCCTCTGACCAAATGAAACAAAAAATTGTTAATAAATGTAGGGTCTATTGTTACCGGTTTTCAAGATGCAGAGTGTTTTTTAATTTTTTCGATTTCGCAGAGTTGCCATAAAAATGACCCTGTATGTTCCAAACTAGACGAGTTACAGAAATATGTTCAAGAAAAATTTGAACAGCACAAAATTTCCTTCCGGGATCTTGAATCGATTCGAAACAAATTCATTATTCACTATTTTTAAGACCTGAATTAGTTTCAAAATAGTATTTTTTCAAACTTCATGACGAATACCCAAGAGCTATAGTTCCTCCACTTGATGTACGGCTAACGAAAAAAAAACTTCTTTATTCTGTAAGCTTTAACTCAAGTCGGAGGTTAACACACTAATTTTTGAATTATGACACTGAGGGTTAATTAAGACATGATAATCAAATTCAAAAGAAATGTTCAAATAATTGACATGAAGGAAATTGATTTAATATTTGACATCACCTGTTTGTTTCTTCACCACAGTTTAGCCACTTTTCGAAAACAAAAATACTTTGCGCTGCCGGAATTCGAACCCACAACTTCAGAGGGATGACAACTGCCAACCAGCAGACGTAACCACTCGGATACCTAACGAATGTTGTTACTTTTCCTGTACATGAATTGTTTTGTTTAAATTCATAGTAATGAATTGTTTATAACACAAGAATTGTCATAAATCATCTTTAATTTTAATTTTAGTTTGGAACATACATGGTCATTTTTATGGTAACTCTACGAAATCAAAAAAAATTAAAAAACACTCTGTATCTTGAAAACCGGTAACAACAGACCCTAGATTTATTAATAATTTTTTGTTTCATTTGGTCAGAGGAATCGGCTGTTTTCGTTTTGACCATGGCGGTCGGGTCACCCTGTATACAATCTGTTCTAGTTTTTAATATAGAAATGCAGTAAATATAGCTTTTCTTATATTACGAAACGTGTACATTGGATACTTTAACAACCTATATCTCTGAAACTGGTCATTAATATACGGTAATATTTGGAGGCTCCATTGAAGAGTTCACATTAATCTTCTAGCAAAAAACACGGAATTTCACGGACGAAGTTTTGAAATACAGGGCGTTTTTAAAAAAATATAATTTTAGACAATTTCTGTTATGTCGTACCTTTTGGAACACGCTGTGTATATGTTAAATATATTTTTATGGTAGCTAGGCAGTGAACGGAACACGCTGTGTATAAGTTAAATATATTTTTATGGTAGCTAGGCAGTGAACGGATACATTTGAAATATTATAAAATATATAGGTTGTGTCCCTAAATAATGGTAACGCTCATATAATTACTCTTGACTCACCTTGTACACAAGTTACACGTTACGAACGATTGTTATTAACCGATAGTTGTTCAATGTAGCATACAAAAATATTACTGGAAGTGTAACTGCAAGTAATATGAAAATAGCACCCGGTTTGTCTTTGACTCACCGTTCCTGCAATTTTGATAATATTCGTGGTCGATAACATAATTGAAGTATTTGTAAACCTATACGTGGTAACAAAGAAATAATTAAAGATTAAGATTTTGCCGTTCTAAAAATATATGATTTGTTATTTCAACACCCTGTAGAAAAGAAACTGTCCATTATTGAAGTTTGTGCCCATGAACACTTTTAATCAGGATGGTTAAAAGTTCAATATACCAAAAATCTTGAGATTTTCACAGGCCACTTTGCATAAGAAAAGTGCGTGGTCCTTTAACCAAAATATATCTTTTTTGTATATATTCATATTACTCAATAGATAATCGAAAACTGTACCCAATTTATATCTTTAATACTGACAGATTTAATCTGATTTAATTAAAAAAAAACGTAGTCTTTCAACAAATACTCCCGATGTATGAATAAAGGGATTAAACAATCAAAAACGAGCCACTTAAAGCTCAATTAACACTGTTTGAAAAATAATTGTCGGATCTATATGATGCTAATTTGACAGACGTTAAATAATCGTACATCAAGTACAGGGGAGCTGAAATTAAATTTGAATTTACTATTTAATAAAACGGAATATGGGATTGAACCTTTTTATATACTTTTAATAAATAGCAGAGTAACATATACCAAAACCCAAACTGTTTTCAAAGGATAATTTTAATTTAATAGTTTGCTAATTACAAAACGTAAATTTTTAAAAGATGTTTTGTAAAAAATTGACGACCTCTTTACACTAACTTTACACACACTAATTATATTTTAAATGGTGCATCACTATTATAAAATACTAGCTATATCTTACACACCAAAACACTGATTCATCCATTCCATTGAAGTGAGTAACAATGTAGGTCCATTGTTAGAATAAATATAAGTGACGGAAACAAAGTAATTGTAATCGTAAAAGCTCTTATAAAATATTTCTTGTTTGTGCTAAAACGTGTTTATATTGTCTATCGCGTTTAGCAATAGTTAAACGCTCACAACCTACAAATTGGCGTCTTACAGTTGAAGCATAATTACTGCTAAAATAATTATATGCTTTTTGAAAACCAACAATCAATCAATCAATTCATTACCTTCGAAGAGAACTATGTTGTGTATTAATTGAGAATGTTTAAAGCCCAATATCACAATTATAAACCTGAAAGGGATGTGTTTGCTTTTGGCTATTTTCGAAGGTTTTCCATTTTTGTAGTTTAATGTGATAACGAAATAAGAATGAGATTCTTTGAAAGCCTGTAAAGGTTGACATTCAAGTCCTAAAGGAAAAACTGAAAAAAAGAGTATTGTATTCTAAATCCAAACACAACTTCATACTTTTAAAAATAGGATTTTATAAAATTGTAACACCCGAAAAAGGGCGTAATACAAATTCAAATTTTTCCATTTATATTTTAAAGAAAAACAGGAATACGGATAGTAAACCTTTAAAAAACTTCACCTTTTTTTAAAATGATGTTAAGTAATATTATAATACCAACGAATCATTAATTCACTTACCCTACCGATTCATTGCAATTAGAATCGACCTTCCTGAATATACCAAAGATACACACAGTGGCACACATTATAGTCTCAATAGAGGATTTACTTAAATATTATTTCTTCTTGAAATTTATTATAAGTTTTGTTATGAACGAATAGTTTACACATCTGCTTTTTACGTAATAACGCTTTGCTACAAATTACAATGGCGTAACACACCAAACTTACAAGTTATGTTAAAAAAAAATTCCCTTACAAACACACCTTCATACTGTAACGAACCGCAATTCATTACTACAGAATTTTTTTAATTAATTATTTAACAATCAGCCCTTGTAAAAGAAATGATGGAAGATTTCTTAGTATTCAAACATCTGCAATACCTAATTTAATATTTCTTAGTATTTCGTTTGATTGCACAACCAAAAATTAATTTGTTTCCTCTACAACGTAGATTTCATAAAACATCGAATGTTTTATACGTCAGAGTAATCTCCGCCAATTACAGATAGGATTCCCCCAAACGGAAGCCACCACCGTCTACCGAGAGCCCCCTATAAAAACCGCGCCGCGCACCTTAAAAAAAAAGTACCTGTAAACCGGAAGAAGAGTAAGAAGAAGAGAAGAAGAAGAAGAAGAAGTTTTTATCCGATCCTAGCGAAGAGTTCCATCGCGCCTCGTGAATGCATCCCGCCACCGAGAACTATTTAGTTGGTTTTACCAGCTCCTGTATTAGTTAGTCCGTCAGACTAACTCCGGTTCCAGAAAACATGCACGTGACGGTTGTTTTAAAGCAAATCGCAGCAGACCTAGTGATAGCCGCCGCAAGTTCAGCTCCCTGTATTTGCAAACGCGCACCGCGAACCTTTTGTAGATAAATAGCTATCCTCGATCTTTGTGATTAACGACACGTAAGTCTGTAGAGTAACACACACACACCACGCACGCACGCACGCACGCACGCACGACCACGTACGCACGCACGCACGCACGCACGCACACACACACACACACACACACACACACACACACACACACACACACACACACACACACACACACACAAAACCCTCAAGAGCGACGGGACAAGTCCCGAAGCAGTCGGGTGTACACACAACAAACACATACAAAAACCCTCAGAGAGCGACGGGCCAAGTCCCGAAGCGATCGGGTGTGTATACACCACCTACCCATACCACAGGCGTTTCGACGGGTCAACCCGAAGTCACCTAGATCAATACACGCTACCATACACCTGACGACGGGGGCTAGATAGGGCTCTATAGCCCTGCAACTCTCATCATTTGCTCTCACTTACATTCTAAACACCTGCAATCACCAGCTCGCTGGCGAGGACCGAAGTGCCTGTAATCACAAACGAATTAAACGTAGAGTATCCGTCAAAGACCTGTAGAGAAGAAAAACCGTATATCGATAACCACGCGCTTAGTAATTGGATTTCAAGAAAACAATCAATTAATTGTTTTCCACCAGCTTATTCCGCAAGTATAAAAACCGCCTTCAATAAATACGCGTGTTGTGCGTATACACTTAGGTAACGTTCGCTTGCATCTACGTGAGATTTCGTTCATTTACATAAAAGAAATCACCACCATAAAATTACATCCCAGAAGATAACGCGCAAATATATTAATTATACAACCAAACGTGTATAATCCGCCCAGCCTAAATTCAATGCGAAAGTAAACCTCTGAAGATATTAATATTATCGAACGTAATAGATCGCGAAGGTAAACTGTTTCACGAAGCATACGCGCCTATCCGTCACCCAGTAAGTACTAAAGTTAAAGCAGCAAGCAAGTAGGCCGGTGAACGCTGGTCATGCGTACGACCGTGAACTCGGGATATCGATTTTCACTAGTGACCTAGATCTGCGCAACCCCCGTTTTAAATAACCAGTAGTTTGTCTATTCATTCTTTTCTTTTGTAGACAAGGCCGTATCCAGCATAAATAATTAATTAAACGCAACGTTATTAATCAATTAAACATTACGTTCCTCATTGAGTGTAACTAGGGAGTATTAATATTTGTTTACAGAAACGACTTCGACTCAACTAAGCCGCCTTCCCGAGTGAGTGGATGGAATAGGACCTCCAAATTCTCCGTCCAAACCTAGTGTATGCCCCGACGCCGCTGTCTAAGTATTAAATTCAAATTGTTTTCTCATTTTTTTCTCAATTTTATGTTTATGTTGGTTGTTCATAATGTTATTAGCCTAGTTTAAGCGTGAATACGTTAGACCTGTATATAATAGAATAATATACTATTAAACCGTTTTACTATAATTATTTTATGTGGGCAGTGTAGAGCTAAAGTTTAAATCTTCCGACGAACCCACCCCCCTCTTCAGTTTCTAATCTAAAGACCGTTTGCAGTTAGCCGCGGCAAATGTAAAAATTGTGAGAAAGGACCTTACAATACAATATCAGAAATGAGTCACACGCACAATACAACACTAACTATACCCGGTGCGTCAAAATTATATCACTGTGTGTGTGTGTGTGTGTGCGTGTGTGTGCGTGTGTGTGCGTGTGTGTGCGTGTGTGCGTGTGAGTGTGCGTGTGCGTGAGGTGTGTGTGTGTGTGTGTTTGTGTTGTGTGTTGTGTGTTTGTGTGTTTGTGTGTTTGTGTGTTTGTGTGTTTGTGTGTTTGTGTGTTTGTGTGTTTGTGTGTTGTGTGTTTGTGTGTGCTGTGTGTTTGTGTGTTTGAGTGTTTGTGTTTGTGTTGTGTGTTTGTGTGTTCTGTGTGTTGTGTGTGTATTGTGTGTTTGTGTTTGTGTGTTCGTGTTTGTGGTTTGTGTGTGTTTGTGTGATTTGTGTGTTTGTGTGTTTGTGTGTGTTATGTGTGTTTGTGTGTTTGTGTGTGTTTGTGTGTTTAGTGTTGTGTGTTGTGTGTGTGTTTGTGTGTTTGTGTGTTTTGTTGTGTTTGTGTGTTTGGTGTTTGTGTTTGTGTGTTTGTGTTGTGTGTATTGTGTGTTTGTGTGTTGTTTGTGTTTGTGTTTGTGTGTTTGTGTGTTTTGTGTTAGTGTTTGTGTTGTGTGTGTAGTTATGTGTTGCTGAATTGTGTTTCTGTGTTGTGCTGTTTGTGTGTTGTGAGTATGTTGTGTGATTGTTGTGTGTTTGTGTATGTCGTGTTGTAGTGTTGATGTGTTTGTGTTGTGTGTTGTGTGTTTGTGTGTTTGTGTGTTCTGTGTTTGTTTGTGTGTTAGTGTGTAGTGTGTGTGTCGTGTTTGTGTTGTTGTGTGTTGGTGTTGTGTTTTGTGTTTGTGTGTCGTTGTGTGTTATGTGTTTGTGTGTTTGTGGTCTGTGTGTTGTGTTTTGTGTATGTGTGTTTGTATTGTAGGTTTGTGTGTGTGTGTTGTGTCATTTGTATGTTTGTGTGTCTGTGTTGTTGTGTTTGTTGTTTGTGTGTTGTATGTGTGTTGTGTGTTTGTAGTGCTGTTGTGTGTGTGTTTGTTTGTGTGTTTGTGTTTGTGTGTTTGTTGTGTATTGTGTTGTGTTGTGTAGTGTTTTGTGTGTGTTCTGATTGTGTTTGTGTGTGTGTGTGTTAGTGTGCTTGTGTGAGTGCTTGTGTTTGTGTTCTGTGTGTCGTGTGTTTTGTGTGTTCATGTGTTTGTGTCGTTTGTGGTTCTGTGTGTTTGTCTTGTGTGTTGTGTGTTTGTGTGTGTGTGTGTGTTTGTGTGTGTGTGTCTGTATTTGTGTGTTTGTGTGTTTGTGTGTTTGTGTGTTTTGTGTGTTGTGTGTTGTTGTGTTTGTGTGTTTGTGTGTTGTGTGTTTGTGTGTTTGTGTGTTTGTGTGTTTGTGTGATTGTGTTATGTGTTTGTGTGTTGTGTAATCTGTGTATTCTGTGTTCGTGTGTTAGTGTCGTGTGTTCGTGTGTTCGTGTGTTCGTGTGTTCTGTGTGTTGCGTGTGTTCGTGTGTCTGTGTTTGTGTGTTTGTTTGTGTGTTGTGTGTCGTGTTGTGTTGTTGTGTGTGTGTGTTTGTGTGTTTGTGTGTTTGTGTGTTTGTGTGTTTGTGTGTGTAGTTTGTGTTTGTGTGTTTGTGTGTTTGTGTGTTTTGTGTTGTGTGTTGTGTGTTTGTGTGTATTGTGTGTTTGTATTAGTGTTTTGTGTTTGTGTGTTTGTGTGTTTTTGTTTGTGTGTTCTGTATGTGTTGTGTTGTGTGATGTGTGTCTGTTTTGTGTTGTGTGTTCTGTGTGTTTGTGTGTCTTGTGTTTGTGTTTGTTGTGTTCTGTGTGCCTGTGTGTGTGTGTTGTGTGTTTGTGTGTTTGTGTGTTTGTGTGTTTGTGTGTTTGTGTGTTGTGTTGTTTTGTTTTGTTTTGTGTGTTTGTGTAGTTGTGTTTGTGTGTTGTTTGTGTTTCTGTTGGTGTATGTGTGTTCGTGTGTCTGTGTGTCTGTGTGTTGTGTGTTTGTGTTGGTGTTTGTGTTTGTGTTTTGTTTTTGTGTGTTTGTGTGTTGTGTGTCTTGTGTATGTGTTTTGTGTTTGTGTGTTTGTGTTGTGTGTTGTGTGTTTGTGTGTTTGTAGTGTTTGTTGTTTGTGTGTTTGTGTGTTTTGTGTGTGTATTTGTGTTTGTTGTTTGTGTGTCTGTGTCTTGTGTTGTGTGTCTTGTGTGTTTGTGTGTTTGTGTGTTGTGTTTTGTGTGTTTTTGTTCTGTGTTCTGTGTGTTGTGTTGTTTGTGTGTTCTGTGTTTGTGTGTTTGTGTGTCTCTGTTTTGTGTGTTTGTGTGTTTGTGTGTTTGTGTCTGTTTTGTGTGTTTGTGTTGTTTGTGTGTTGTGTGTTTGTGTTGTTGTGTTTGTGTTTGTTGTTTGTGTTTGTATTTGATGTGTCTTGTGTGTTTTGTGTGTTTGTGTGTTCGTGTGTTGTGGTCGTGTGTCTTGTGTTCTGTGTGTTCGTGTGTCTGTGTGTTTTGTGTGTTGTGTGTCTGTGTCTGTTGTCTGTGTGTCGTGTGTTGTGTGTTTGTGTGTTGTGTGTTTGTGTTTTGTTGTTTGTGTGTTTGTGTTTGTGTGTCTGTGTTGTCTGTGTGTTTGCTGTGTTGTATGTGTGTGTTGTGTGTAATGTGCTATGTGTCTGTTGTATGTGTGTCTTGTTGTGTCTGTGTGTCTGTGTGGCTGTGTTCTGTGTGTTGTGTTCCGTGTTCTGTGTGTCTGTGTTTGTGTGTCTGTGTCTGTGTTTGTGTCTGTGTGCCTGTGTGTCTGTGTGTCTGTGTGTCTGTGTGTCTGTGTGTCTGTGTGTGTTGTGTGTTGTGTTCTGTGTTTCTGTGTGTCGTGCCTGTGTGTCTGTGTGTCTGTGTTGTGTCTGTGTGTCTGTGTGTTCTGTGTCTGTGTGTCTGTGTCTGTGTTGTGTGTTGGTGTTGTGTGTCTGTGTGTTCTGTGTGTCTGTGTGTTGTGTGTCTGTGTGTCTGTGTCTGTGTGTCTGTGTCTGTGTGTCTGTGTGTCTGTTGTTGTTGTGTCTGTGTGTCTGTGTGTCTGTGTGTCTGTGTGTCTGTGTGTCTGTGTTGTGTGTCTGTGTCTGTGTGTCTGTGTGTCTGTGTGTCGTGTGTCGTGTGTGTGTGTCTGTTTGTGCTGTGTGTCTGTGTGTCTGTGTGTTTGTGTGTCTGTGTGTTGTGTGTCTGTGTGCTGTGTGTTGTGTCTGGTGTCTGTGTGTCTGTGTGTCTGTGTGTTGTGTGTCTGTGTTCTGTGTGTCTGTGTGTTGTGTGTCTGTGTGTTGTGTCTGTGTGTCTGTGTGCTGTGTGTCTGTGTGTCTGTGTGTGTCTATGTGTCTGTGTGTCGTGTGTCTGTGTGTCTGTGTGTTCTGTTGTTTGCTGTGTGTCTGTGTGTCTGTGTGTTTGTGTGTTCTGTGTCTGTGTGTCTGTGTTCTGTGTCTTGTGTCTGTGTGTCTGTGTGCTGTGTGTGTGTGTGTGTCTGTGTGTGCCTGTTGTGTCTGTGTGTGTGTGTGCTGTGTGTCTGTGTGTCTGTGTTGTGCTGTGTGTCTGTGTGTCTGTGTGTCTGTGTGTGTTCTGTGTGTCTTGTGTCTTGTGTCTGTGTGTCTGTGTTCGTGTGTCTGTGTCTGTGTGTCTGTGTGTCTGTGTGTCTGGTGTCTGTGTGTCTGTGTGTGTGTCTTGTGTCTGTGTGTCGTGTGTCTGTGTGTCTGTGTGTCTGTGTGTCTGTGTGTCTGTGTGTCTGTGTGTCTGTGTGTCTGTGTGTCTGTGTGTCTGTGTGCCTGTGTGTATGTGTGTCTGTGTGAATGAGTGCCTATGTGTCTGTTTGTATGTGTGTCTGTGTGTCTGTGTGTCTGTGTGTCTGTGTGGCTGTGTGGCTGTGTGGCTGTGTGTCTGTGTGATTGTGTGCCCGTGTTTCTGTGTGTCTGTGTCTCTGTGTGTCTGTGTGTCTGTGTGTCTGTGTGTCTGTGTGTCTGTGTCTGTGTGTCTGTGTGTCTGTGTGTCTGTGTGTCTGTGTCTGTGTGTCTGTGTGTCTGTGTGTCTGTGTGTCTGTGTGTCTGTGTGTCTGTGTCTGTGTGTCTGTGTCTCTGTGTCTATGTGTGCCTGTGTGTCTGTGTGTCTGTGTGTCTGTGTGTCTGTGTGTCTGTGTGTCTGTGTGTCTGTGTCTGTGTGTGTGTCTGTGTGTCTGTGTGTCTGTGTGCTGTGTCTGTGTGTCTGTGTGTCTGTGTGTCTGTGTTGTCCTGTGTGTCTGTGTGTCTGTGTCTGTGTGTCTGTGTGTCTGTGTGTCTGTGTGTCTGTGTGTCCTGTGTGTCCTGTGTCTGTGTGTCCGTGTGTCTGTGTTCCGTGTGTCTGTGTCTGTGTCTGTTGTGTCTGTGCGTCTGTGTCAGTGTGTTTGTGTGTCTGTGTGTCTGTGTGTCTGTGTGCCTGTGTGTATGTGTGTCTGTGTGTCTGTGAGCTTGTGTGTCTGTGTGTCTGTGTCTGTGTCTGTGTGTCTGTCTGTGAGTCTGTGTGTCTGAGTGTCTGTGTGTCTGTGTCTGTGTGTCTGTGTGTGCTGTGTCCGTGTGTCCTTGTGTCTGTGTGTCCGTGTGTCTGTGTGTCCGTGTGTCTGTGTCTGTGTCTGTGTGTCTGTGTGTCTGTGTGTTTGTGTGTCTGTGTGTCTGTGTGTCTGTGTGTCTGTGTATCTGTGCGCCTTTGTGTCTGTGTGTCTGTGTGCCTGTGTGTATGTGAGTCTGTGTGTCTGTGTATCTGTGCGCCTTTGTGTCTGTGTGTCTGTGTGCCTGTGTGTCTGTGTGTCTGTATGTCTGTGTGTCTGTGTGTCTGAGTGTCTGTGTGTATGTGTGTCTGTGTGTCCGTGTGTTCGTGTGTCTGTGTGTCCGTGTGTTCGTGTGTCTGTGTGTCTGTGTGTCTGTGTGCTTGAGCGTCTGTGCGTCTGCGTGTCTGTGTGTCTGTGTGTCTGTGTGTCTGTGTGTCTGTGTGTCTGTGTGTCTGTGTGTCTGTGTGTCTGTGTGTCTGTGTGTCTGTGTGTCTGTGTGTCTGTGTGTCTGTGTGTCTGTGTGTCTGTGTGCCTGTGTGTATGTGTGTCTGTGTGAATGAGTGCCTATGTGTCTGTTTGTATGTGTGTCTGTGTGTCTGTGTGTCTGTGTGTCTGTGTGTCTGTGTGGCTGTGTGTCTGGGTGATTGTGCGCCCGTGTTTCTGTGTGTCTGTGTCTCTGTGTGTCTGGGGGGGGGGGGGGGGTGTGTCTGTGTGTCTGTGTGTCTGTGTGTCTGTGTGTCTGTGTGTCTGTGTGTCTGTGTGTCTGTGTGTCCTGTGTCTGTGTGTCCTGTGTTCTGTGTTTGTGTGCCTGTGTGTCTGTGTGTCTGTGTGTCTGTGTGTCTGTGTGTCTGTGTGTCTGTGTGTCTGTGTGTCTGTGTGTCTGTGTGTCTGTGTGTCTGTGTGTTGTGCTGTGTGTCTGTGTGTCTGTGTGTCTGTTGTCTGTGGTCTGTGTGTCTGTGTCTGTGTGTCTGTGTGTCTGTGTGTCTGTGTGTCTGTGTCGTGTGTCTGTGTCTGTGTGTCGTGTTCTGTGTGTCGTGTGTGTCTGTGTCTGTTGTCTGTGTGTCTGTGTGTTGTGTTCTGTGTGTTTCTGTGTGTCTGTGTGCTGTGTCTGTGTGTCTGGTGTCTGTGTGTCTGTGTGTCTGTGTGTCTGTTGTCTGTGTCTGTGTGTCTGTTGTGGTCTGTGTGTCTGGTGTCTGTGTGTCTGTGTGTCTGTGTGTCTGTGTGTCTGTGTCTGTGTGTCCTGTGTCTGTGTGTCCGTGTGTCTGTGGTCTGTTTGTCTGTTGTCTGTTGTCGTCTGTGTGTCTGTGTGTTGTGTGTCTGTGTTGTGTGTCTGTGTCTGTGGCCTTTGTGTCTGTGTGTCTGTGTGCTGTGTGTTGGTCTGTGTCTGTGTTCTGTGCGCCTTGTGTCTGTGTGTCTGTGCCTGTGTGTCTGTGTTCTGTGTCTGTGTGTCTGTGTGTCTGTGTCTGTGTGTTGTGTGTCTGTGTGTCCGTGTGTTCTGTGTCTGTGTGTCGTGTGTGTCTGTGTCTGTGTGTCTGTGTGCTGTGTGTCTGTGCGTCTGTGTCTGTGTGTCTGTGTGTCTGTGTGTCTGTGTTTGTTCTGTGTGTCTGTGTGTCTGTGTGTCTGTGTGCTGTGTGTCTGTGTGTCTGTGTGTCTGTGTGTCTGTGTGTCTGTGTGTCTGTGTGTCTGTGTCTGTGTGTTGTCTGTGTCTGTGTCTGTCTGTTGTGACCTGTGTTCTGTGTCTGTGTGCCTGTGTGTCTGTGTGTCTGTGTGTCTGTGTGTCTGTGTGTCCGTGTTCTGTGTGTCGTGTGTCTGTGTTGTTCTGTTTGTCTGTGTGTCTGTGTGTCTGTGTGTTGTGTGTCTGTGTGTCTGTGTGTCTGTGTTCTGTGGCCTTTGTGTCTGTGTGTCTGTGTGTCTGTGTTGTGTGTCTGTGTGTCTGTGTGTCTGTGTGCCTGTGTGTCTGTGTGTCTGTGTGTCTGTGTCTGTTGTCTGTGTGTCAGTGTCCTGTGGTTGTGTGTCTGTGTGTGTGTGTTCTGTGTCGTGTGCCGTGTGTTGTGTGTCTGTGTGTCCTTTCTGTCTTGTGCGTTTGTTTGTGTGTCTGTGTGTCTGTGTGTCTTGTGTCTGTGTGTCTGTGTGCCTGTGTGTCTGTGTGTCTGTGTGTCTGTGTGTCTGTGTGTCTGTGTGTCTGTGTGTCTGTGTGCCTGTGTGTGTGTGTCTGTGTGAATGAGTGCTTATGTGTCTGTTTGTATGTGTGTTCTGTGTGTCTGTGTGTCTGTGTGTCTGTGTGGGGGCTGTGTCTGTGTGATTGTGTGCTGTGTTTCTGTGTGTCTGTGTTCTGTGTCTTGTGTCTGTGTTGGTCTGTGTGTCTGTGTGTCTGTGTGTCTGTGTGTCTGTGTGTCTGTGTGTCTGTGTGTCTGTGTGTCTGTGTCTGTGTGTCTGTGTGTGTGCTGTGTCTGTGTGTCTGTGTGTCTGTGTGTCTGTGTGTCTGTTGTGTGCTGTGTGTCTGTGTGTCTGTGTGTCTGTGTGTCTGTGTCTGTGTGTCTGTGTGTCTGTGGTCTGTGTGTCTGTGTGTCTGTGTGTCTGTGTGTCTGTGTGTCTGTGTGTGTGCTGTGTGCTGTGTGTCTGTGTGTCTGTGTGTCTGTGTGTCTGTGTGTCTGTGTGTTTGTGTCTGTGTCTGTGTGTCTGTGTCTGTGTGTTGTGTCGTTCTGTTGTCTGTGGTCTGTGTCTGGTGTTGTGTGTCGTGTGCTGTGTGTCTGTGTGTCTGTGTGTCTTGTCTGTGTCTGTGTGTTGTGTTGTCTGTGTGCTGTGTCTGTGTCTGTGTCTGTGTGTCTGTGTGCTGTGTGTCTGTGTGTCTGTGTGTCTGTGTGTCTGTGTGTCTGTGTGTCTGTGTGTGTGTCGTGTCTGTGTGTGTGTCTGTGTGTCGTGTGTCTGTGTCTGTGTCTGTTGTCTGTGTGTCTGTGTGTCTGTGTGTTGTGTGTCTGTGTCTGTGTGTCTGTGTCTGTGTGTCTGTGTGTCTGTGTGTCTGTGTGTCTGTGTGTCTGTGTGTCTGTGTCTGTGTGTCTGTGTCTGTGGTCTGTGTGTCTGGTGTCTGTGTGTCTGTGTGTCTGTGTGTCTGTGTGTCTGTGTCGTTGTCTGTGTCTGTGTGTCTGTGTGTCTGTGTGTCTGTGTGTCTGTGTCTGTGTCTGTGTGTCTGTGTGTCTGTGTTCTGTGTGTTCTGTGTGTCTGTGTGTCTGTGTCTGTGGCCTGTTTGTGTCTGTGTGTCTGTGTGTTCTGTGTGTCTGTGTGTCTGTGTGTCTGTGTCTGTGGTTTGTGTCTGTGTCTGTGTCTGTGTGTCTGTGTGTCTGTGTGTCTGTGTGTCTGTGTGTCTGGTGTCTGTGTCTTGTTGTCTGTGTGTCTGTGTGTTCTTGTGTCTGTGTGTCGTGTTTGTGTGTCTGTGTGTCTGTGTGTCTGTGTGTCTGTGTGTCTGTGGTCTGTGTGTCTGTGTGTCTGTGTGTCTGTGTGCTGTGTGTCTGTGTGTCTGTGTGTCTGTGTGTCTGTGTGTCTGTGTGTGTCTGTGTGTCTGTGTGTCTGTGTGTCTGTGTCTGTGTGTCTGTGTGTCTGTGTGTCTGTGTGTGTGTCTGTGTGTGAGTGTCTGTGTGTCTGTGTCTGTGTCGTGTGTCTGTGTGTCTGTGTGTCTGTGTGTCTGTGTGTCTGTGTGCTGTGTGTCTGTGTCTGTGTGTCTGTGTGTTTGTCTGTGTCTGTGTTCTGTGTGTCTGTGTGTCTGTGTGTCTGTGTCGTTCTGTGTGTCTTGTGTCTGTGTGTCTGTGTCTGTGTGTCTGTCTGTGTCTGTGTCTGTGTCTGTGTGTCTGTGTGTCTGTGTGTCTGTGTTTGTCTGTGTGTCTGTGTTGTGTGTCTGTGTCTTGTGTGCCTGTGTTGTGTCGTGTTGTGTCTGTGTGTCTGTGTGTCTGTGTTGTTCTGTGTGTCTGGTGTCTGTGTGTCTGTGTGTCTGTGTGTCTGTGTTCTCTGTGTCGTGTGTCGTGTCTGTGGTCTGTGTGTCTGTGTGTCTGTGTGTCTGTGTGTCTGTGTGTCTCTGTGTCTGTGTGTGTCTGTGTGCCTGTGTGTCTGTGTGTCTGTGTGTGTCTGTGTGTCTGTGTTCTGTGTCTGTGTTTGTCTGTGTTGTGTCTGTGTGTCTGGTGTCTTGTGTCTGTGTTCTGTGTGTCTGTCTGTCTGTGGTCTGTGTCTGGTGTCTGTGTGTCTGTGTGTCTGTGTGTCTGTGTTCTGTGTTGTTCCGTGTGTCCTTGTGTCTGTGTGCTGTGTGTCTGTGTGTCCGTGTGTCTGTTGTCTGTGTTCTGTTTGTCTGTGTGTCTGTGTGTCTGTTTTGTGTGTCTGTGTGTCTGTGTGTCGTGTGTGCTGTGTGTCTGTGTGTCTGGTGTCTGTGTGTCTGTGTGTCTGCTGTGTGTCTGTGTGTCTGTGTGTCTGTGTGTCTGTGCTGTCTGTGTGTCTGTGTGTTGTGTGTCTGTGTGTCTGTGTGTGTCTGTGTGTCTGTGTGTCTGTGTGTCTGTGTGTCTGTGTGTGTCGTGTCTGTGTGTGTCTGTGTGTCTGTGTGTCTGTGTCTGTGTGCTGTTGTCTGTGTCTGTTGTGTGTCTGTGTGTCTGTGTGTTGTGTGTCTGTGTGTCTGTGTGTCTGTGTGTGCTGTGTGTCTGTGTCTGTGTCTGTGTGTCTGTGTGTCTGTGTGTCTGTGTGTCTGTGTGTCTGTGTGTGTGTCTGTGTGTCTGTGTGCTGTGTCTGTGTCTGTGTGTCTGTGTGTCTGTGTGTCTGTGTGTCTGTGTGTCTGTGTGTCTGTGTGTCTGTGTGTCTGTGTGTCTGTGTGTCTTGTGTCTGTGTTGTTTGTGTCTGTGTGTCTGTGTGTCTGTGTGTTCTGTGTGTCTGTGTGTCTGTGTGTCTGTGTGTCTGTGTGTCTGTGTGTCTGTGTGTCTGTGTGTCTGTGTCTGTGTGTCTGTGTGTCTGTGTGTCTGTGTGTCTGTGTCTGTGCTGTGTGTCTGTGTCTGTGTGTCTGTGTGTCTGTGTGTCTGTGTGTCTGTGTGTCTGTGTCTGTGTCTGTGTGTCTGTGTGTCTGTGTGTCTGTGTGTCTGTGTTCTGATGTGTCTGTGCTGTGTGTCTGTGTGTCTGTGTGCTGTGTTCTGTGTGTCTGTGTGCCTGTGTGTCTGTGTGTCTGTGTGCTTTGTCTTGTGTCTGTTTGTTTGTGTGTCTGTGTGCTGTGTGTCTTGTGTCTGTGTGTGTGCCTGTGTCTGTGTGTTGGTGTCTGTGTGTCTGTGTGTCTGTGTGTCTGTGTCTGTGTGCCTGTGTGTTGTGTGCTGTGATGTCTTGTGTCTGTTTGTTTGTGTCTGTGTGTTGTGTGTCTGTGTGTCTGTGTGTGTGTGTGTCTGTGTGCTGTGTTTCTGTGTGTCTGTGTTCTGTGTTCTGTGTGTCTGTGTGTCTGTGTCTGTGTGTCTGTGTGTCTGTGTGTGTCTGTGTGTCTGTGTGTCTGTGTGTCTGTGTGTCTGTGTCTGTGTGTCTGTGTGTCTGTGTGTCTGTGGTCTGTGTGTCTGTGTGTCTGTGTGTCTGTGTGTCTGTGTGTCTGTGTCTGTGTGTCTGTGTCTGTGTCTGTGTGTCAGTGTGCCTGTGAGTCTGTGTGTCTGTGTGTCTGTGTGTCTGTGTGTCTGTGTGTCTCTGTGTCTGTGTGTGTCTGTGTGTCTGTGTGTCTGTGTCTGTGTGTCTGTGTCTGTGTCTGTGTGTCTGTGTGTGTGTCTGGTGTCTGTGTCTGTGTCTGTGTGTCTGTTGTCTGTGTGTGTCTAGTGTCTGTGTCTGTGTGTCTGTGTGTCGTGTGTCTGTGTGTCCGTGTGTCTGTGTCTGTGTGTCTGTGTTGTGTCGTGTCTGTGTGTCTGTTTGTCTGTGTGTCGTGTGTCTGTGTGTGTGTGTCTGTGTCTGTGTGTCTGTGTGCTGGTGTCTGTGTCGTCTGTGTGTCTGTGTGTCTGTGTGTCTGTGTCTGTGTGTCTGTCTGTCTGTGAGTCTGTGTGTCTGGTGTCTGTGTGTCTGTGTGTCTGTGTCTTGTGTCTGTTTGTGTCTGTGTGTCTGTGTGTCCGTGTGTCTGTGTGTTCTGTGTCTGTGTCTGTGTCTGTTTGTCTGTGTGTCTGTGTGTCTGTGTGTTTGTGTGTCTGTGTGTCTGTGTGTCTGTGTATCTGTGCGCCTTTGTGTCTGTGTGTCTGTGTGTCTGTGTGCCTGTGTGTCTGTGAGTCTGTGTGTCTGTGTTCTGTGTGCCTTTGTGTCTGTGTGTCTGTGTGCCTGTGTGTCTGTGTGTCTGTATGTCTGTGTGTCTGTGTGTCTGTGTGTCTGTGTGCTGGTGCTATGTGTCTGTGTTGTTGTGTGTCTGTGTGTCTGTGTGTCTGTGTGTCTGTGTGCTGTGTGTCTGTGTGTGTGTCTGTGTTTCTGTGTGTCTGTGTCTGTGTGTCTGTGTGTCTGTGTCTGTGTGTCTGGTGTCTGTGTGTCTGTGTGTGTGTGTGTCTGTGTGTGTGTGTGTCTGTGTGTCTGGGTGTCTGTGTGTCTGTGTGTGTGTGTCTGTGTGTGTGTGTGTGTGTGTCTGTGTGTCTGTGTGTCTGTGTGTCTGTGTGTCTGGTGTCGTTGTGTGTCTGTGTGTCTGTGTCTCTGTCTTTCTGTGTGTCAGTGTGCTGTGGTCTGTGTGTCTGTGTTGTGTGTGTGTCTGTGTGTCTGTGCCTGTTTCTGTGTGTCTGTGTGTCCTTCTGTCTATGTGTCTGTTTGTTTGTGTGTCTGTGTGTCGTGTGTCTCTGTGTCTGTGTGTCTGTGTGCCTGTGTGTCTGTGTGTTGCTGTGTCTGTGTGTCTGTGTGTCTGTGTGTCTGTGTGTGTGTGTTGTGTGTCTGTGTGTGTGCTTGTGTCTGTTTTGTGTGCTGTGTGTCTGTGTGTCTGTGTGCTGTGTGGTCTGTGTTGTTGTGTGTTTCTGTGTGTCTGTGTTCTGTGTGTCTGTGTCTGTGTGTCTGTGTCTGTGTGTCTGTGTGTCTGTGTGTCTGTGTGTCTGTGTGTCTGGTGTCTGTGTGTCTGTGTGTCTGTGTGTCTGTGTGTCTGTGTGTCTGTGTGTCTGTGTGTCTGTGTGTGGTCCTTGTGTCTGTTGTCTGTTGTGTCTGTGTGTCTGTGTGTCTGTTGTCTGTGTGGCTGTGTGTCTGTGTGTTGTGTGCCTGTGTTCTGTGTGTCTGTGTCTGTGGCTGTGTGTCTGTGTGTCTGTGTGCCTGTGTGTCTGTGTGTCTGTGTGTCTGTGTCTGTGCCTTGTGTCTGTGTGTCTGTGTGTCTGTGTCTGTGTGTCTGTGTGTCTGTGTGTCTGTGTGCTGTGTGTCTGTGTGTCTGTGTCTGGTGTCTGTGTGTCTGTGTGTCTGTGTCTGTTCTGTGTCTGTGTGTCTGTGTGTCTGTGTCTGTGTCTGTGTGTCTGTGTGTCTGTGTCTGTCTGTGTGTCTGTGTCCTGTGTGCTGTGTGTCTGTCTGTGTGTCTGTGTGTCTGTGATGGTCTGTGTGTCTGTGTGTCTGTGTCTGTGTGTCTGTGTCTGTGTCTGTGTTGTGTCTGTCTGTGGTCTGTGTCTGGCTGTGTGCTGTGTGTCTGTGTGTTGTGTCGTCGTGTCCGTGTGTCTTGTGTCTGTGTGTCCTGTGTCTGTGTGTCTGTGTCTGTGTCGTTCTGTGTGTCTGTGTGTCTGTGTGTCGTTGTGTGTCTGTGTGTCTGTGTGTCTGTGTGTCTGTGTGTCTGTGTGTCTGTGTGTCTGTGTCTGTGTGTCTGTGTTCTGTGTGTGTCTGTGTGTCTGTGTGTCTGTGTGTCTGTGTGTGCTGTGTGTCTGTGTGTCTGTGTGTCTGTGTGCTGTTGTCTGTGTTGTGTGTCGTTGTCGTGTCTGTGTCTGTGTTGTGTCTGTGTGTCTGTGTCTGTGTGTTTGTGTCTGTGTCTTGTGTCTGTGTTCTGTCTGTCTGTGTGCTGTGTGTCTGTGTTGTGGTTGTGTGTCTGTGTTCTGTGCCTTGTGTCTGTGTCTGTGTGCCTTTGTCTTGTGTCTGTTTGTTTGTGTCTGTGTGCTTGTGTCTCTGGTGTCTGTGTGTCTGTGTGCTTTGTCTGTGTCTGTGTCTGTGTTGTCTGTGTGTCTGTGTTCTGTGTGTCTGTGTGTCTGTGTCTGTGTGTCTGTGTGTCTGTGTGTGTGTGTCTGTTGTCTGTGTCTGTGTGTTGTGTCTGTGTTGGTGCTGTGTCTGTTTTGTTGTGTCTGTGTGTCTGTGTGTCTGTGTCTGTGGCTGTTGCTGTGTGTCTGTGTGTTGTGTTGTGTTTCTGTGTCGTGTGCTGTGTCTGTGTGTCTGTGTGTCTTTGTCTGTGTGTGTTGGTGTCTGTGTGTCTGGTGTCTGTGTGTCTGTGTGCTGTGTCTGTGTGTCTGGTGTCTGTGTTCTGTGTGTGTGTCTGTGTGTCTGTGTTGTGTGTCTGTGTTCTTGTGTCTGTTTGTTGTCTGGTGTCTGTGTGTCTGTGTGTCTGTGTGTCTGTGTGTCTGTGTGCGTGTTCTGTGTGTCTGTGTCTTGTGTCTGTGTGTCTGTGTCTGTGTTGTTCTGTGTGTCTGTGTGTGTCTGTGTGTGCTGGTTGTGTGTGTGTCTGTGTGTCGTGTCTGTGTTCTGTGTGTCGTGTGCTTGTGGTCTTGTGTTGTGTTTGTGTGTCTGTGTGTCTGTGTTGTCTGTGTGTCTGTGTCTGTGTGCGTGTGTCTTGTGTCTGTGTGTTGTCTGTGTGTCTGTGTGTCTGTGTGTCTGTGTCTGTGTGTCTGTGTGTCCGTGTTTGTCTGTGTCTGTGTCTGTGTGTCTGTGTGTCTGTGTGTCCTGTGTGTCTGTGTGTCTGTGTCTGTGTGTCTGTGTGTCTGTGTGTCTGTGTGTCTGTGTGTCTGTGTGTCTGTGTCTGTCTGTCTGTGATCTGTGTGCGTGTTCTGTGTCTGTCTGTGTCTGTGTGTCTGTGTTGTTGTGGTCTGTGTGTCTGTGTTCTGTGCGTCTTGTGTGTCTGTGTGTTGTCTGTGTGTCTGTGTGTCTGTGTGTCTGTTGTCTGTGTGTCTGTGTGTCTGCGTGTCTGTGTGTCTGTGTGTTCTGTGTGTCTGTGTGTCTGTGTGTCTGTGTGTCTTGTGTCTGTGTGTCTGTGTGTCTGTGTGTCTGTGTTCTGTGTGTCTGTGTCTTGTGTCTGTGTTGTGTCTGTGTGTCTGTGTCTGTGTGTCTGTGTGCCTGTGTGTGTGTGTCTGTGTGTGGTGCTTATGTGTCTGTGTGCTGTGTGTCTGTGTGTCTGTGTGTCTGTGTGTCTGTGTGTCTGTGTGTCTGTGTGTCTGTGTGTCTGTGTGTCTGTGTCTGTGTGTCTGTGTGTCTGTGTGTCTGTGTGTCTGTGTGTCTGTGTGTCTGTGTGCTGTGTGTCTGTGTCTGTGTGTGTGTCTGTGTCGTTCTGTGTGTCTGTGTGTTGTGTGTCTGTGTGTCGTGTGTGTGCTGTGTGTCTGTGTGTCGTGTGTTCTGTGTGTCTGTGTGTCTGTGTGTCTGTGTGCTGTGGTCTCTGTGTCTGTTGTCTGTGTGCCTGTGTGTCTGTGTGTCTGTGTGTCTGTGTGTCTGTGTGTCTGTGTGTCTGTGTGTCTGTGTGTCTGTGTGTCTGTGTGTGTCTGTGTGTCTGTGTGTCGTTGTGTGTGCTGTGTGTCTGTGTGTCTGTGTGAATGAGTGCCTGTGTCTGTTGTGTGTGTGTCTGTGTGTCTGTGTGTCTGTGTGTCTGTGTGTCTGTGTGTCTGTGTGTCTGTGTGTCTGTGTGCCCGTGTTTCTGTGTGTCTGTGTTCTGTGTGTCTGTGTGTCTGTGTGTGTCTGTGTGTCTGTGTGTCTGTGTGTCTGTGTGTCTTGTCGTTGTCTGTGTGTCTGTGTGTCTGTGTGTCTGTGTGTCTGTGTTCTTGTGTCTGTTGTCTGTGTGCTGTGTGTCTGTGTCTGTGTGTGTCTGTGTTCTGTGTGTCTGTGTGCTCTGTGTGTCTGTGTGTCTGTGTGTCTGTGTGTCTGTGTGTCTGTGTGTCTGTGTGTCTGTGTCTGTGTGTCTGTGTGTCTGTGTCTGTGTGTCTGTGTGTCTGTGTTCTGTGTCTGTGTGTCGTGTCTGTGTGTCTGTGTGTCTGTGTTGTCTGTGTGTCTGTGTGTCTGTGTGTCTGTGTTCTGTGTCTGTGTCGTTGGTGTCTGTGTGTCTGTGTGTCTGTGTGTCTGTGTGTCTGTGTGTCTGTCTGTGTCTGTGTGTCTGTGTGTCTGTGTGCTGTTGTCTGTGTCTGTGTGTCTGTGTGTCTGTGTGTCTGTGTGCTTGTGTCTGTGTGTCTGTGTCTGTGTCTGTGTGTCTGTGTGTCTGTGTTCTGTGTGCTGTGTGTCTGTGTGTCTGTGTGTCTGTGTCTTGTGTCTGTGTGTCTGTGTCTGTCTGTGTGTCTGTGTGTCTGTGGTCTGTGTGTATGTGTGTCTGTGTGTCTGTGTGTCTGTGTCTGTGTCTGTGTGTCTGTGTGTCTGTGTGTCTGTGTGTCTGTGTGTCTGTGTCTATGTGTCTGTGTGTCTGTGTGTCTGTGTGTCTGTGTGTCTGTGTGTCTGTGTGTCTGTGTGTCTGTGTGTCTGTGTGTCTGTGTGTCTGTGTGTCTGTGTGTCTGTGTGTCTGTGTGTCTGTGTGTCTGTGTGTCGTGTGTGTGTCTGTGTGTCGTGTGTCCTGTGTGTCTGTGTGTCTGTGTGTCTGTGTGTCTGTGTGTCTATGTGCTGTGTGTCTGTGTGTCTGTGTCTGTGTGTGTCTGTGTGTCTGATGTCTGTCTGTTTGTTGTCTGTGTGTCTGTGTGTCTGTGTGTCTTGTGTCTGTGTGTCTGTGTGTCTGTGTGCTGTGTGTCTGTGTGTCTGTGTCTGTGTTCTGTGTGTCTGTGTGTCTGTGTGTCTGTGTGTCTGTGTGTCTGTGTGTCTGTGTGTCTGTGTCTGTCTGTGATGTCTGTGTGTCTGTGTGTCTGTGTGTCTGTGTGTCTGTGTGTCTGTGTCTGTGTGTCTGTGTGTCTGTGTGTCTGTGTGTCTGTGTGTCTGTGTGTCTGTGTCTGTGTCTGTGTCTCGTGTGTGTCTGTGTGTCTGTGTGTCTGTGTGTCTGTGTCTGTGTGTGTGTTCTGTGTCTGTGTGTCTGTGTGTCTGGTGTCTGTGTGTCTGTGTGGTCTGTGTGTCTGTGTGTCTGTGTGCTGTGTTCTGTGTGTCTGTGTGTCTGTGTGTCTGTGTTCTGTGTGTCGTGTGCTGTGTGCTGTGTGTCGTGTGTCTTTGTCTGTGTCTGTTGTTGTGTGTGTCTGTGTGTCTGTGTGTTGTGTGTCTGTGTCTGTGTGCCTGTGTGTCTGTGTGTCTGTGTGTCTGTGTGTCTGTGTGTCTGTTGTCTGTGTGTCTGTGTCTGTGTGTCTTCTGTGTCTGTGTGTCTGTGTGCCTGTGTGTTGTGTGTCTGTGTCTGTGTGTCTGTGTTCTGTGTGTCTCTGTGTGTCTGTGTGTCTGTGTGTCTGTTGTGTCGTGTGTCTGTGTGTCTGTTGTCTGTGTGTCTGTGTGTCTGTGTGTCTGTGTTGTGCTGTGTGTTGTGTTGTGTCTGTGTCTGTGTGTCTGTGCTGTTGTCGTGTGTCTGTGTGTCTGTGTATCTGTGTCTGTGTTCTGTGTGTCTGTGTTCTGTGTGTCTGTGTGCGTGTGTGTCTGTGTGTCTGTGTGCCTGTGTCTGTGTCTGTGTGTCTGTGTGTCTGTGTGTTGTGTCTGTGTGTCTGTGTGTCTGTGTATCTGTGTTCTGTGTCTGTGTGTCTGTGTGTCTGTGTCTGTGTTCTGTGTTCTGTGTGCCTGTGTGTCTGTGTCTGTGTGTGTGTCTGTGTGTCTGTGTGTCTGTGTGTGTCTGTGTGTCTGTGTGTCTGTGTCTGTGTCTGTGTCTGTGTGTCGTGTGTCGTGTGTCCTGTGTGTCTGTGTCTGTGTGTCTGTGTGTCTGTGTGTCTGGTCTGTGTCGTGTCTGTTGTGTGTCTGTGTGTCTGTGTGTCTGTGTGTCTGTGTGTCTGTGTGTCTGTATGTCTGTGTGTCTGTGTGTCTGTGCGTCTGTGTGTCTGGGTGTCTGTGTGTCTGTGTTTGTGTGTGTGTGTCTGTGTTTCTGTGTGTATGTGTGTCTGTGTCTGTGTTTGTGTCTGTGTGTCTGTGTGTCTGTGTTTGTTGTCTGTGTGTCTGTGTGTCTGTGTGTCTGTGTGTCTGTGTGTCTGTGTGTGCTTGTGTCTGTGTGTCTGTCTGTGTCTGTGTGTCTGTGTGTCTGTGTGTCTGTGTGTCTGTGTGTCTGTCTGTGTGTCTGTGTTCTGTGTTGTGCTGTGTCTGTGTGTCTGTGTGTCTGTGTGTCTGTGTCTGTGTGTCTGTGTGTTGTGTTGCTGTGTCTGTGTGTCTGTGTGTCTGTGTGTCTGTGTGTCTGTGTTGTCTGTGTGTCTTGTGTCTGTGTGTCTGTGTCTCTGTGTCTATGTGTCCTGTGTGTCTGTGTGTCTGTGTGTCTGTGTGTCTGTGTGTGTGTTATCTGTGTGTTCTGTGTGTCTGTGTGTCTGTGTTCTGTGTGTCTGTGTGTCTGGGTCTGTGTTCTGTGTGTCTGTGTGTCTGTGTTTCTGTGTGTCAGTGTGCCTGTGAGTCTGTGTGTCGTGTGTCTGTGTGTCGTGTGTCCTGTGTGTCTGTGTGTCTGTGTGTTTTGTGTCTTGTGTCTGTTTGTTTGTGTGTCTGTGTGTCTTTGGCTGTGTCTGTGTGTCTTGTGTCTGTGTGCCTGTGTGTCTGTGTGTCTGGTGTCTGTGTGTCTGTGTGTCTGTCTGTCTGTGTGTCTGTGTGTCTGTGTTGTGTCTGTCTGTCTGTGGTCTGTGTGTCTGTGTGTCTGTGTGTCTGTGTGTCTGTGTGTCTGTGTGTCTGTGTATCTGTGTGTCTGTGTGTCTGTGTGTCTGTGTGTCCGTTGTCCTTGTGTCTGTGTGTCCGTGTGTCTGTGTGTCTGTGTGTCTGTGTTGTTGTGTCTGTGTGTCTGCGTGTCTGTCTGTCTGTGTTCTGCGTGTCTGTGTGTCTGTGTTCTGTCTGTCTGTGTTCTGTGGCTGTGTTGTCTGTCTGTAGTCTGTGTGTCTGTGTATCTGTGTTGTCTGTGTCTGTTGTCCGTGTGTTTTTGTCTGTGTTCTGTGTGTCTGTGTGTTCTGTGTGCTGTGTCTGTGTCTGTGTGTCTGTGTGTCTGTGTGTTTGTGTGTCTGTGTGTCTGTGTGTCTGTGTATCTGTGCCTTTGTGTCTGTGTGTCTGTGTGCCTGTGTGTTGTGAGTCTGTGTGTCTGTGTATCTGTGCGCCTTTGTGTCTGTGTGGCCTGTGTGTGTGTTGTTCTGTGTGTCTGTGTGTCTGTGTGTCTGTGTGTCTGTGTGTCTGAGTGTCTGTGTGTATGTGTTCTGTGTGTGTGTGTCCGTGTGTCCGTGTGTCCGTGTGTCTGTGTGTCTGTGTTTCTGTGTGCTTGAGGTCTGTGTCTGCGTGTCTGTGTTCTGTGTGTCTGTGTGTCTGTTGTCTGTGTGTCTGTGTGTCTGTGTGTCTGTTTGTCTGTGTGTCTGTGTGCCTGTGTGTATGTGTTCTGTGTGAATGAGTGCCTATGTCTGTGTGTCTGTGTGTCTGTGTGTCTGTGTGGCTGTGGTCTGTGTGATTGTGTGCTCGTGTTTCTGTGTGTCTGTGTCTCTGTGTGTCTGTGTGTCTGTGTGTCTGTGAGTCTGTGTGTCTGAGTGTCTGTGTGTCTGTGTGTCTGTGTTTGTGTCTGTGTGTCTGTGTGTCTGTGTGTCTGTGTGTCTGTGTGTCTGTGTTCTGTTCTGTGTGTCTGTGTCTCTGTGTCTATGTGTGCCTGTGTTCTGTGTGTCTGTGTGTCTGTGTGTCTGAGTGTCTGTGTGTCTGTGTGTCTGTGTGCCTGTGTTTCTGTGTGTCAGTGTGCCTGTGAGTCTGTGTGTCTGTGTGTCTGTGTCTGTGTGTCTGTGTTCAGTGTGCCTGTGTGTCTGTGTGTCTGTGTGTCTATGTGGATATGTGTCTGTTTGTTTGTGTGTCTGTGTGTCTGTGTGTCTGTGTGTCTCTGTGTCTGTGTGTCTGTGTGCCTGTGTGCTGTGTGTCTGCGTGTCTGTGTGTCTGTGTGTCTGTGTGTCTGTGTTCTGTGTGTCTGTCTGTCTGTGAGTCTGTGTGTCTGAGTGTCTGTGTGTCTGTGTGTCTGTGTGTCTGTGTGTCTGTGTGTCGTGTGTCCTTGTGTCTGTGTCCGTGTGTGTGTGTCGTGTGTCTGTGTCTGTGTCTGTTTGTCTGTGTGTCTGTGTGTCTGTGTGTCTGTGTGTTTGTGTTCTGTGTGTCTGTGTGTCTGTGTATCTGTGCGCCTTGTGTCTGTGTGTCTGTGTGCCTGTGTGTATGTGAGTCTGTGTCTGTGTATCTGTGCTTGGTTCTGTGTGTCTGTGTGCCTGTGTGTCTGTGTGTCTTGTCTGTGTCTGTGTGTCTGAGTGTCTGTGTGTATGTGTGTCTGTGTGTCCGTGTGTTCGTGTGTCTGTGTGTCCGTGTGTTCGTGTGTCTGTGTGTCTGTGTGTTCTGTGTGCTTGAGGTCTGTGTGTCTGGTGTCTTTGTGTCTGTGTGTCTGTGTGTCTTTGTGTCTGTGTCTGTGTGTGTGTCTGTGTGTCTGTGTGTCTGTGTGTCTGTGTGTCTGTGTGTCTGTGTGTCTGTGTGTCTGTGTGTCTGTGTGTCTGTGTGTCTGTGTGTCTGTGTGTATGTGTTGTGTGCCTGTGTGAGTGCTGTGTGTCTGTGTTGTATGTGTGTCTGTGTGTGTGTGTGTTTGTGTGTCTGTGTGGCTGTGTGGCTGTGTGGCTGTGTGGCTGTGTGTCTGTGTGCCTGTGTTTCTGTGTGTCTGTTTGTCTGTGTGTCTGTGTGTCTGTGTGTCTGTGTGTCTGTGTGTCTGTGTGTCTGTGTGTCTGTGTGTCTGTGTGTCTGTGTGTCTGTGTGTCTGTGTGTCTGTGTGTCTGTGTGTGTCTGTGTGTCTGTGTTGTCTCTGTGTCTGTGTGTGCCTGTGTGTCTGTGTGTCTGTGTGTCTGTGTGTCTGTGTGTCTTGTGTCTGTGTGTCTGTGTGTGTCTGTGTCTGTGTGTCTGTGTGTCTGTGTGTCTGTGTGTCTGTGTTCTGTGTGTCTGTGTGTCTGTGCTGTGTGTCTGTGTGTCTGTGTGTCTGTGTGTCTGTGTGTCTGTGTCTGTGTGTCTGTGTGTCTGTGTGTCTGTGTGTCTGTGTTCTGTCTTGTCTGTGTGTCAGTGTGTCTGTGAGTCTGTGTGTCTGTGTGTCTGTGTGTCTGTGTCTGTGTGTCTGTGTGTCTGTGTCTGTGTGTGTCTGTGTGTCTGTGTGTCTGTGTGTCTGTGTCTGTGTCTGTGTGTCTGTGTCTGTGTGTCTGTGTCTCTGTGTCTATGTGTGCCTGTGTGTCTGTGTGTCTGTGTGTCTGTGTGTCTGTGTGTCTGTGTGTCTGTGTGTCTGTGTGTCTGTGTGTCTGTGTGTCTGTGTGTCTGTGTGTCTGTGTGTCTGTGTGTCTGTGTTTCTGTGTGTCAGTGTGCCTGTGAGTCTGTGTGTCTGTGTGTCTGTGTGTCAGTGTGCCTGTGTGTCTGTGTGTCTGTGTGTCTGTGTGTCTTTGTGTCTATGTGTCTGTTTGTTTGTGTGTCTGTGTGTCTGTGTGTCTCTGTGTCTGTGTGTCTGTGTGTCTGTGTGCCTGTGTGTCTGTGTGTCTGCGTGTCTGTGTGTCTGTGTGTCTGTCTGTCTGTGTGTCTGTGTGTCTGTGTCTGTGTGTCTGTCTGTCTGTGAGTCTGTGTGTCTGTGTGTCTGTGTGTCTGTGTGTCTGTGTGTCTGTGTGTCTGTGTGTCTGTGTGTCTGTGTGTCTGTGTGTCCGTGTGTCCTTGTGTCTGTGTGTCCGTGTGTCTGTGTGTCTGTGTGTCTGTGTGTCTGTGTGTCTGTGTCTGTGTGTCTGTGTGTCTGTGTGTCTGCGTGTCTGTGTGTCTGTGTGTCTGTCTGTCTGTGTGGCTGTGGCTGTGTGTCTGTCTGTCTGTGAGTCTGTGTGTCTGTGTGTCTGTGTGTCTGTGTGTCTGTATGTCCGTGTGTTCTTTTGTCTGTGTGTCCGTGTGTCTGTGTGTCTGTGTGTCTGTGTCTGTGTCTGTGTGTCTGTGTGTCTGTGTGTCTGTGTGTTTGTGTGTCTGTGTGTCTGTGTGTCTGTGTATCTGTACGCCTTTGTGTCTGTGTGTCTGTGTGCCTGTGTGTATGTGAGTCTGTGTGTCTGTGTATCTGTGCGCCTTTGTGTCTGTGTGCCTGTGTGTGTGTGTGTCTGTGTGTCTGTGTGTCTGTGTGTCTGTGTGTCTGTGTGTCTGAGTGTCTGTGTGTATGTGTGTCTGTGTGTCCGTGTGTCCGTGTGTCCGTGTGTCCGTGTGTCTGTGTGGCTGTTTCTGTGTGCTTGAGCGTCTGTGCGTCTGCGTGTCTGTGTGTCTGTGTGTCTGTGTGTCTGTGTGTCTGTGTGTCTGTGTGTCTGTGTGTCTGTTTGTCTGTGTGTCTGTGTGCCTGTGTGTATGTGTGTCTGTGTGAATGAGTGCCTATGTGTCTGTTTGTATGTGTGTCTGTGTGTCTGTGTGTCTGTGTGTCTGTGTGATTGTGTGCTGTGTTTCTGTGTGTCTGTGTCTCTGTGTCAGTGTCTGTGTGTCTGTGTCTCTGTGTGTCTGTGTGTCTGTGTGTCTGAGTGTCTGTGTGTCTGTGTGTCTGTGTGTCTGTGTGTCTGTGTGTCTGTGTGTCTGTGTGTCTGTGTGTCTGTGTCTGTGTGTCTGTGTCTCTGTGTCTATGTGTGCCTGTGTGTCTGTGTGTCTGTGTGTCTGTGTGTCTGAGTGTCTGTGTGTCTGTGTGTCTGTGTGTCTGTGTTTCTGTGTGTCAGTGTGCCTGTGAGTCTGTGTGTCTGTGTGTCTGTGTGTCTGTGTGTCTGTGTGTCAGTGTGCCTGTGTGTCTGTGTGTCTGTGTGTCTTTGTGGATATGTGTCTGTTTGTTTGTGTGTCTGTGTGTCTGTGTGTCTGTGTGTCTCTGTGTCTGTGTGTCTGTGTGCCTGTGTGTCTGTGTGTCTGCGTGTCTGTGTGTCTGTGTGTCTGTGTGTCTGTGTGTCTGTGTCTGTGTGTCTGTCTGTCTGTGAGTCTGTGTGTCTGAGTGTCTGTGTGTCTGTGTGTCTGTGTGTCTGTGTGTCTGTGTGTCCGTGTGTCCTTGTGTCTGTGTGTCCGTGTGTCTGTGTGTCCGTGTGTCTGTGTCTGTGTCTGTGTGTCTGTGTGTCTGTGTGTCTGTGTGTCTGTGTGTTGTGTGTCTGTGTGCCTGTGTATCTGTGCGCCTTTGTGTCTGTGTGTCTGTGTGCCTGTGTGTATGTGAGTCTGTGTGTCTGTGTATCTGTGCGCCTTTGTGTCTGTGTGTCTGTGTGCCTGTGTGTCTGTGTCTGTCTGTATGTCTGTGTGTCTGAGTGTCTGTGTGTATGTGTGTCTGTGTGTCCGTGTGTGTGTGTCTGTGTGTCCGTGTGTTCTGTGTGTCTGTGTGTCTGTGTGCTCTGTGTGCTCTGAGTGTCTGTGTGTCTGTGTGTCTGTGTGTCTGTGTGTCTGTGTGTCTGTGTGTCTGTGTGTCTGTGTGTCTGTGTGTCTGTGTCTGTGTGTCTGTGTGTCTGTGTGTCTGTGTGTCTGTGTCTGTGTGTCTGTGTGTCTGTGTGTCTGTGTGCCTGTGTGTATGTGTGTATGTGTGCCTGTGTGAATGAGTGCTTATGTGTCTGTTTGTATGTGTGTCTGTGTGTCTGTGTGTCTGTGTGTCTGTGTGGCTGTGTGGCTGTGTGCTGTGTGTCTGTGTGATTGTGTGCCCGTGTTTCTGTGTGTCTGTGTCTCTGTGTGTCTGTGTGTCTGAGTGTCTGTGTGTCTGTGTGTCTGTGTGTCTGTGTGTCTGTGTGTCTGTGTGTCAGTGTGTCGTGTGTCTGTCTGTGTCTGTGTGTCTGTGTGTCTGTGTCTGTGTCTGTGTGTCCGTGTCTCTGTGTCTATGTGTGCCTGTGTGTCTGTGTGTCTGTGTGTCTGTGTGTCTGTGTGTCTTTGTGTCTGTGTGTCTGTGTGTCTGTGTGTCTGTGTCTTGTGTCTGTGTGTCTGTGTGTCTGTGTCTGTGTGTCTGTGTGTCTGTGTGTCTGTGTGTCTGTGTGTCTGTGTGTCTGTGTGTCTGGTGTCTGTGTGTCTGTGTGTCTGTGTGTCTGTGTGTCTGTGTCTCTGTCTTTCTGTGTGTCAGTGTGCCTGTGTGTCTGTGTGTCTGTGTGTGTGTGTGTCTGTGTGTCTGTGTTGTTTGTGTGTCTGTCGTGTGTCTGTGTGTCTCTGTGTCTGTGTGTCTGTGTCTTGTGTCTGTCTGTCTGTGAGTCTGTGTGTCTGAGTGTCTGTGTGTCTGTGTGTCTGTGTGTCTGTGTGTCTGTTTGTCCGTGTGTCCTTGTGTCTGTGTGTCCGTGTGTCTGTGTGTCTGTGTGTCTGTGTCTATGTCTGTTTGTCTGTGTGTCTGTGTGTCTGTGTGTCTGTGTGTTCTGTGTGTCTGTGTGTCTGTGTATCTGTGCGCCTTTTGTGTGTCTGTGTGTCTGTGTGCCTGTGTGTATGTGTGTCTGTGTGTCTGTGTATCTGTGTCCTTTGTGTCTGTGTGTCTGTGTGCCTGTGTGTCTGTGTGTCTGTTGTCTGTGTGTCTGTGTGTCTGTGTGTCTGTGTGTCTGTGTGTCTGTGTGTCCTGTGTTCGTGTGTCTGTGTGTCCGTGTGTTCTGTGTCTGTGTGTCTGTGTGTCTGTGTGTCTGTGTGTCTGTGTGTCTGTGTGTCTGTGTGTCTGTGTATCTGTGTGTCTGTGTGCCTGTGTGTATGTGTGCTGTGTGTGAGTGCTTATGTGTCTGTTTGTTGTGTGTCTGTGTGTCTGTGTGTCTGTGTGGCTGTGTGTCTGTGTGGCTGTGGTCTGTGTGATTGTGTGCCCGTGTGTGTCTGTGTGTCTGTGTTCTGTGTGTCTGTGTGTCTGTGTGTCTTTTGTGTCTGTGTGTCTGTGTGTCTGTGTGTCTGTGTCTGTGTCTGTGTGTCTGTGTGTCTGTGTGTCTGTGTGTTCTGTGTGTCTGTGTGTCTGTGTCTGTGTGTCTGTGTCTCTGTGTCTCTGTGTGCCTGTGTGTCTGTGTGTCTGTGTGTCTGTGTGTCTGTGTGTCTGTGTGTCTGT
>JARFJB010001138.1:1867500-1927500 GCA_036346205.1 Vesta saturnalis | reverse complement strand
GCCTGTGTGTCTGTGTGTCTGTGTGTCTGTGTGTCTGTGTGTATGTGTGTCTGTGTGTATGAGTGCCTATGTGTCTGTGTGTATGTGTGTCTGTGTGTCTGTGTGTCTGTGTGTCTGTGTGTCTGTGTGGCTGTGTGTCTGTGTATCTGTGTGTGTGTGTGTGCGTGCGTGCGTGCGTGCGCGTGTGCTGGAATGCGTACGGGTAGGTGTCTGTGTGTCTGTGTGTGTGGGTATGCGTATGCGTTTGTGTGTACGTCTGCTTGTGTGTAGGTGTGTGCCCGTGCATGTTGTTGTGTGCTTGCATGCGTGCGTGTGTGTACGTGAGTGCGTGTTTGTGTGGGTGCTTATTTGTGCACCCTTCCTACAAACCTGAAATTCAATTCTGTAATTTACTATACTGTAGTAGTCTCAGAATAGTAACTCATCGTCCACAGCTTTTCACATAAGATGATTTCATATTGTAAAGGAATTCATTAATGTTGGTGAAAACTGCTCGAAGTTACTGCTCATTTCCTTTAAACAACACAAAGCGTCCACTTAACCAAAGTTAAGGGTACATACAGTATAATAACTCTGTATGTTTTGAAGCTGTGGTTTCATGTGAGTTGATCGGCCCATTTCCACAGATTGTGGAACTGTGGAAATAGACCGTCAACTGAAAAACTGTGGAAATAGGCCGATCAATTCAACTAGTGTGAAACCAAAGTTAAAAAACGCTTATAATACAAAATTAGTAACTCGGTACGGCTCCAAAGGCAAAGAACTTTTCAGAATGCTTGAAAAACTGTGGAAATAGGCCGATCAACTCAACTATAATAAAAAATTATTGCTAGCTTACAGAAATTATTCAACAGGATGCCCCAACTATGCATGATTTATAAATTATAATTTGAACATGTATCCAAGAATATTAGTTCCGCGTGGTTTAAGATTAAGATCAAGTTTAATATTATAAGGGTCTTACTTATTCGTTAATGCAAATACTAAATAAAATATAATAATAAAAATATACCTGTGAAGAATCCCATACGAGCGATTATATAATTTGTTAAGAATGTAACTTAAGGCTATAAATGAACTCTTCCAAAGTGCGCCAAAATATATAACTAAGTTGTGAAGAACACTCAACACAACGTATATTGTCTATCTAAATCTCCCAAGTCAGAAGATTATATTTTAGGTTTTAACAATGCACCGCTAAGGATTGTGGTATCCCAAGCTGGTGCCACTAACTTTAAATTGTCTCAACTTCTTAACAAAACGTTCATCTAGTTTTAAGCCGCTCTTTAACATATTTAACTTCTTACACTTGACAGGTAATATCAGAGAAATAGAAGGATATGTGTTGTGTCACACAATTACTTTGAAGCATATAATCCCAAGTTAATTTCAAATAACTTTACAATAGATGTCAAAATACCTAAATTACGGAAACTATATAGTTCAAACAGGCATCGTATTATAGATGATATTGAGTCTGTGTTGATGAGTATTTATATTGTATCGTATTACTTAAAAATACAATACTACACATTACGATCTTCAGTAAGTATGGAAACTTGTATGTGTCAAAAGACAAATTTTGAAATGTAATATTTTAAAAACATACTCACCATCTACAATTTTTTTAATTTCACTTCAAAGATCTCAAAAGTTTGCATTTGACTTGGCTATGTAATCAGTATTGATTGTGCATGTATTATTAGGTAATACCAACTTTACTAATGACTTTTGCAGCAAATTGCGAAGTTCTTTATGAAAGTGGGAACATTTTCTTATTGACACTTTTGTAAATATTTCCGTCATTTGAAACTACAGTGCAAAATTTGCTGATTGAGTTTGTTGACAAATAGCTACTATAAAATTTATTAGTCGTTAAGTTGAACTATTTTTCCCTAACTCACCTTTCGACGTATATTATGTTTTACTCATGCGACTGCAATAGTGAAAAAGAAAAAAATACAAATTATATTAACCTTGGAGGTAGAAAATTACGTTACGGGCTAAACGTACAGTAGCACATTAACCCTTACAAAGTGCGCCAGCTCAGTGTGTGGGTCGTGATCCTTACTTATCAAACATGCTTACTAATGTACTCACTCACTGTTGCTCACAAAACGTCAAAATCGGGAAATGTGGCGCCATCTTAACAAAATATCGAGAAATAAATCATGAACACGATGTAATATTGTTTGCATAAGCACGAATACAACTGTTCACTTGGGTTTAACCTGAAAATTGATCCCAAAACAGCTCACTTGAAATTTCACTAGCTCTTGAAAAGCTTTAGGCGCTCTTAAAAATTCCGCTCTATATGCGATTATTGAACCTCAAAAAATTATCATACTTGGAATCTCTCCTTTACCTTAACCTTCAATTTTTTTTAAATAGGAAACTCTGTTACCCAACTTAAAAAAAATCATAAAAAAAATTAATGCGCAGCAAATACTAACATAGTGGTTTAATGTTCTGAATAAAGGCATGCTTTACAGAATTTAGATCAAAACAACTCTGCCAAATCCCAATCTGACCTACAATTGGCCACAAATAAAACTTTCTACAAAATCAAACGATGTGTTTAGGTTTTGGTAACCATAAATAAATACCATAATATTATACAGAAATATAATCCTATATTACATAGGGTAACTGGTAACTTATGCAGTTAACTGAAAGTCAATGACATGTAAATGTCATATCGATTGTTGCTTTGTTGACATGTATCAAATGAGTGACTTTTGTGTGTTATGTGTTTAGGTTTTGGTAACCATAAATAAATACCATAATATTATACAGAAAAATAATCCTATATTACATAGGGTAACTGGTAACTTATGCAGTTAACTGAAAGTCAATGACATGTAAATGTCATATCGATTGTTGCTTTGTTGACATGTATCAAATGAGTGACTTGTTCTCTTACTGTAAGTACATAAATTTTGAATTTCACAACATTAGAATGGAAAGATATCATTACACCAATAAACAGTATTGTGACATATTAATCACTTATGGTATGGCATTTTTAAAGTTCGCCAAGACATCCACTGCGACACTCTTAGCTTCCGTGAAATTTCTCGAGTTCTTAATGAAGGTGTGCCATCTATCATATCCAAAATGTCTTCTTCTACACGTACACCATGGCGATGTGGTCTACTACCATCACGCCCTTGTTTAGGTGCCAAAGACCCTATCTTTTAATTAAAATTGTGAACTAGCACCAATGGTTTTCCACAAGTGAGAAATCTTAATTTTAAAATACTGCAGTCTAGTTATTATTGGGTTTCGCCTGTTAGTTTACTAAGAAAAATTGTTCAGTTTAGGGTCCTTTATTAGCACTTTCAGTTAACTGCATAAGTTACCAGTCACCCTGTATACAATAAACCTAAAGGAAAGCATCCGCGGACAAATGGGTGTCATGTTAAAGCACGTGAAATCTAAAACAAATACGGAAAAAATACAATAGGTAGGTCAACATCCGATTTGTCACTCAAATGCAAATAAATAAAAAAAGAACTCAACAACACGCAAAAAATTTTTAGTGTACAGTATATTAGGAACTCTTGGTTTCACACCAGCGTTTACAAAATTTTCTCGACATATGAAAACATACGTAAACTACTTTACGTGAACACAATTTCATCAAATAACGAGTAAAATCATTTCTCCCAATACGGTCTTACTAATAATGGAATTTTGGAGGTGTAACTAGATTACACCTTTTTAAAGAACCGAAATCCTTTACCAAACTTTTTTAATTCAGTATTTGTCAATTAAACAATTTTAATTAAATTGCCGATATTCCAAATAATTAATTTTGTCTTCTCCAACGTTGTTAAGAATTTACTGTCAGAGTCCCCTTCGGTCGCATTACTTGCCCAACAACTAATCTCTAAAGTAGTGCCACCACCAGAAGCCGTCCCCGCCTTCCGCGTATTGCATTAAACCATCCGCCCTCCCCTTGGGTAGGGACTGAAACACGTTGCTTCTTTCTTTCTTTCTACCGACCGTCCTATTATTATTACGATGATTCACTAGTTCACTGCAGACTGTCCGTCTTAGGATACTTCAACAAACCCTGGCCTGATGTTGCTTACACATACACTCGTGGTCAACGAAACGCCGGGGGTTATTCCTGGAGTGGTTTTCAACTTACTCAGTCTGATACAAAGGCTGCCGCCTTAATTCTGACGGCCCCGCGGTGTCGATTAAATAGCACAACGGGCTGACTGCCTAGAATCTATTGATCGATACTCATCACATAATTATACACGAACTCACGCAAATACGCCACCCCACGCCACTTACTAACGTGCAAAATGTCCACAAATTAGAAGTACCAAAGCAAATCAAGATTAGACCATTACTTCGGTCGCCAACTTCCCGTCCCTTGCGATAGAATCCGCAAAAGGTACGTAAAACAAGTGAGTATTAAAATTCCAGTTCTAAAATTGACTTCTCTGAAGTTCTGAAGCCGTATCCGTCTCAGATCGCACGTCGCGGTATAACCCAAATTACACTATTGACCCTGTATCGAATTTTCTTTAATAAGAAAGCCTGTAAAACGTTTGGTCTATCCTGCCCGCTTGTATAATAAGTATTCCTGTAACCCGAACATTCCCGAAGGTTTAAATACCTTACACCACCCCGAGTTAGAGACCCACCTGCTAGCCTTCTACAATAACCACCATCGCTACCTAAACCAGTCACAAGCCGTGTATAAATTACTCGCTCCCGCATATAAATATTCAGTATGAGAATAATCCTTATTAAATTTGCCCTGTGTAAATAACTATAAATACAGTAGTCACCATCTCCACCAATATTTACATTATTAATTGTGCTTAATAACAATAAAAAGAACATCAAACTCCTTGCATTAGTATCCCAACTAGTAACAGAACATAACTAGAAAATACTTTAATTGACAGTAATTAGCGTCCAACACTAATTAGGCCGGATAGTGTTTGTTAAGTAAAACCCCTGTAAAGATATTAGTTAGACACACTTAAAATCTTATTATAAATATTGATGTAGAAATTGTATAAATCCAAGCCCTTTAAAAGTATTCTGAACGACCTAGAAAAGCGGGTACTAAATCATTCACCTCTGTATTACACCTTTTAAAAATATTTACAACGGGAAATAACTTTGTTATAACTATAAATCCGTTACCCCGTCCCGATTTCTACTAGACAGGGTTGTACTTAAAATATTCAAGTATTTTTATTTAATTTTCTTTATTCTTTTGGTATAGGGAATTAGGATCACTCAGTTAACTCTTTTGCAAATATGCGGGTAATGTCACTTTCACAGCAACCCTAAAGAGACCACCGATACTCCGGACCGTTTCCGGACCCACGTCAGTTACGCTGCAACCCGTACTAGGACAGAGACCAGTCAAGGCCGAGGACTAACCATTTAGTGGACGTCTTATTTTTGCGTATCTTTAGTGTTTAATTACATGTAAATATTTGGAATTTATAAGATAGTTTTAAGTGCGATATTTAGATATCATACTCGTAGGAAAGTATGTGTATTACACCCTTTTAGTATTTATTTCTTAGCGTAGAAAATCCGGTAGCAAACGATCAGTAGTATTTAAAGAACTCACAACCACTACAAATCGAACTAAAACCGCGGTAAATAAATTAAAATTAGACGTAGCCCAAAAAGGGGGTTACACCTCTTTCATATTAGTATAACACACACGTGACAAACAGTTAAACACTTGAAAATCAAATGTGAAATTTTAAATTAGCACAAAAAATTATTTGAAGAATAAAACTATAAACTATAAACACCTCTGAAGTTGTCTGTTCATTTATCCTTTTGTAATAATCTTTTCCAGTAGCAAATATTTCAGTATTACCAAAATCAAAATCGTTGTTACAATTTAATGCACGATGACCTAATTGACAAATCTAAACAGGGCTAAGAATCATTGACAATAGTAATAGTAAAATGTTATATTTAACGGGTTCTTTGCATTTTATTAACTATATAATATTAAAGCTTACAATAAAGTAAATTGTTGAGTATATATATATATATATATATATATATATATATATATATATATATATATATATATATATATATATATATATATATATATTCGTACTTATTTGTCGCCTTTAATGTTTTACTGACAGCACCATTAAAGTAAAGTAGTATTGCATCATGATAGGATGTATTATTATTGCCATTTATTAAAAAAATTTCGCTTACATAATAACAATCCCACGCCTATTCTAAGGTACTCAAGGGTCTCCGTATTGTCCTGTAACCTAATAAAAGCTTGAGTTATAGTTTCAATTATTGTAATATACTATGCTATCATTCGAGGATGACATTAACTATTTGCAAAATGGGTTCAAAATTATTATCTTTAGAATAATATTTTGAGATAATGGGTTACCTACTGTGTATGTTTATTACAATGTTTTAACAAGATTTATTTATAAGAAACTAAGTTCATAAATTATTAGTTCTGAGTAAATTTGAAAATGTTTCTGTAAAATGTACAGAGCATTATACTTTTATTAGATTTGTTTGTACGTATATTATTACTTTGAAGCAATGATATCCATTATTTATCTTGTCAAATATATTGATTTAGAATTTTATGTTTCAGTTCTAGATAAAAATAAATGAGAAAAAATATACATAATTCAAAACTTTTTCCTTTCTTGTAACCAAGATTTTTATTATGCACCGAACAACAAAAAATAAATGTCATAAAAACTGTAAAGTTTGGGTATAGGGAATGATACATAAAGTAATAAACTAAAACTTTTGAGGATCAGGGGTTATTAAAATATTTTGGGTATTGAATTTGAAATAAAAAAGATACTGTTGTTTATTTTATAATAACTGTTTATTGCTGTTCTACCAGTATTTATAGTGAATGTATGCTATAAAAAGGAATTATTTTAGACACATACGCTTTAAATCAAAATGAAACGAAAGAACAAGCAATATTTGGGATGTTGCAATGTATAATAGTTAATGGCTCCTTTCAATACAACCGAAAGTCACTTGTATTAGACCAAATTCAATTTATTGCTAAGAAAAATGGTTTGGTTCTATATTAGGCAACACACATTACAACGAGTATACCATTTTACTACAAATAAAATATAGTAAATTTCATTGGTTGCACATCATTACCAGAACAAAATTACTTACCAAAGTAATTCTAGTCTTGTTTATCAGGAAATGGATTAAATGATAGTTTTTGTTAGTTGCAGTAAGTTGGCAGAACCGAATTCTAGTTCCGCCTTGATGCCAAACCTTTTTTCGAATCGTTTGACACTTGACAGCTATTACTTTTGGTGGTCTCGTCAAACGATCGTATTTTCATTTTTATTGCTTACTTCCCCATTCGCATTACTATTTCTTCCTACATTCAAAAAATCTGTAATTTTCAGAACAAAATTGTGGAAATGTCGAAGCCGTTACACAGTAAAGCGAAAGAACTTGTAGAAAATTTAATCGAGTACTTCGAGAGATGACGTGACAATGATGGTCCCTTGTTGCTTTTATCAGCTGTCCGAGAGGTAGGAAAATGTAATTACATAAAATGAAAACTGATTTATTGCAGTGTTGCGGAAGCATTGACACGTAGTATTGGAACAGTTATCCAAATTTCACAAGCTGTTAAAAGCAAAACTGCTTTTACGTCACATCCAAAAAAACGCGATCGCAGTAAGAAGAAGTTGAATGAATACCACCTCCATTTGGAACGTTATTTGTGCAGTGCCGTAGCCAGGATAACGTCTCGGGGGCAAACATACTTTTTGAGGGGGCTTATATTCTATAGAAATCTATAATAGAATATACACAGTTAGCCAAGTGACGAGTGACCTTGTTGTGAGTTATGAAGGTTTATTAGTAATAAGCAAAGTAGAATTTTTGAGTATGTCTGCATAAAAAAAAACAGAAACTTAGGTAACGCGCATAGTGCTGGTACTTGGTAGTAGATTCGAGTGGCGCGCTTTTGAATTTGCAAGCTAGGCATAGTTCATGCCGGGCGCCGGCTCCACACCACGTCGCGTTGTTGTAGCTTGGGATCGAAATTAAAACTCGCTGTAGGGATTTGCTTTACACATTGAGTATATTTATTTGCATACATAAAAGTTAGAAATGTTGTAACATATTTAGTTTTCACTTTTTCTCATCCGCATCGTTATAAGTTGCTAATGCTAATTCTGGAAAGAGTTAGCAATATTTATTCTCTGTTTGGCCAACTTTCCACGTGCTGCCCTGTGCATTTTTCCCGAAGTTGAAATGCGGCAACGACAAGAACCGTTACACAAATTTCTGGAGTGCGACGACTGATTGTATCCTATACTGTGGCAAACTGACTAACTAAAACTGTAATCTAGAATGGGGTACCTATGCATGCAATAAAACGTCAACCTTGCAAGAAAAAAAAAGTTATTTGATGTTTCTCAGAATGGTGTAGCTCAGATGGTCTCCTACGAAATCTGTTTTTGCCCTCTTTGTGATGCATTCAGTAACCTACAGGAAACAAACAGTTTCTCCTTACATATTTTTAAATCCCAACAATAAACGTGAAAAATAATTCCTTCAAGGTTTATTGGAATTCTTTAAAAAAAGTGGATATTTAAACTAGTTTTTGCATGAATGAAAAACCGTGAAGAACAAGAACGGCATCTGTGATTAGAATGTATTTGGTCATGAAACACCTAGACGTTGAGGGTGGCACTTGGCTTGGCTTGAAACATGACGGTATGTTGTTTAAGTTTACTACTGACCGTAAACAAGGGTCAAATCCTCGTATTTCAAGCATTTTCTGAAATACATGGTGAAAGTAAATTTATGCTGAACTCATGATCTGAAACATTATTATGAGAATCTGTGCAATCATTACAAAATTGAATTCTTACAATTTTTAATTTGACCAATTTTGCATGGGGTGGCCAATATAGCACTCTAGGAGGGGTAATACCCCTTTTGCCCACCCTTGACTACGGCCCTGTTAATTTACGAGATGTACTTCAATAGTAATATTGAAATTGACATGGTTATGTTTCGTTTAACTAAATGTAATTTAGGAGAAATATGTAACTCTCACATTCGCCCCTCAGAAAGTTCAAGTTAAACAACTTTTGCGAAGGAAGTAAAATATCTTTTTCTCGATTATTAAAACAAATCGGCTTTCAATGGCAAAAAGACAGTACAAGAAGAGGGTTGATGGAATTACTCTTTATGGCATGAGGCAATAATGGATGGTAAGTGACGTATTACAGAAGAAGAGAGGTTAAAATAGAAGAAAACAAGGTAAATCTTCTTTAACTCATTTTTGTGCGTTTTGACCGTGGATTCAATATATTTAAGCTACGAACCAAAGACCAACATTTAGGAAAGTGGAATGTATCCATCCAAAATATAAAAAATTTCAATGTAACGATATTCCTTACTTCACCTCAAAAAAAAAGCCATCGTAGTAAGAAAGTGTTTTGTTTGGATGTAAGTTCGTTGAATATTATCTCTATTCGGAACATTTGAGGTGTACTCAAGTAGTAAGGTTGAAATTGTCATTGTTATATTTCGTTTAACCAAATGCAATTTAAGAGGAACATGTAACTCTCACATCCATCCATGAGAAAGTTCAAGCTAAACAACTTTCTAAAGGAACTAAAATATCCTTTTATCGGTTATTAGAACAAATCGGTTTTCAATGGCAAAAAGACACTCTACGGAGGGTGTTGATGGAATTACTAGACATGGCAAGAAAAAGGATTCACTTTTTAAAACAATACAAGACAATAAAAGAAAATGTTTTGCATCAATTTGTTTTCTTAGATGAAAGATGGATATTTCAAAATGGCACAATTGGTGGTTCGTGGGAAGCTGATGATAAACGAAGTGTAAGATGCATAAAATCCGATGGCAAAAGGTCAGTTACTGAATTCTATGTTTTAATGTTACGTTGGCAATTTCCGGTCGTTCTAGGTATATTATTCTTCATGCTGGTTGCGAAAACGGTTTTATTCCTGCTGCTGATCTGATATTTGCTGCAAAAATTACTGGTGACTATCAAGGCGAAATGAGTCAAGAAAATTTTATACATTGGTTCGAAGAAAAATTATTATATAATTTACAAAATCCATCAGAAATTGTGTTAGGTAACGCACCTTACACTTCAAATAATTTGAAATCACTTTGTGAATAGCACTAAACAGTAAGCCCTGTTAGGCCGATGATAACCGGTAGTCGCTACGGTAACTTATAGAAAAGCAATACGAAAGTAAAGGGTACACGTGTTTTTTTACTTTCGTATTGGATATTATTCTCGCCACTTATAGATCAAGTTGTTGAACAATTTTGGATTATCGAAGAATTCCCAACTTTAGTCGTGAAGAGGATCTTGCTGAATCCTTGTTTAAGGAATCTTTGTATAGCGAAATCTTTGGTGGCATTGACATTGTGCTCCTATTCATGGTTTCCGTACGTACGTTCGAAGCTTCCATTGACATTGCAAATCGTCTTCTTTAGTTATAAAAACGCCTCGTACTACAATAGAACATGAAATCTATGACTTCATGCGTGATTATTTGAATTCTGGTCATATGATGGAAGTGATTGCAGATCCTATTGACACTACTCTCTTCTACATTTCTTATAGATGTCTTCAAATCTGGCAAAGAACATACAAAAATTCCTATCTGACGCTTCGGCCAAAGCTTCTAATGAACAATCATTCAATGGTCCTGTTCGTGTTGGTCCGAAATTCCAAAATGTTATCGTAAAATTGCTACTGCAATTTAGAATTCATCAAATAGTTTTATTTGGGACGCACTCCAGTTGTACGTCTTGTCGGAGTTGAGAGCTGGGATTCACGATCCCCTTGGTTTCCAGTTCGTTCTTTTCCTAAACAGCCAACATCCAACAAGTATGGTTTTAGTCCTTTCGAACCAGTTCAAAGCTGAGCTATCTGAACTTTTGCCAAATTTGTTTGTGAAACTTTTTGTGATGTCAAGATCAATCATTATGTATATCAATAACATTTTCTCTTAGACTGATTCTATGATCGTACTCATTTGGCCTTCCTTGACAGTGGAAAGCATTCGTTAGTAACGGTATTGCTTAGATTCATGACCATATCCCTCCCGGTTGTGTGTTATGTAACTTCGCGGCAAAATTCTGCTGATCGTGCTTCTTGTGGTTTGCTACAAAGTCTAATCGTGTCCCATCTCTTGTGGCGGTCAGGTCCTGCAATGTATAGTCGCATCACACAGTTTGTGGCCTTTTGAGCCAACCTTTAGGTTGCCGAATCCTTTAATTCTCACTGTATCGTTTCGTGCTTTGCTATTAGTCGTACATTGAGTAACCAGGAACATTTCGTCGTAGTTTTGCTAATAATATTTTGTAGTTGCCTAATATATAAGCCATTGTGGCATACATATTTTGCTGTCGTCATAAATTTGAGAGTCCTGATGTTAAGTGTGTAGGTCTCTTGTCACCTCAGGAACGTCATAGCGTTGAAGAATGGTCCAAGAAGAAGTGTCTTAGGATCCTTCCGCAAAACATCGTTAGAGGAAAGATGGTTTACTAATTTATCTCCTATAGAAGCCGGGGACAATCTAATTTGTGTCAATCGACGCTTAAAAGATTCACAGTTATCGTATGAATCTAAACATCTCGAATGATTGTATAGACCGCATTCTCTTAATGAACTCTTCGTTTGCCAAGTTTGTGATAAAATTTCACACTGAGTACGTCGGTGCTCATAGAAAATTCATCCGAATCCTAAGGAATTCTAGTAAATCACAAACTGTATAGTCGTTCAACCTTCCCTCTGATCCGAACTTCAGAGAATCTTGGGAAAGCGTGGTTAAATATGTCAAAAACGAACAAAATACACGCACGTACCACACAAAATTAAAAAAACACCGAACGCGTTGCGTTAGCTACGCTATCATAACGCGTTCGGTCTTTTTTGTTTTGTGTGGTACGTGGGTGTATTTTGTTTGTTACAGATTCTGCCACAGTTCCAGTGTTCCAGATTTTTCAAGTCAAAAACACTTTGTTGGAAACCTAATTCTCACCATAGAGCAGGCGAATAACGTTATCCCCTGAAATTGACGGTATTCTTAACTCTAGGTCATCGTGTCCAAGCGTACCGATCCCAATAACTTCAGTTCTGGTTACTTCTTGACCTTAGAGCCCCTGTTGGCTGCTTCTAACCGTGATCTTTTGCATTTAACGACACCACGCTTGTCCCGCTGAGATTTAGTGTATCAATTGGAAAGAATTTTTACCAGAAAAGTCACTGGGCTACATGCAAATAACTCGCAGAGAACTTTAATTCTCGTTAAACAACCCCATTACAGTGACGGATTTCCTTCATCAAACACTTATTTCCAGTGGCTATAGCCTTGACACACAGGGTGTGTCAAGAAAAGGATATGACGTCATCGACATTCTTTTAACCCCCATTTTCTATTGGATAATTAGAAAGGGTACATCTTTTTACGTACTACAAGGTACATATGGATGATGTTAATACAGGGTGTCCCAAACTTGCGTCTGTGAGCGATACCCTCCTTATTTGATGGAATAGGAGAACAACATTTTGATGTGTAGTAGAAAGACTGAGGCGCATATTTTAGGTTATACAGAGTGTTCCATTTAGACAGGGTTAATCAAACATGGATTTTTAAATGGGACCCCGTGCATATTATTTCAAATTTGCAATCAGCTCACTTCGGCTATTCCTTCAATGTAAGGTTTAATTATGTTATACATGGTAGTTTAGAAGATGTGGAAATTTTGAAGAAACAATCGTACCTAAATGGATACCATAAATCATTTCATATTAATAAGAAATATTCAAATGATTTTTTTAATAAAATATATTTTGAAACACAGACAATTTTTGGGGTTAGGCCTAATTTAGTTGTAAATTGATTCCACTAATTCAAATTAAATGTTCGAATTCAGCACCGTTAACAATTTGACAATAACTAAGGCAATTAACAAATAATTTTTCAACGTTGTCGATGACATCTGGGGTAATGTTTCTAATCTCTTGGCGAATTTGTGCTTTTAAATCTTCTAAACTGGCCGGTCGCGTCGTGTATACTTTACTCTTGAAGTGTCCCCACAAGAAGTAATCCAGATGATTTAAGTCTGGTGATCTGGCTGGCCACTCAATTGTCTCTTTTCTACCTTTCCACCGAATTTGAAAAACTTCATCTAAATAAGCGCGAACAGGTAAAGCGTAGTGTGGCGGCGCTCCATCACGGTGGTGCATATTGGGCTCTTCTAAATCCGGATACAACGTTATTAGAGCGGAGATGAGGCCATTTTTAAAAAAGTCTAAATATCTCGCACCAGTGAGAGTATCCTCGAAGCAGTAAGGACCTATAACTCTTCCGTTAACTATGCCGCTCCAAACGTTCAATTTTTGAGGGTTTTGGATGTGATATTCCGCGAACCAATAAAGATTTTCGGTTGTCCAATAACGACAATTTTGTCTGTTCACATGGCCGTTTAAAGCAAATGTTGCTTCATGGGTAAAAATGATTCTTTTTACAAAATTGGCGTTACCATAACATAATTGTTGCATTTGTTCACAAAATTCATCTCGCCGATCAACATCCTCTTCCGACAGCTCGTGTAGTAAGCGTATATTGTAGGGATGGAACTTCTCTCTTGTCAATACTTTATGCACAGTACATCGCGACACCCTAATATTATTAGCCGTGTCCGTAATGGTGTTATTAGAATTATATTACAATGTTCCACTGATCTTCACTTATCGATTTTCGACCATATTTTCTCATATCCCAAACAAGTTCAAATTTTCCAAATTTCGCCGCTTACCATGCTTTGCCTAATGGACGGTCGATCAGGACGTAAGCACTTATGATTAAGTGAACGACCTATCTCCGAAACCAAGCATGCACAGGATTTCGGTTCTTTCACGTTTGCTTAATTTCTTCATATTTCACAAAACACTGTAAAGCAAACCTTTTGTTTTTTATCTCTGTTTAAATTGTGGTTGTACTTCTAAACAACAGAAACGTAGGATTTACGGCGATAGATAAATTGCTTGAAGCACACAATAAGCATTAAAATATTCGACTAATAACCGCAATGTGGCAGAAAGAAACGACGTTAGCTTATGTTGGACGCAAAACTACAACTACTTTCGAGTGCCTGAGATTCTCAAAATTTTACATTTATTAACAGCGACGGTTATGAAATGTCAAGCTTTTAAAATAAATATGTTTATTTAATTAACATATTGAAAAATATACAAACGACGCAAGTAAGTGTTTACTATTATATACAGGGTGTGGCGCGAAGAGTTTTGATTAAAAGTAATGGTGGATACAGTTATGTATGAAATTACGAAGCTGTGGGTTTTGGATAACGCTGAGTTCAAATATAATATTGTACTGAATGTGGCACTTCCGGTTATACCGGAAGTAGACGTCAACTTTGTTATTTTAAATGGAACCTAATATTTTTTATTTTATTTTCGAATTCTACATGAAAAGGTAACTTACAAACAAAAATAACTAAATGTAATATTAAACAAATAATGTTTTATAATAAGTGTTCAAAATTAGCACCATCTACTTCTAAACATTTATGAATCTTTTTCATTAAGTTATGTCTTGTAATTCTGGAAATATGGTCGGGTATTACAGAATTAAAAGCAAGTAAGACTCTCTGCATCATATCTTCATTTGCCGTAACAGGTTTGAAAAACACCTGATTTTTAATGTAACCCCAAATACTAAAATATAGAAGAGCCAAATCAGGAGAGGGAGCTGTCCAACGCAACGGACCTTGATTGGCAATCCATCTATCATCAAACATGTCGTAAAGATGCTGAGCAACAGGCCCAAAGTTATGAGGAGGTGCTCCATCTTGCTGATACCAAGCTGAATCCGCCTCTCCATTTCTTAAAATATGTAACGCCGGTCCTATGGCTTCTTCTAAAATGTGGCAATATCTCGTACCATTTAAATTTTATCGTCTTTTATTGCACAAAAAACATTAAAACTTCTATCTTGTAAATAATTTTTTCTACTAACATGTGGATTTTCATTAGACCAAAAATGGGAATTATGTCGATTAAATAATCCATTTTTGCTAAACTTTACTTCATCACAACATATAACTTTTTTTATGAAGTTTTCATCCTCTTGGGTCTTCATTAAAAACCATTCACAGAATTCTACCCTTCGTGGAAGATCATCTAATTGTAAGTGTTGCACCAAATGATATGAAAATGGTTTCCATTTGTGTTTTTTTTTAAATGCGATGAATTGTTCTCGTCTACAAAGTAGATCTCTCTTACAATCTCTAATGGAGACATTTGGAGAGGCCGTAAAATACCCCAAAACATTAATTTCGTTTATGTCACTGTCCACTAGTTGGTTATTTTTATTAATTTTTGTCTTAAATTGACCAAACTGACGGCAGATTTTAAGCAATCCTCTTACAATATCACCAATTGCATTTGGTCGATTTGGATATCTTTTTGCAAAAACACGGCAAGTCCGTTCAACAATTCTATTACACTCGCCGTAAATAATAATAAGACTTAAAAATTCATCATTAGTAAAACCTACATTTGCCATTATTTACTATGAAATACAAACTGGTAAAGAAAACTGTCAAAACAACATAAACAATTAACATTATAACTATCAAATCTTTGACAGCCATGGCCTACCCTTTACTAATGTTGAAATAATTAAGTGTTGTTATGTTTCCACTAAGATAAAGAAATATCTCAAAAGTGGTTGGATTTAGGTATAGGGAATACTGATACCAAACGAATTAGCTTAAAAAAATACAGCGGAAAATGTAATTAAATACAGAGTGTTCTATTTAAAGTAAGCAACTTATAAATGATTTAAATTGTGCATGTTGGCGGCTAAGTTCAAAACACCCTGCATGAAATATCAATGAGGTGGGTGGATATATGGAGTTAACGTGCAAGCACTTGTTGTTTATTGGTTACAATTTCACGTCACTAGCTTCGTTATTAATGGAGATATCGTTATTCAATGTGGACTAGGATTTTTTTTATCTAACTTCAAACTTGAAATAGTTATCAACAATATAATACATACTGTGCTATTAAACATAACTTAAAGATTTTAAAACAATGTAGGCAATAAAAATAAAAATGGATCAAAATTTTTCTTATCTTGGAAACTTTTAATTATGCTGCAGTAATTTCCCTGTTGAATAGCTATGCTAATTTTTTGTTTAAAGAATTCTTCGGTGCAGGTTTCACCTGTTGAATTTAAAACTATTTTGCTGACATCTTTATTAAAAGGTTCAAGTGTCTCTACGGCAAATGGTATAAACTTATCATTTTCTTCGATTAAATTTCTGTACTTTGATATTTTTCTTTTGGCGCTTGACTCTGCTGCTGCTCCGAAAATTGTAGATGTTTCAAAAATGTAAGCAGGGAGCATCCCAGATCAACAACTCTCCTCTGCTCCATGGGGTTAGATTTATTCCATCAGGTCGCTTGCCATCAGTTCGGGATAATCCAGCGGGTTCTTTGTGATTGAAAGACTACGACTTGCAATATTGTTAAGTTCTAAATGACGTGGGTAACGTCCAGCTGAAATTTTTCAACGAAGGCAGTGCAATCCCAACTCGTCTATTGTTTGCCCACAAGGACAAGAATGTTCCGCGCAAATCTTTAATCCGAACCGTAGGCCAAAAGAGATTCTAAAGGTAGTGTTGTCTAATAGAGTACCCAAAGTTTTACTTGGAAGTACATTCAACCATCCATTAGATTCATTTGCACAAAAAGCTAAATATCGTGCTTTTTCAACTGAATTCTTCAATGTCAGTGAAGATACGGTTTGTTTAATTTTTACTTCGTCCCATGATTTTTGTGAATCGTCTTCTGGTAAAGGTAAATTATTTGATATCCATGATTTTAAAGCCTCTGACAAATAAACTATTTCCAAGTTATCCTGTACTTTTGGTAACATCGATTGGATAAACAATGAAGCCGAGTTGGCAGAAGGGATAAAAACTGAAAATATTAGATCTTCATTTTTTCTTATACCTGAACCTCCAAAGCGAGTTGGCAAAAAAATTATATTGGATTGAAGACTTTTTAAAGTTGAATTGCAAATGTTTTTAAGTGCGTCATTAATACTGTAGTCAAAACTTTGAATGATTTCTGGATATAGCCATGTCGGAGTCGTACGATGTAAATAACAGAGGTTAGGGATAGAACAGTTTTTTGAAAGATAACAAGATACATGGCTTTTTAAAACTGTAAGATGATTAAAAGTTAAGCAAAGTTCTTTGAGTTTACTTCTTAGAACTGTTTTACCGGCTTCCTGATTTATAGGTGCTCCTAATAGTCTTAAGTTCTCAACAGTCTTAATACCTTCGAAGGTTTTTTGAAAACGCTCGTGTGAAAAATAATCCACATTTTTCATTGTTTAATACCCAACCGACCTTTGTGAACATATCTGACAAGCAAATTAAGTCACACAGCACTGTTTCTGGTTCTCCCGTTAAAGTTCCATCGTCCAAGTAAAATACCTATTCTAAATTCAGAGTTTGCCATTGATATAACTTGGTGTATTCCTAAGCTGAAGATTAATGGACTAAACGGGTCTCCTTGCTGTGCTCCAACTTGTGACAAAATACATGAAATTCCAAATATCAGTTTGGAAGGATTGGAGTAGCACTGCCACAAAAAAGGAAACAATTCTAGAATGCTTTCTTTAATTGCTTGCAGCAAAGTGTTTCTCTTTATGGAATTAAATGCGTTTTTCAGATATAATTTTAAAAGAACTTTTTGTTGATTTTTTGTTAGCTTCTGCCCAAGTTCTTGTCGCGTGGACTGCTGTCTCACAACCTCCTTTTGTGCCAAAACCAAGCTGTATAAGTTGTAACCTTTCTCCCATGGCGCTTGATACAGATTGACAACCAATTTTTGCAGCCAATCTTCTGAAAGTAAAGCCGATTATAATTGGACGGAGACCTCCACATGGTTTTTTTTAATGCACAAAGATTGGCACCGTAGAGTACAGGTGTTATTTCATAATTTACTTTGCCGCTCAGCATGAGATTTATTAAAAGAGTGAAAGCAGTTAGCAAACGATTTTCATGTTCACCATTTTCTTTACATAAAAGGTCTTTAATGTGTTGTGCTGATCAACCATCAATGCCGGCTGAACTTCCATTAGAAAACGATCTTATTTCTTTAAGAACTGCTTCTTCTCCAACTTGCAAAGAGTTCCAATTTTCGGTAGGAGGATCAGGCATATCAAGTTCTCGTTCGGGAAAAGGATGTTTTTCTGTTTAAAGATTCTCAGGTGAAAGTGAGTCGCTAGAAGAAGAAGCTCCTCGTACGTCCCCATCTGAAATTTTAGACTCAACACGTCTTTAAAATGCTGTTTAATTTTTGTTCCTTTTGTTTGTTTTAATATTGTCGTTGAAATGTTAAAATTATTAACATTGTTCTTGACCTCTTGAGCTAACGATTTTGTTGATTTTGGTGGTATTTGTAATGTGAAAAACGAAATCGATAATAATAATTTCAAGAATTAGTGTCGTTTTTTTTACTACATCGTTTATCAATAATGAAACCTTATTTGCAACAGCCATTCTTACTCCTTTTGGAAAGCGTTTTAACATTCTGACATTTTTCTTTAAATTTGCAAGATGGTCAAAAATAGGTATCTTATTATCGTCATCTTCTTTGTAGTCTATGCGTTGTAGATCTGTTTGTTCGGGATGTTTCCATTTGCAGTGACTTTTAAAGCCTTTTCCATCTCTGAATGTTTTCAAAATTGGTAGGCAGAATGGGCATTTAATACCACTAATTTTGTTTAAATTTGAAGGTAAAGAATCAGGCGAACATTTTAAACATTCATAATAAATTGAGTACTTACGCGCATCAATTATTTTGTCTGAAAGTCCTACACATGAACCATGAAACCATTGGTAACAAAGATTGCTCTTATAGTTGCGAATTATTTTCTTTCCACAAAGGCAATTAATCGATTCTTCTTCGATGAGTTGAAAAGACATAGAAGTATTGTCTGTTGTTTCATTAGATGATGATGACTCAGACTTATCTTTGCTAACGTTATGACTTTCTTTTCTTAATTTATTTCGAAGTTGCAATGGGTATCTTGTCGATTTATCATGTTTAAAATCTCCATTAAAAAAGTTACTTTTAATGTTGTTTGTTTTATAATCAAGCAAATCATTTGAATTTTAGAATCATAAGCACTTGGCTCATTAGGATATATATCTTTATATCTGTATACAGGTCTGAAGTGTCTGCCCAAAGTAGAGGTTACTCCTTTCTGATTTATTGATGTAGATGGTTCATCACAATAATCTTGAAATAAAAATTTTTTGACGTTTTCCTTGTCATGTTTATTACTTAATTTTTTTTTGCTTTTCCGAACAATTATGCTTTTTACTTTTGTGAATTTTAAGTATTTTTATACCATATGTTACATATTTTGCATTTAGTCTTTTGTTGATTTTCATCAAATAAGGCTATATTAATTGAGGATACTTTTTGTGACGATGACATTATATGTCAGAATAAATTACATTGACAATGACAACAAACAAACTCTTGTCACATGATGCATGTTTTGTATATGTTATTTATCGTCATGGTTATTGTAGATCAACTCACGATAACAATGCTGTCGCCTATCAAAAAACTAAACCCAAGTTACAAACGCACAAACAATTTTAACAAAATGTACAGGGTGGCCAACTAAGAATGCTAGGTACTGTATCTGGGAAACTATCCATCGTAGAGGCTTGCGCAAAAAAAAAGTAAACTAAAACGGCCAATACAAAAACCTGGAAAATATTTTCAAGTTTCTGAAATGGCCGTTAGGGGGCGTAACTGCAATCTTGAATCTAAAAAAGTGATGTTTCTGTGAATTCTGCTATATTAACCTAATAAAAAAATAACTGATCTTTAAAGTCGAGGATAATCTGAATTTTTTTTGTTTGGCACTTTTTGACGTATGTCTAAAAATAAAGTGGTGGGGGTATTCAAAGGTTACCTTAAATAACCCCCTGTATCTTCGAAACGGTTAAGCCGATTTTAACAAACTTGGGTGCGTTGAAATGAGTTAAATTTTGTTAGTTTCACATGTCGTCGCTAGAGGGCTTTGTTCGACATTCCGACAGAAACGGTTAATTTTTGCAAAAAATTAAATGCATTGGTATGACTTTTTTTCATGAACAAGTAGCTAAATGATGCCTAAACAAGCTCGCGAATACCGCATCTCGATATCTTGTTCCTAACCTAAAATATCGGCCAAAGAAAACTTTATACGAAAATCTCTTAAATTTTTATTTTTTTTAACTGCATTTTTCTGGAATTGTTTCTATTATGTGTTGTGGCCCTGAAAAGGACCGATTGAAAGTAAGAAGGTTTTTAATGCCCCCATAAATGCTCGAAATGCTGACCATCACGCTCTATGCATTGCTGAGGCCTCTTATGGGTAGACAAAACTGCAGCTTCAATTTCGGCTCTGAATAGGTTACCTAGAAATTGTGATTTTAAATGTTTATAAATTTATTCACCAGAATAAAATCACCCTTTTTGAAATTACTAGAAATTGCGATTTTAAATGTTTGTAAATTTATATACCAGAATAAAATCATCCTTTTTGAAATTACTACTGGCAAGTAAGCAATGCTAAAAGTTATACGACAGGCCTATTTTTTGTTTGTTTAAATGCATATTCACTATGGATATATACGAAAAATACAATTAATAGAAGCAGGCAATGGAAACAGATACCTAAACAAAACATACATAATCCTCAAATTGTCAATAGTTGTCAATACTTTCGCGTTACTTTGAGCAATTTTTGTGCTTTCAAAATGCGTTTTACGAAAAATAAAGCTGTTGATATGCTTGCGGTTTATTTTGAATGTCTTCAGAATGCCGCAGTAGCTAAAATAGTTTACGCGGCTCGATATCCAAATCGGCGTCCTTGCGATGTAAGAGTTTTTCCCCGATTAGTGGCGAGCTTACGAGCCAATGGTAGTTTTCGGCCTACGTTTCAACGGCAAAGAATTGGAAGAACTCAAGAAAATATTAATCGTGTACTGGGCTATATTGAAGGAAATCCTCATGTTAGCACAAGAGCATTATCCACTGAGTTGGGCATATCACGGACAACGGTTCAAAATATTTTGAAGGACCATAAGTAAGTTCTAAAGGCCATCAAAATATATAGGTATTTGTTTAAACTTTTTTTAATTACTTTAAGAATGCACCCATATCATGTCGTTTTGTATCAAACCTTGAAAGAGGAAGATTTTGATCGAAGGTTAGACTATTGCCATTAGATGTTAGGCAAGATACTCGAAAATAGAGAATTTTTATTTCAATTTCTTTGGACCGATGAAGCCACCTTCAGTAGTGACGGGAGAGTCATTCTGCACAATATGTATTATTGGTCTGCAGAAAATCCCCATTGGTTGCGTGAAGTTCAGCGCCAAGGACGTTGGAGTTTAAAGGTATGGTGTGGCATACTGGGAGGCAGAATTATTGGGCCATATTTTTTCGAGCAACCCCTAAATGGCAATGTATTTCTTGACTTTTTGGCCAATCAATTACCGTTGTTGTTGGAAGATGTGCCTCTGGAAATAAGGCAAAAATTGTTTTTGCAGTTGGATGGTTGCCCAGCCCATTTTGCTATTAATGTGCGAGAGCATATTAATACAGTATTTCAACAGCGGTGGATTGGAAGAGGAAGTCTGTTTCCATGGCCTTCGCGATCGCCAGACTTAACTTGCCTCGATTTTTATTTATGGAGGCGCTTAAAGGACATCGTGTTTCGGACTCAACCTAGTACTAGAGAAGATATGAAGAACCGGATTCGTAACGCAATACGTAACATACCGAGAGCCGAAATTGAAGCAGCAGTTTTGTCTTGTCATGAGAGGCTTCAGCAATGTATAGAGCGTGATGGTCAGCATTTCGAGCATTTACGGGGGAATTAAAAACCTTCCTCCTCTAAATCGGTCCATTTTAGGGCCACAACTTACATAATAGAAACAATTCCAGAAAAATATAGTTAAAAAAAATAAAAATTTATGGGATTTTCGTATAAAGTTTTCTTTGGCCGATATATTATGTTAGGAACAAGATATCGAGATGCGGTTTTCGCGAGCTTGTTTAGGCATAATTTAGCTACTTATTCTTGAAAAAAAGTCATACCAATGCATTCAATTTTTTTCCGAAAATTAACCGTTTCTGTCCGAATGTCGAACAAAGCCCTCTAGCGACGACATGTGAAACTAACAAAACTTCAAATATTATAACATTTGTAGCCCAAGAATAGCTCATTTCAACGCGCCCAAGTTTGTTAAAATCGGCTAAGCTGTTTCGAAGATACAGGGAGTTATTTAAGGAAACCTTTAAATACCGCCACCACTTTATTTTTATAGGTACGTCAAAAAGTGCCAAACAAAGAAGTTCAGATTATCCTCGACTTCAAAGATCAGTTATTTTTTTTATTAGGTTAATATAGCAGAATTCACAGAAACATTACTCTTTTAGATTCAAAATTGTAGTTACGCCCCCTAGCGGCCATTTCAGAAACATGAAAATATTTTCCAAGTTTTTTTATTGGCCGTTTTAGTATAACTTTTTTTTGTGCATGCCTCTACGATGGATAGTTTCCCAGATACAGTACCTCGCATTCTTAGTTGGCCACCCACAATTTAACGTTTTCTTACATTGTCAATGAAATTTTCTAATTTTTAATGTTTACAATTTTTATTCAATAGTTTCTTATGTAACCATCGTCCATATTTATCTTGTGGCACGTAACGTGTTGTACCCTTTCTAATTCTGCAATAAAAGACGGGGTTGACACTAAAAAAAATATTGGTGATGTCACATCTTTTTCCTGACACACCCTGTATATTTCACTTTTACGTAAAAAATTCTGAATTGAAAATACTACTTTCCGAACGCACTGTATAACGGATAAACTTGCTTAGTGAATAGTGAATCAGCAAAATCGTTCTCATGTTTTGGTAAAAATAAATATACCAAACGCGCATAAGCGTAGACTGATGTAAAACTTAATACATGATTGACCGCTAACCTAGTAAAAGCTATTGCAAATCTTTTTAATTGCATTCACAAACACTGTTAATTTACGACACAATGAAATTCAAAAAGCTTTTAGTATTCATTATTTGACCATTTTTACCTAATTGGTCTCAAAGCCATTACTCATGTATGGTATGAAATGTTACGTACTTTTTTGTTTGTAATTAAGCATCTATCTAATATATAAAAGTTAAACTATTTTATATGTTTCTAAGGGTTGTTTTTTTCGAATCCAAAATTAGCTATCAAAGTGTCCTTAAAGTTAATGTTTATGCAGCCCAAAATAGATAAAAAAAAGTAGTAAAGGTTTTATGTTCTTATTCTAAAGATATTTGAAAATGAAACGAATGCAAGACGGTTTTAGAATAGAAAGAATGATCTAGAATGATCACTACAAAGCGATTTCTTTATTGTCACAAGACAATGAGAATACCATTCTCATCACATTCTTCAGTTGATATGTTATTGTGTTTGCCCAATAATCTTACATAATATTTAAACTTTTCAGGGAATTGCTTGCGTCTTTAAAACAGATAACTAACCTTATGTATATTAATGTTGTTAGTTTCAGCTATTAATTCGTTTATAAGCAAAGGAACCCGATGGTGAGTAATATATTCGCTGTTTTTTGTTGTTGTTTATTTTATTGTTTCTAATGATAATCATAATAAATGAAAATAAATTGCGTTATAAAATAATAACGTATATAGTGTATTGAACTTATGGTGGCATCTAGAAACTCTTTTTGTTATTGATAAAAATTAACACCCTGAATCTAATAAAAAAATAACAGAGAAGTGAAAGATAGAGTTTATAGATGTACAAAAAATCTTCTGTATAGCAGTTAGGCCTAAGGGTGTCAGAACAATTTTCGTATATCTGATAGATAGCATGAGAGAAAAATTGTGGCCTCTAGAAGTGGTTTGAAGAGGTCGAAAGCAATTTTATAAACATGAAGGTTGGGTTGATAAATAAGATTATAAGTATAAATACGTTTTAGATGTGGAAAGATGTTAGAAAAAGTTCAATTTCATGGGAATGTTGTTTTAATTGTTTACTTTCTTTGATTGGTAAATGAAAACGTGAAAATGTAGTAGGGCTCTATTGAATATTGGAAAATCAGTTAAGGTTTATATTTATGACTTATCTAGATTACTAAACGTGATTGATTTAATAAGAAAATTTAGAAAATCGTTGTTTTATATTGAAAATGGTTTATTAATTCGATAACAGCTTTATTTCAGGAGTCAAAAGTTATTGGGCACTGATATACTCCTTACTACATTACAAATTGATGGAAATTCGATATTTATGTACTGGTGGAGTGTAGTGATTCCCTTAGGTAGATACGTAATTTACTATAAGCTAGAGTTGAAAATATATGGAAATATAGGAAAGGTCATGAATATTGCCAGATGCATTGTGAATTTGCTGAGTATCTAAAGGATACCTGGTCGATAAGGGACTAACAAAATACATTCAAATGCGATTTTAATAGATATTTAAACGCCTGGTGACTTCATAAAACGTACGATAATTTAATTCAAGTACTGTTTGGGTCATCAACCAAGTCCTTTCATTTTAGAAAATCGTATAAGCACTTTACGTTAGCAAATTTATATGCAAATTTAAAACCAGGAAAATGGTAGCTGTATCTTGTAAAACATTCAATGAAATGGATTTGGGGTGACCCCTGCTCTGATTTTATTCTTCTGTAAAATTAGTTTAAAAACAAAGTTATCTTATTCCTTCTGCTCTTGTCTTTCTATCAAAAACACATTCATTGCATTTAAATTAGCATTACTAATTTTAATTTTAAATTTGTATATAAAAATAATTGTGCAATATTAATAAGAAGAATTTAAATGAAGTAAAGATATAACGAACCATCGATAGATTTCTGAATTTGATTTTGCAGCTGCGCCAATTCAGATATATTAGGCGAGGCTGGGAATGTGTTGTTCAAAAAGAAAATTATTATTAACAAAAAAAGTGATGCCTTCACTAATAAAAATTGTTTGAATTCCAACATATACTGCACTTTTATGAACTACGCTCAAAGCGAAACAACTGAATTAGCTTCTCATAAAATTCAAAATGAAAGTTATTTGAAAAATTTATTAAAACTGTTAATAAAATATTTGCTTGAATATTCAAAATCAAACAAGGCTTCAATTTTACTAGGAACGATACGGCAATATGTTTTTGCCTGCTATCTATACTAATTAATTGCGTTTAATTTTCGCACTTTCTGTTATGATGTCGAGAATACCATTAGTTATGCATGTTTATGTACCTATTAGATTAGGTTTAATTTAACAAACCAGCAAGTCTGTCTCTCGTTTTCATGTATTATTATTGTTCATTAACAATTTGGTTGTAGTATTTACCGAGGCAACTTGTACATTTGGGTTCTCTTCATCTTCTCAATTTCATTATCGAATATCTTATTGTCATGGCATCTTTTCCAAAAGTTCATTCAACATTTTTTTAGTTTGGCTTTTAGTAATGGCAATTGCCTTTGAAATTAATTATTTTTAAAGTAAACTTGCATTTTCCATTTTTTGCATTTTTTACTTACATTACTTTTCAAGCTACTTAAGTGTGCGTTTTTGTATGTTTAATTTTTAACTTTCATTATGTAATTTCAAATAGCTTATAATTTTAGGTTAGAGAGGACATTTAGGTTTCTCTTTAACAATAATTAATTTTAATGGGACGTTTCAGCTCTTTGTTTTTTAACTATTTCCAAAAAGTTGGAGATTTAGTATGGCTGGAATTTGTAGATTTGTTTTTGCCTAATGACGACTTGTCGAATTATTAAGGTACAACGATATACACATACATATCTATTTATCAGGTGCTGTAGATACATTTAAAACCTATAGATCTACGGCCGAGAAGCAAATAATTTACCTTATAAGGTACGAACGGTTTCAGCTTCTTGAATGGAAGTATTTTATCCTAAAACCGGTCGCCTGCTGGGGTTCAGCAGTCAACTTCACAAATGATAGCTTGACAAAAAGGCGAAAATCTGGTTTTAGTTATCTCAGTGGTACATACCTACAAATTTTATAGTGTGTAGGGAAAATTCCTAGATATCTATTTTGGCCCACAGCCGTCTGTATTTGGACACCTACGTAGAGCAGACGCCCGCCGCGATGTCCAAAATCCGACGTAAATTACCTCATGAGGTACATATGCAAATTTCGTCATTTGTTTTACTTATAGTATTCCCGAACAGGCTAAGATTTGCCTAACGTTCTAAATCACTCAGGAACACTGGAATGGTTTTGGGATATTGTTAAACTGCCGAGAAATGTCTATGAATGGCTACCTTAAATTGACTTAAGTCAAAGTTTGAAGGAAAACAGGAACTGGGAAGTGCATTCCACAATTTGATCACGTGTGGAAAAATGTAGATTGCGTAATTATGGTGTGAATGGTAAAAACCGAGTGTTCCTAGCGAAGATGACCTGCGAAGGTATTAAGTAGTGTATTTCGGAGGCACACTTGCCATGGTAATAGCGATAGAACAATGAAAGAACCGAAACTATTCTTCTATGCTCAAGAGACTGTAGGTCAGAAGTCAGAGACAGGTCATTTATAAGCCTTACAGCTCTTTTTGGATGCGGTTTATCACATCAAGGGCGTATTGGAGAGCACTGACCCAGAAGTGGGAATTTTATTCCAGATGTTTTCGAATTTGAGCCTTATACAGTAAAAGGAGTTGCTATATGAAGTACTGTTTAGATCTGTATATAAAGCCTAGTTTACGGACAGTTGTTTTGCTGACTGACAAAAGGTGGTCAAATCATGAAAGGTTCGATGATACGGACATCCCTAACATAGAAATAGAATTGGAAAGTTTGAGCTCTAAGCCATTCATGTTTACAGCAGGAATTGATCGGTCTTTCTTTGGCGGACATAAGGCAACACTGGGTTTTGTCCGACGACAACGTGTATACGTCTTTTGTCAAGAAAGCTGGATATCCAGTTGATGAGCGTATCGGATAAGACAAACAAAGTGAGCTTGGCAAGTCAGCACTTGTGCTAAAACCTGGTCAAAAGCCTTTGAAATATCTAAAGCTACTGCGACTCCTTCACCGGACCGCTCTAATGTGTTATTCCAAAGTGACATATGAAAAGAGAATCACCCGTTGAACGACTCTGTCTGAACCCATACTGGTGGTCGTTTAGGAGTTTATTTGGTTCGAGGAACGAAATTAGTTGGTGGTTGATGGCTTTTTTCATGATTTTCGACAGAATGGAAGTGATAGCTATTGGTCGACAATTTGAGAGATCGGTTTTGTTACCCTTCTTAGGAAAAGGTTGGAGATTTGCCAACTTCCACGATGAGGAAAACTCTCCAAATGAAATGGAGATCGAAAATAGTTTAGACAATACAGGTACTAGCTCGGGGAAACATTTTTAAGGACGTTAGCTGGAATACCGTCAGGGCCAGTCGCCTTGTTTGAGCCAAGTTTATTGATAATAATTGATTCTAGGAGTAATGAAACTAGATTGGTTTAATAGCGTATGGGGTAGATTTGGGCGACGGCACAGTTTTACCAGAATTATTGAAACATGAATTTGATGCAAAGTAATCGACAAAGAAGTTGACTTTTTCAACAGGATCAGCTACTGCAGCTCCATCGCGAGACGTCATGGGTGGAAAGGAAGATGTACTAAAGTTTTTCTAATGGCTTTAGCTTATGACTAAAATTTACGATCACCTAAAGGACATGAGACGAATTCTTTGCATTTACGTTTTTCAAACATTTTTTGGTCTTGGTGACGATGCTTTTGCAACTATTCCTTGCGGCAATATAGTCGGTGTGATTTTCGATAGATTTATTTGATTTCCATTTGGTATAGAGTATGATTTTGCGACAATGCATCAGTGCAAGCCCTATTGAACCAGGGTTGGGAACGAACTTTACCTACACGATTATGTTTTTTGGGAATGTATAACTCCATACCATCAGGATAACTTCAGTTATTGAAAGAGCAATGTTTGAAGAGGAGGACCGTTTAATGCAATACTCACGCCAGGGAGGGTTGCAAAAAATCTCGCAGTTTGCTCCAGTTAGCTGATTTAAAACACCACATAATTTTATCTGTTTTTTGAGTCACAGTGGGATTTGATACAAAGGAAGTTATTTCGATTAGGCAGTGGTCTGATTGACCAAGTAGGGAAAGAGCTCTTGTTTTATAGACAAGTGGGTTAGTTGTAAGTAATAGGTCTAGGAGATGTGGAGCATGGCTAGGGTTGTCAGGGATTCTGGTTGGTTCGGAAATGATTTGTGTGAGATCACAGGATACAGCAAATGCTTCTGCACTATGACCTGCGGGATTAGTGGTAGATGAAAATTGAAGCCAATTTGAGTTGTGGGAATTAGAATCTCCCAAAATTGAAATATCGCAAGATGGAAACTGTGATAAGAGGTAGTCTATTTACAGACTAAGGTAATCAAAAAGATCTTGGAAGTTATTATCGTTGGGAGACCTATACGAACAACAGTAGAATTTCACAAATTGGGGCCCAGAATGTTTGCACCAAATCGCGTCAAATTTATTGTTTTCCAAAGTGGACATCCTCTTACAACCTACGTTGTCCTTGGTATACGCAGATACTCCCCTTTAAGGTGAAAGTTAAAGTGGAGGTTGTATTTGGGAAATTACAGGTCAGGCGAATCAGTGCTTCGAGAGGGGACTTGTGTTTCTGATAGAAACAGAATGTCCTGTTGCACTTGTTCAATTTAAGGGTTTAACCGTTAAAACGCCATGCTTAGCTAGTGCGTATTGGCGAGTACAAAAGGAATAAAGGGGAAAGTGACCGACAGCCCTTACCGAACTCAGAAAATTGGAGCACCAATGTTAAGGAGCCCATGGTAAAGGTGGTGGTATTGCACTGGGCGACGTGGGGTATACATGCCTTCCTCCTATGAAGTTGTAGAATATTAGAGCTGAAAAGGAAACATTAATTAGTTTACATTGCGTCATATAAGACAAAAACTTGTTTTTTGTACGATTGCTCAATAAAGTAATTGTGCTGAAAAAAAGCAGGATATTCATTAACCTAATTAAAAAGTTGTATAGTACTCCAATCTGTTTATGGTTAGTTTCGTAGGTGTTGACAGCAATAAGATTGAAATAAATTCTTTATTTTGGTTTATTATTTAGGTTCCAACTTGCATATTATTGCCATTTGAAACTAATGAAATCTGTTTATTATTGTCGTGAAACTTAACTTTTTTATTTTTTTAACTTCACTTTTATTTAATTGAAGGGAATAATACATAACGATAATGACCCTGATAGCCCTCCCGACTTAAATTACCTACTTTTAGGGTCAATTAATTACAATTAAAATGAAACACAGTAACAATGGTAAAGGCTAGATTAAATTTTAAACTTGCTGTCACAGAAAAATATAATATAAAACAATGTGAAATATAATGTTACAATTAAGCTAACATTCAATATAGTACCAAAAATAAGAGTTGGATTAACTCTTAAATTCGAAAGCACTACCAGGTATTCGATTTTATGAGTTTCAACAGTCGTCTGGCATAGGTTTAAAGGAGCCGTATTTTATCTTAGAAATAAAATGCTACAGAAATCCTAGATATTATTTACGCGCCTTTTTTTATTTATTTACAGAACCATTTCACATGTTACAAAAATTCTACTGTTTTGATTATTATTATTTTGTTTATTATTAATATTCAAACCGATAAAAATCTGTTCAAAAGCATCATACTACGTATTTAAATTAGACTGTTCCCTACGCGACTTGCTTTCATTGATTTAAGAAAAGAAAAAGTATTTAATTTAGAATTTCAGTTACAAATTAGAGCTAGTTATTTGTTTATTGTATCTATTCATTTGCGTTTTTTATACTTTGTATTACGGATTCGATCCAGTAATTCATTTTTGTTATTTAAGTTAATAAAATGATTGTCGTGACAATGTTTACTCCTGGATTTGTTACAGAAAGTGTTTATTAAATACAAAGCTGTAAATTTTTATGAATCACATCTGGTCTATTTTTCTTGCAATTACAGATACGTATTTATGATTGTTTTATACGCGATCCGGTGGGATAAAATAAATTATTTTATTAATTCTCTATAATTCATTGTCATTGCAAAAATGTTTACCTGTTTGAGTTCAAATTTGAGTTAAATAAAAGGTATTTATGTGTAGAGTACACACATATTTTTTGAAATTCTACAGACGGTCAACAACACATTGCAGATGAGCTAGAAAATTTAAATTTAAATGTTAATTTTAAATACCTACCTACTGTAAAATTAGGTCATGCTAGTCAGTGACTGCGTACAACGAGCTTCTGTTAGGGATAGAAAGCAATGAAAAAAAATTTTTATGCTTACTGAGGGCTTGGTGTTGGCGGAGGGTTTTCTTAAACATAAGCCAGACTGATGCTTATGCTTTAATTTTTGACAAATGTTTTCAACATCTTTAACAATTTCAATACATATTACTACTAACGAAGACAACTGTAAATGTAATTGAAACGTTTAGATTGTATAATTTAAAAAACACCATTAAAAAACCCAAAAAAGATAAGTATTTTACTAAGAGTTCCTATTCGGTGTTATAACTTTTATACCTGTTTAATTTTATGTGTTTTTCGATTAGGTTAGGTCTGTACCTATTTCAATTTAAGCTTATGTTTTTGACTGTTTTTGATTCTTTAAAGCTCCTATTTATTCCTTTACATGTTATGTAGCTTTTTAAGTTTAAAGGAATACCTACTAGGTATTTATACCTTATAAAAACGCTTTGTACCTGTTTTAGTTTATATTTTTTGGATGATTATGATTTTATTTTGTGGTTTTTTGTTTTTATTTTTGTTTAAAAACTTGGCAGAATTACTTATTTTGTTAATAAATTTGTGCTTCTTTTATTAAAGATTTTTCGTTTCAGCCTATATTAACACCGGAATTTAAATTTTCTAGAGCGTCTGAAATTTGTTGTTGGCCGCTTGCAGAATTTAAAAAATATCTTGAAAAGGAATAAATACCGTTACTATAAGTTGCAAACTACACAAGAAATTTTTCCAGAAGATCATGAAAAGCATATGTGAAGATATGATGAATCGGGCTAATGAAAACGAAAGATTTATTGAAAATATTTTGTTTACCGTTCTTTTAACTTGCATGGCCATCACCATCCGTCTGTTGCTGTTGATTACTCTCGGGAAAACAAACACATTAGTATTCCTTATCGGACACAGTACCCTCAAAAAGTTAATTGTGGACTGGAATTTTAGGCAATTCCATAATTGGTCCATTTTTTATCAACGGAAACTTGAATGCGGGCAAATACTTGGAACTGTTGAGAAACCATATAGTTCCAGCTGTTCAAAGCCTCAGTATAAATTTTGATGACATTTGGTATCAAGAAGATAGCTGTCCTTCTCATACTGCAATAAGAGTTCAACAGTTTTTGGAAACTACGTTACCTAACCGTATTATTAGTGGAAAAGGTACTATTATATATCCTCCTTCCTCACCTGATATCGCACCGAACGACTTTTTTGTTTACGGATACGTATCCCAGCAAACTCATGGGCACAGACATGAACGTGCTAACAATTTGGACGAACTTCGTGTCAAAATTACAGACTCTTTAAATAGTATCACCCAAGAAATGTTAGAAAACACCTGAGCTGAATTTTATCACAGATTGGATTATTGCCTTGCGCAAGGTGGAGGTCTTTTCGAAAATCTTATAGAGTTTTGAAAAAAAGTGTATTCTGTTCATTTTTAAAAATAATTGGTTTTGCAATAAGAATTATAATGCTAAAGTTAAACCTTAAACTTATGTTATACTATCAATGTAAATGTTAATATTCTTGTTTGTAGCTCTCGTAAGTTTCTTCTTGGTTCTTCTTACGAGTAGTAATCGAACCATGTCATAAATTCGCAACTACAATAAACTTCGATGTTTAAGTGTAAAGTATTTACTTAATAGTTACAAACAACATACGACTTTTCCACATCATCTTAATTGCTTTGGTTTCATTAGTGATGTTGAAGTTAGGTTGAAGGAAAATTAAGTAGTTCATATGTGCTTACATGCAAATATGTACAAATGGCAACATCGGTAAAATTATGTCACTCATATAATGCTTATTGGGTTTCTTTCTAGCTTATTATAAGTCAGACCCGCAATAACGTTTTCCATACCTGTATATATATATATATATATATATATATATATATATTATATATATATATATATATATATATATATATATATATATATATATTATATATATATGTATATGTACAGGTTCTCCTCGAGTGCGACAAGGAGGATATCTCCTTACGCAATAGGGATAGAAAAGAAGTTTAAATACAAAAGTTTTTCAGTAATCAAATCCGAATTTAAATACAATATTTGGTTTATACAGTCTCATATGAACTGGAGAACATGCAACTTCATTTTTTTAAACAGGACACCCTGTATTTTATTACATTTTCTGATTTTTCTATAAATTCTGAATCGGTTTTATTAAGGTATGTTATCATCTAAAATTAATAGCTTTTGAGATATTTAATGTTCTTTAAAAAAATCACGATTTTCACGTGTCACTGACAAATGGCATACTTTTTTTATTTGATATCCTTAAAGGAAAATATTTTGCAGGTTACTAGTGCATAGACACACTTACTTTGTGTTTCTATAAAAATTTGAGAATATTATACAAGGTGTTGCCAAAACTGTTCACAAAATAAATCTTCAAAACACAAAATCTCAATTTTTTAAATGGAATGACATGTTTTTTACGGAAAAATGTTCATTAAGTAATAAGCTAACTTTTTTATAAAACATGTCCTATACCTATCCTTCATAGTTATTAGGTTATTTTAGTTTTTAGAATCTATTTTTTAAAATACACACCTCAATTTCAAAAATTTATATTAGTTGGCCATGGTTGTCATGGAAACATTAATAAACGAATGTTTGTTTGACACTGACAGTTTAAAAATTCAATTTAAACAATATTGAAAAATGTGAAAAATAATTTTATTGGCGTAAATCTTTGTTAACTCTATCTAATAATACTAATAAAAAGTAAACAAAAGATGCAAAAAACAATTTAAGTTCGATATTTTTAAAACAATATAACTAAAAATCATAAAATATAAAATAACTAAAAATATTGTTCAATGTGTTTGCCCTGATGTTTCTCACACAAACGAATTCTTTCAACAAAAGAATTGTTTACTTTTTGAAGCACTTCTCTATTTATGCCTTGAAAAACATTTCTTATTCTTTCTTTCATGATTTTTTACAAATCTCCACCAAAAAAAATCAAGTTTTGTAAGATCCGGGGATCTACATGGCCAAGAAATTGACCATCTCCTGCTAATCCATTTATTTGGAAATTGCAAATTTAGATGATTACGCACAATACCACTAAAATGGGCAGGCGCTCCATCCAATTGAATCCACAGTTGCCGTAAAACTTGAAGGGGTAAATTATCAAGGCAATCTTGTAAATCGTTTTCCAAAAAATTTTAAAATGTTTCTCCATTAACGGTTTGATTAAAAAATATTCAAGAAATTTAAGAAGAGATTGGCATTAAGACGGGGGGGGGGGAGGGAGGGTAAAAATATGGGCCAATTAAATTATCCCTCAGCACCCCTAGCTAAACGTTTACACTAAATTCTTGTTGAAAAGTGCGCGATCTAATTATATTAGGATTTTCGTGCGCCCAAACGTGTTGATTGTGGAGGCAATTGCAAAATTCTACACGTTTTAGTCCATCTTCTGGCTTTAGTTCTTGGACAGGTTGCAAGTGGTAAGCTTTTCTACCATTTCTTCGCAAAACACGATGTACCTTGTCTTTTGAAGCTCTTATGTTTCGGATTACTAATTCTCCAGTAGCTTTTCGACAACTTAAAGCACGATTACTATCAAACAGTTCTAGTATATCTTATTCCAATCTTTCGTTCCCCTGAAGATTGCGCGGATTTTTCTGTAAGCCAAAATTCCTGAAACTATAATGAATATTCATGAAACCTGCTTATCGGGATGTCTCCTATTTGGGAATGCGCTCGACATTCTCCTTGAGCGTTTCCGTTACAGTGCCCATAAATGAAATAAAGTCTGCATAGTTTGAAATAGTAAATAAACTCGGCATTATAAAGCTACTCGTAATTTAAATGCTAAAATAATCTAAAGACAGGTAAGTAAGATCCTCAAAAATTGAAATATCAAAATTAAAAAAAAAGTTGGCGTTTTTTCCAACAAACAGTAAATTAAGAAGCAATAAAAAATTAAACAAATAAACAAGGTAACAATTCATTGGACAATTATAGCAATCAAAATTAGACCACAAAAACACGAGAATAATTAAAACAGGTGTAAATAATTACAATTACAATTAAACAAGCTAGCTGTTTTTGAATATACTGTTATTTAAGTTTCCATGAGTGATATTATTTATAATAAAATCCATTTTAAAGTTTATCTCGTGTAATTCAATTGATAAATCGACATTCCGAAAACTTCTTTGTTTTCTTTTTCAAGAATTGACAATTTGTCATTAATGAGTTATGCTATCTAGTTTCTAATTTTTGATATGTTGATGTGTGTTTTACTGCGTGTGATGGGTCCTGTTGTAGGGAGATGTAGTTTGAACATTTTGACCAACATCTCGTATGATACGCTTATTCAATGTCTAAGCAGCAGCGAGTAATTTAATGTTGTCTGTGTTTATTTTGTGACCAGTTAAGGCAAGGAAGAAAATGTGTTGAAATGTTTTATTTCCAAGTTGTACTCTTATGCTCTCATGTTTAATCTTCGATTAGTCTGTCCTATATAGGAGCGACAGCTTCCAGAACAAGGAATTTCGTATACTCTTTGGTTTTCACCAAGTATATGATCTTTAGCGTTTCGGAGAAATTGTCGGAGAAAATTATTAGATTTGCAAACGACTCTGGTTTGGTTTTTGGAAAATTAGTTACGAATACAATGTTCAATTAGTTTGCATAATTGTACGTCCAAATGATGTTTGTTATGGGGAACGTTCATTGGTACTTTTGTAAACAAGGAAACAACGTCAAAGCTAACAGACGCATCACTTATATCTAATTAAACGTTTTTAGGTTTGTTTAAAAGTCTAAAGAGTTTTTAATGTACTAATTTGCATTTTCACATACTGGTTGAAGGGTTTTTGCTAAGTAGCGAGCAAGTTCATGTGTAGGGGAGTTAAACGCGCATACTATAGGTCTCAGAGGCCACTTGTCACCTTTATGAATTTTTGGTAAACCATATATTTTGGAAATTCGTGAGCTTTTTTCTCTTGGCGTGAGTTTTTAATTAGATTTAATTTTAACTAGATATGTTGTAGGATCAGAATTGTTCTTTTTGTAATCCGTGGAATTTAGCAAATCCATCATCTTGTTATGGTAATCTTCATTGTTTACTATAACGGTAGCGTTACCTTTGTCTGCAGGAAGAATCAGGACGTTGTTATTCTTTTTCAACTCTTTTAGGGTATTTAGCTGTTTTTTTATTAACGTTTGGTTGAGGTGGATGAGTCTTTCTAAGAATGTTGGCGACTTCTAACCTGATTTTATCAGCAAATTTTGGTTCTGTATCTTTTAGAGGACACCTTCGCTATATGGCTACACGGTAGAGAACAGCAAGACAAGTTCTTGAGACATATAAACAGCACCCACAACAAAATTAGGTTTACCATGAGAGTGGAGAATGACAACTAGCTACTATCCCTGGACGTGCTTATATACAAGGCGAAGGATGGCCAAATAGAGGATGACAAGCTGCCATTCCTAGATTTTCACTGTCATCAAAGATAATAATATTATCTAAAAATGATCACCTTTTTCTTCCTTTCCAGCAAATCACCCCAATTTTCAATAAACACCCCAATGCATAATTGTTTTTTAAAAATCTTATTAGAATATTCTTTTAGTTCAGTATCATAAAGTGTTGGTCGCTTTTCCACTTCACTAATAAACAATTCAGTTTCTACCGACATGTTTTTCTTTAAATACAATATAGGTCTGCAGTTCTGATCCCTGAATAGTAACAAAGCACCTAAATAATCGCCGGTTGACGGCAACAGTTTCCTAGTCGTCAAAACAGGGCGTGTAATTTTTAGTTACCGTGACTAAAAAGTTGCTAATGTCTTATATTATTGCAACTTTTGGCTGACCACAAAAACTTGTTAATGTGCGGCTAGCCTAGGATTCATTCTAAAGGTAAACGACAAAGATGATTTTACTTGCACGTGTATTTAAAATTTACCGTAGGTTCTTTTTTTTCGAACTTCATCTCTGATTGTTTAATTAATGGGGTATTATTTCATTACTGTGTATAAAATTATATGTGACCTCATTCCTTTGTGATCGCGGGGGTAGTAGATTGAAATAACAAGATATTCTGATTACGTTAAAGTTACCGAGTGGTTTATTTATTTTATGGTAATTTTGATTTATGCAACTTTACAGCGACAACGTTTAATTATTTTTTTATATTCTTAATGAAAGCTTTAACGAAACAATTTGTGGGAGATTTCCTTATTAGATTATTTGCTATTTTGTTTTTTATAGATATAATTTTGTTTTGAAATTTAACGTAACGTGAAAATAGAACAAATAAGATCGTTGACCGATCAACTAGTCTAATAGTGCGTTATTGTTGTGAACGCGTGCAAATATTTTGAAGTTTTGTAGGAAACATCGGACCGCGGCCCCATTTCCACAGTTTTTGCTTTGATAGCACGACGCTTCGGAAGCGGACTCTGCTTCCGTCACCAGACTTAGTCCTGAGAGGGACTGTTTTCGCACTTGAGTCGAATTCATATGTTATGATGTTTTCCCAAGCACTTGACTACTCTCAGATTGAATTTTGGTACTTTTCACTTACAAGTCTGACACCTTTACCGCTGAGTCACTGAGCAATTCAATATATATTTCTTAGAACTTGTATATATATATATATATATATATATATATATATATATATATATATATATATATATATACATATTAAACTTTTCGTGGTTGCGCTGTAGTTTATTGCGCATGTTACGCCGTAACAATTTTCGCGGGTGTATTGTGCTTAGGCTCCTCGCGCGGTATTGGAATCCATATGGGTTTCATTTCCAGATTAGCTTGGTTTATTGGATTTTCTGCTAGTGCGATGTATGTGGCTCCGTTGAGTTTCCGGCGAGTTCTATTCACGTCCTTTGCCACTCTCTGTATGTTATCCCATTGGATGCTGTGGTTTTCGTTTCAGACATGTTCGGCGATTCTTGATCTTTCTGTTTCGCCCTAAAGGACGTTGTTCTTATGTTCCTGAGTTCTCACTTTGAGTGGTCTACTGTTTTCTCCTACGTATGCTGTGCCTCATTCGAGTGGTAGGTTGTATATACAATTCTTGGAATTTTGGTCTTCACTGTGTGGTTTGGTTTTGGTTAGTATTCCCCTGAGGGTTGTGGCCGATTTGAAGGCAGTGCGTGTCTTGTGTTTACTGTCTATCCTTCGTATTTTGTGGTGATTGGAGTTCTAATATAGGTACCTCCCCGTGTGGGTTGGTTTCCTGTCTACACTTGTGAAAGTGTGGCCATGCCTGTGTACATGTACAGGCTGTCCCAAATTCGAGGGCAAGCATGGGGATCTCGCTTATTATAAGAGATAGGATATAGGTTTAAATTCGGCACTTTTGCTAAATTCGATGCCGAGTAATAATCTGAAAAGAAATTTGCGCTAACTCGAATGGATTTGGTTTTATGCTCAAAAAACTAAAAATTTCGATTTTCATTTTTCGCATTTGGTCACCTTATTATTAGGAATTTTCAAAATTCGATTAAACATTATTAAGGCACCTTTTTACGCACAATACTAATACGGTATTAAAAATATTATGTGACGTTTCGTTTATTCTAAACCATCATCAGGTTTATTTTTTCTTATGGGGGTTAAGATACATTTTTATGTCGTTGGATGGAGAATGTTATGCTGATTTTAGCAATATATAACACTTTATGGTTTGATCGACTGCGAACTAAAATATGAGAAAAATACGAAGAACAAGATTCCGCCTTCTTGGATCCAGCAAGGAATAATTACAGTAGTTCTACTTATTCAATTTGTTAAACTCGTTAGAACATCCAAAAAAATATAAAAACATTTAAACAATTAAAAAAAAAACATTAACAAACAACTCAAACAAGTATGTCTATGTAACACGGTCATAATAGCGACAACGCAAATTTATCGATAGGTAACAACAAAATAATTACACAGACAAACAAACAAAAATTATTATAATAAATGTTCGAACAATCTCCTCCTTCTTGAATACAGTAACGAATTCTTCTTCTACAATTGTTTACGCTTCTTTGAATGGTTCGCCTGGGAATTTGACGAAGTTCATTAACAACCCTATTCTGGAGTTCTTCTATATTTTACGGTGGCGTCTTATAAATCATATTTTTTAAATAGCCCCAGAGGAAGTAATCTAAAGGGGTTAAATCTGGACTTCTTGCTGGCCACCTAAGTGGTCCCCTATTTCCCATCCATTTATCAGGAAGTTCGCCGTTAAGATATTCACTTATTATCGCAGCATTATGAGGAGGAGCTCCGTCCATTTGCCACCAGAGAGTCCATCTTTCGTTTAGCGGAACATCATCCAAAAGGTCTAATATTTCGTGTGTTAGAAATGCGAGGTAGCGTTGAGACGTTAGGATACCTTCGTAAGTAATTGGCCCAAGGAGCCTATCCTTCCAGATTCCAACCCACACATTAAAGGACCGGTGGCCTTGCCCTCGTATTTGCCTGTTAATTCGTGGATTTTCAACGGACCAGTAGTGCTCGTTATTACGATTAAACATTCCATTAGTGGAAAAATTGCACTCATGCGTCCAAATTATTTGATTGAGAAAGTTGCGATTTTTCAGCATCTTGGTATTAAGTTGGTTACAAAAATCCAACCGTCTCATATCGTCCCCAGGCCGAAGAGTGTGACTAACGTGTAACTTAAATGGTTTATAACGGTGTTGCTTTAACACTCGCCAAACTGTCGTTTTTGGCACTTCAATAGTTTGCTCTATTTCTCTGGTAGATGTTGAGGGATTTTCTTGAACCTAAGATGGATAACATAAAGTCATAACTCTCCAAAAAAAATGTCTGCTGAAATTAGCAGTGAAGTGAGTGGAAATTCTTATAATTAGTATAATACTAACAAATAGTACCTGATGTAATATTTCTTCTTCGGCATCTCTGTCTAGTCTGCTACCATATGCATTTCGTGGTTTCTGAAAACATCTAAGTTCTCACAAATTTTGGTCTAATTTTAAAAAATATCTCTGGTTTGGTTGCTGCCTCTCCGGATATTCCTCTAAATATCTTTGTTCTGCTCTGACACTGTTTCTATTGCAGCTATAAAATATCCTTATCATGTCTCGTTTTTCTGAATTTGAAAACATTCTAAGGAAACTTGCAAATTTTAAAGCACTAACACGAAGAATCTTGCAGTTATTACCCTTTTTACAATTAGAAAATGACATGACAAAAGCCAACTCCTGAGTTTTGTTTGATTCATGGGTATCGTGATAATGTAATATTTACTTTTTAATTTAAGAGTATTTTAGTTCGCAGTCGATCAAACCATGGAGTGTTATATATTGCTAAAATCAGCATAACATTCTCCATCCAACGCCATAAAAATATGTCTTAACCCCGATAAGAAAAAATAAACCTGATGATGGTTCAGAATAAACAAAACGTCGTATAATATTTTTAATACCGTATTAGTATTGTGCGTAAAAAGTTGCCTTAATAATGTTTAATCGAATTTTGAAAATTCTTAATAATAAGGTAGCCAAACGCGAAAAACAAAAATCGAAATTTTTTATTTTTTTTAGCATAAAACCAAATCCATTCGAGTTAGCTCAAATTTCTTTTCAGATTATTACTCGGCATCGAATTTAGCAAAGTGCCGAATTTAAACCTATACCCTATCTCTTATAATAAGCGAGATCCCCATGCTCGCCCTCGAATTTGCGACAGCCTGTACATCCAGGAATGGCAGTTCTTGTTCGGACTCCAAGCTACGAAGGTATTGTCGACGTACCTAAGCCACATCCTTGGCTTTCCTGTAAATTCGGATATCGCTTGGTTTTCAAAGTCTTCCATATAAATATTGCTCACTATAGGTGATAGTGGGCAACCCATCGCCATCCCAAACCCTTGTTGGTAAAATTCGTCTTCTACTTGGTAATATGTAGTTCTAATGTATACTGACAGAAGTTCCATTATTGTGTTTACCGAGAATTGCGTGCGCTCGTCACTATATTGACGTTCATGAACATACTCGCGCCCATATGATTTATGACTTACCATTATTGTCTTATGAGTTATTCGAATCACCAAATTAGTAACACGCCCACCCTCTTTATTACACTGAGCTACCGGCCTCTTCCTTATCTGTTACTTCCGATCTACTGCCATTTTCGCCCGTAACAATACAATTGTAATCTCGACAAATTTAAACCATTTAACTAACGGCCATTAATTTCCTCTTAGTTTAATTGATCTAAACGTCTTTGCAAAGACTCACAACGACATGAAAACAAATCGTGTATAATCTGCAAGTTATAATATACACAGTGAGTTTTTTTTCATAATTTGTATGGTGATTTCGGAAACCAAAATAGTTATACATTTGCTTAAAAGGGGAAAGTTTTGATTCTTTAGAAGATTAATCCAGATATGCCTTTGTTGATTAAAGAAAATGCATGGCTTACTAGAAAGTAAAATTCTCCAAAATCGTTTCAGTGCTTTAGTTTGTTTATTACCAAAGACAGATAAAAATTGTTTAACAATTTGTAGATAATTTTGTGCCGAATAACGTCACCGTACTAGTTTTTTAATTTTGTTTAGTATTTTGAAGTTATAAAGCAAAGTTGATTTTTTTTAAATGGAAACCATAGTTGCTATGACATATTTTAATAGTGCATTTTTTTCTTATTGTAATGGGTTCTATCTCTTACTTTAATAAATACGTTTTTCTATTATTAGGTTTAACAAAAATCATATCTTGCCATGGAAAACAAAAGAAATTTACAGTAAGTATTCGAAATGTCCACCATAATTATCGACTTACATGAGACACCTTTTCAACACGAAGTTAACCGCTTCTTAATTTTACGCCCATCTAATCTGTTAAATGTATTAATAACAACTTCCTGTAGCTCCTGCTGGGTTGCATGTATACGCACATATACGAGATCTAAAGATGAAAGATCAGGGGAACGTGCAGCCATAAAACAGTACCATTTCGGCCTATCCACGAGTTTAGAAAAATTTCATGTAGATATCTTTTAACTTGCACTTTATAGTAGGGTGTATGTTTGTACGGGGTTGTAAATTTAATTAATCTAGGATATTAAAAATTATTATTAATTTTATTAAATACATAAATAAAAAGTTTACCTCGAGTAGGATTTGAACCTACGACTTGTACTTTGCTAGAGTACCGCGCTAACCAACTGCGCCACCAAGGTGTAAATTTTTGTCTTTATGTATGTAGAACTGATGTAAATTCTAAATATAATTTTATTTATTATTTAGAATTTACATCAGTTCAGACAGACGCCCTTAGATTAAGTTTGGCTTCAATTTATGGTGCGGTGTTATTGGTTCGCAGCTTGTTCAGTCATTTATTTTGAATGGGACTTTAACTGGAAATCGACATTTGCAATTACTTGGGGAAGACTTTAACAATATCATAGATGAATTAAATTTGCAAATCCGTGCACCAAACGTTCAGTGGTATCAACACGATGGTGCCCACCCACTATCAGCATAAATCTTCTAAAGGAGCAAAGCTTTCCCCATTTGATCAAATATGTAACTCTTATGATTCCCGAGATCTCCATACAAATAATGAAAAAACTCACCCTGTATATCATGAAGTAATTGTCACGACAATCTAATTAATCACAAAACATCACTCAACATAATCAATATAAGTGTGTCATTCTAATGCGGGCACTTTATGGAGTATACAACCAAATCATTAAAGTAGTTCTCACGCTCACATCACAACATAAAAGAAATCTTTAAGTGTGTATAATACCGAATGATGTTTTAACGCAATTTACCTGTAACTATTTAAAGCAAAAAAGAATAAAATTCTATTCATACATATACAGCTTAATTTGGTTAAACATAAAAAACTGTGAATGCTTAAAGCAACACTCACCAACGTAAATAGTAAATATGTTTCAAATAAATTTCGAATTAAATTTCAATTTCAGTTCAATTATAAATCATGGTGTTAGTAGAAATCCAACAATAATATTGGTTTATGCTATGTGATAAAAGTTTTCTAACAATATACGTATTTGGATGAAACATGGGTTGAATAAAATCTACGCAAATCCATTCGATTTAATCAAAATGTGATTTTATGAAACCCTCTGGAGGGGAAAAAAAATTGCACACGTATCCTACTTACGGATTAGTAGTAAATTTTACAAGGTAATATATAATTAGGAAGTAAATTTTCAATTGAACTATCACCCTAAATGATCCAGATAATTAAGGGTACCATTCTTATCTCAACAAAATTTCGGTTGTTCTACTACAAACCCTGAATGTTCGTGACGGGCTTCTCTAAATCGTTTCTCCTACAATTCACGTTCTCAGAAAACGGGGAAATGAGGTAATTGAGTAACTATTTGCGATAGTGCAGTATTTGTACGTGGAATTTGAAATCTTTTAAGTGTAGGCTTACGCAAATCACGATTACAGTTCAATAGTTGATTCTATTAAAGGGATGTTGCTGATTTTCAAAGGAACAGCTGTAATCAGAATAATTTCCGTACATTGACTATACCCACATTATGGAAAGTTAATTCAAGTGATAAGAATTTAATTAGTAAAATTGCGTTATCGCAGTTAATGTCTTTAATTTTTTTTCAGAGTTTTTAAAATATAATATAATGTCTGCTTTAAATTTCATTATTTATTAGGCACGTTCATTGAAAACTGGTCCTTTCAATGTGCTAATTAAAAGTACTGCCAGGTTAAGTACATAGCATTTTATTTTACATAATTGTTGAGTTTGTTTGACGTTTGTAATTGTAATTTGCTTATATAAATTAACAGAAATAAATTGTATTTAAACAAGGCTTAGTTTTTTTTAGAGTCTGATGTAGGTATACAGGGTGAGTTTATTTTTCATTATTTATATGGAGATCTCGGAAACCATAAGACTTACACATTTACTTAAATGGGGAAAGATTTGCTTCTGTAAATTTTGTGCTGAATAACGTTACCGTACTAGTTTTTTAATTTTGCAAAATTGAACTTTTTTAAATGGAAACCATAGTTGGCGATGACATATTTTAATAGTGCATTTTTTTCTGATTGTAATCGGTTCTATCACTTATTTTAATAAATAAAAGCACAGTACTCGTTTTTCTATTACTAGTTTGACAAAAATCATATCTTGCCATGGAAAAGAAAAGAAACTTACAGTAAGTATTCGAAATGTCCACCATTATTATCGACACACAGCGACACTTTTTCAACACGAAGTTAACAGCTTTCCTAATTTTACGCCCATCTAAGTTGTTAAACACATTAATAACAGCTTCCTGTAGCTCCTGCTGGGTTTCACATGATCGCACATGTACGAGATCTTTTATTACTCCAAATACCAAAAAATCTAAAGGTGAAGGATCAGGGGAACGTACAGCCCATAAAACAGTACCATTTATGAATATGAAAAAATTTCGTCTAAAATATCTTTTATCTCGCGCCTGATAGTGGGGTGGGGCACTGTCGTGTTGATACGACTGTATGTTTGCACGGGTTTGTAAATTTAATTCATCTAGGATATTGTTAAAATCTTCTCTAAGAAATTGCAAATATTTATTTCTAGTTAATGTTTCATTAAAAATAAATAGCCCAACAAGCTGCAAACCAATAACACCGCACCATAAATTGAAGGCAAACTTAATCTGAGGTCGTCTTCTTGTAAACGGTTAGGATATGTTTGGGTCCACAAGTATTTATTATGATGGTTGAACACATATACCAATAACAAAAATTTAATCTTTTTTTATCATCACCAGGGTGCAAAGTTTGTCCAACTGAATATTTATAAAATAAATAAAGTTCTCACTAGTGTGCGTTGTGAGATTACAGCGTCTCGTGCAATTTGGCGTGTTGATGTAGATGGATTTTGATCAACAACAACTAGAATATTTATCTGCACGTTTTCATCAATATTACCCCTATTTCTGGGCTTCACAAAACTCCGAAACTCTTTTAAATTATTGTATAAATTAATGAAGGTGTCTAAAAATGGTCGAGAGCGATCAAAATACAATAAAAAATAGCGCTCGGCCGTTCGTTGACTATTTTTGTTACAAATGATGTAACATTCCATCATATTAAGTTTCTCAAAATTTGCGTACACCATAATTAATTTACTAAAGCACAAAACCGATAAGAATTACACTAACTGTCAAAGATGAAGATAAACTTCAGTTGTTTTACTTTTGTTTTTCATGGCAAGATATGATTTTTGTTAAACCTAATAAATAATAGAAAAACGTGTATTGTGATACAACCCTTACGTCATTACAATCAGAAAAAATGCACTATTAAAATATACCATAGCCAACTATGGTTTCCATTAAAAAAAATTCAACTTTGCTTCATAACTTCAAAATGCTAAGCAAAGTGAAAAAACTAGTACGGTGACGTTATTCAACACAAAATTATCTACAAAATTGTATTCAAATAATTTTTATCTATCTTTAGAAATAAACGCTGAAAAGATTTTGGAGAATATTACTTTTTTACAAATTTCTAGTAAGCCATGCATTTTCTTAAATTAACAAAAGCGTAACTGGGTTAGTCGTCTAAAAAAGCAAATCTTTCCTCATTTAAGCAACTCTTACGGTTTCCAGGGTAACGCTGACTTAGAGCATCAAGCATCCTATCCAACTGTTGACTGTTGCCCATCAGGAACAAGTGAACAACCTCTTCAAAATTCCGCCATACACAAAGCATAACCTTTCGTTTGGAATCATTTTCGTTTGGGAACCGACAACGCAGGTTGCCCAACTATAACCCACTGATTTTCTGTGCTAGGATTATTGAAATAAATCCACTTTTCATCTCAAGTAACGATCCGTTTAAAGAAACGTTCATCCCAAGGATTGGAAGAAAGAAGTTGATCACAAACCTAAACTCGCCTTTCTGCCATTGCTGGGGTTAAGTCGTGAGGAACTTCTCTACAGCGTTTATTGGCTTTTCCAAGTAAATGCAAATTGCGCCTTACTGTTTCTTTGGAATACCCAAGTAGTTCTGCTCACAACTTACGGGTACTTGTCGAAGGATTTGCTTCAACAAAATCTCGAAGTTCAGCGTCACTTAACGAGTTGGGCCGTCCAGAACCTTGTCTCCTCTTGAGACTTGTATCGCCAGAAAATTTTCTAAACCAGCGCTGCGCCGTACGAATGTTCACTATTCCTTCCCCTTCCACTTCGCATATTCTTTAACTGCGGCGGTTGCAAAGACGTTTTGTTTCCAGTAATAACGCAACCAAAACTTCGTATTTTTCGTCAGCCATTTTGACGTTTCAATAAACGTCAAAATGGCTGACAATATAATTATCTATAAATCAAAAGAATATCAGAAGAAAATTACACGGGGACATTCGCCTGTTTGATTAGCTTTTAATACTGCATAGCATTAGCATATAAAATGTTCTCTGGATAGGTGCAGAAGGGCTCAACAAGAAATTTAACTTAAAAAATATATTGCGACGTTTGGTTGATTTATAATCAGTTGTCAAAATATAAGAATACACCACCAAATGACCAAATATTTTAAATGAATTACATCTGAAAAACGAAAAAGCCAAGTTTTAGATGAAAATTAATTTATCTATTTCACATGTTCAACAGTGCTATCATGCAAAAGAAATATTTTGACAGTTGTGTAAAAGTTCCCTTTAAATTACTATGTGATAAAAACAAGTCATATAAGAATGATGTTATCGGAGGTGATTTTTTTTGTGGGATTAAACTTATTTAGCATGAGAAATTTCAATTGTATCAAGGGTCAAGGACGTGTAAAAATCGGTTGTCCGAGAGATTATTACAGTTTTTCTTGATTCGAGAGTAATTTAACCAAATCACAAAAAATTTCAGTGATATTAAATATACATTTATCCTAATTAAAAAAATCACCGCGAATATATTTTCGGAAGATTGATACACAACGTGGCACATAATAAACATCCATCTCAAAACCAGTGATCTTGATTTTATCAAGAGATTTGGTACCAAATCTGGATGTTAACCGTTACGTATTAATAGATTGAACTGAATTAAACAAATGGAAATGACAATTTGTCACCTGGTGTGGAAATTTTAAGTAAAGTATGTTAGATAATATTCTTTCTTTCCGTTTTGTCGAATTTCGATGTTAAAAAACGGTTAGTAGATTTAAAATGTTTTGTTTCTAAGTGTTAATGAAGTGAGGATCGAAATTATTTAAAAGTTTTTCAATGGTTAAGATATTCAGAATAGAGTAGTTAAAATTAAAAGAGTAAATTTCATGTCGATTAAATGAAGTGTAATTTGAGAGATACAAGATGTGGGCATAAAATTGTTTTTTGATAACGTAAGCTTGAGGCGGGTTGAGTTAAATGGATGTCGCAATTCTCTTTCAAAGTTTACTGAATCATTTCGATTAATATTCCCGTTTTACGTTTGTAAAATTTGTTTGCTCAGGTATATGTTATTGCGAAAATAAGTCGTGGGCTTATGAGTTCTGGCTATTAGCGTGTTTCCGTCGTGTGAAACGTATATCTAGCATTTCTTTAGTTTGAATGATCGCAGGTGCCGCTTGGGAGAATGACGTGATTTGGGGGGAAAGGAGATATTTGTTTTTTTCGGTGCAGTCTTGATAGTGATGTAGAACGAAGAAGTTGGTAAGAGGCGTTTGTCGTGGGCAGACGAAAGGGCAGAAGGTTAAACTATTACGTCTATATATATATATATATATATATATATATATATATATATATATATATTATATTGTATAGGTGAGTCAGTTTTGTAGACAAACTTTAACAGGACATAGAACACATGTTTCTAAAAAGAAAAGTTCCTATAAGCATATGTCGTAGAAGGCTTCGTTTCTGAGATACAGAGTGTTGAATATAATTTTCTTTTCTCAAATCTTAACTCATAAACGAATGCTTAGATTTTTTTCATGTTGGGGAGATAATGTCTATTAATTAAGGGGCATAAAACAAGCGATAAGAATGTTCACAAACTTGCACAGTGGCGGAGTGGAGGGGGTGCTCAACCCCTTTCCTTCCTAAACACAACTTCTATGCCAATGACTATTTAAAAAAAAAAACTGTTATTTTCATTATCTACATACAGTTTAACAAAAATAATGTACCTTCTTCTGTTTCGAAATTCCTGTGCGTTTCCGAGTTATTTTGATTTTTAGTGTTTGATGTGGTACTAAGTTAAGTAATGTGCTTTATGTGAATAATTGAATATAAAGTTTTTAATAAAAAAGATATAATAAAACATGTATTTGAAATTTTAAAGAAACGATCGTTAGGTACTAAAATGGCTCTAAATGTTTTATTATATCTATAGGGTGTCCACAAACTCTTTTCACAAAGGAAAACTGCAGATTCTAGAGCTGATTTAATGACGATTGAACGTAAATTACCTTAATACAAAAATACTTCCTTGTAAGATGGCACCCTAACATCGGATTAATTCAAATATTTTCAAAATGGTTTCCCTTTGAATGATAGCGTTCTATACATTTATTTAGATGAATATGCCCAATCGTATGGCGATGTAGTTGTACTCATAAGCGGCTCGTTTGGGCGGGACATTGGACATTGTTATTCATAAGTTTTTTGTTTTTCAAAATTTCGCAATTTTAACATAAAATTTTGAAAATTTCGATTTTTTTCATAAAGAATGATACTCTCGCCTGAAGTCGCAACGACGCACCGTTTTCAAAATAAATCGATTTGAACTTTTCATGTGTTAATCATACTTTTATAAAATTAACTAACGAATTCATTTACTATTGTGAAAGATGGCTATGGAAAATAAACAAAATAACAATTGCGTAAATGTCAAAATAACTAGTATTACAGATACTAGTTGAGGTTGAAATGTCAAATAAGTTTTAAATGAAAGATTTTTTATTGTTTAGTTACATTACCGTAAATACTAAAAGTTGAATACTGTTAGAATCGTTTCGTTTAATAATGAAGAATATGCCGATATGCATTTAGTGTACGGCGTAATGCAATGCAACGCTCGGGCAGCAGCACGTAGATATGCAGATAAATTTCCATCCTGCTCCTAAATCATTTACCTTTCTTAATCAAAGAATTAGGGAAACAGGATCGGTAATTCGTAAAAATAATGAAACGGGAAGACATGCTGATGTGATGGAAGAATATCATGATCATGTTTTAATGGAAATTGAGTACAATCCCGAAATAAACGTAAGAAGGTTGGCTGCAATGTATCCCAATGTGTTAAAGATCTTCTGTGTGGAACATTCTAATAAGGAAGGCTTGTATCCTTTTCATTTCAATAAAGTCCAGGCCTTGCAAGCAGGTGATTTTCGTGCTCGTGTTGATTTTTCCAGTTGGATGCAAAATAAAGAGAATTAATACCAAGATTTTTTTCTAATATTTTGTTTTGTGATGAAGCCGCTTTTACAAAAGATGGAATTTTTAATATGCACAATTACTCCTATATTGATGAAAACCCTCATGCGATAAGGGAAAGTAAACATCAGGAAAGGTTTATCATTAATGTATGGATAGGTATTCTAGGTGATAATTTGCTTGGACCTGTAGAATTGCCTAATCGTTTAAACGGCGGAGAATATCTCAACCTTCTAGAAAATACTTTACCGAATTTATTAGATGATATTAGTCTGAATATTCGGCCGAACCTGTGGTTTTTACATGATGGTTGTCCGGTTCGCTATAGCTGAACTGTTCGTACTTTTTTAGACAACAATTACCGAGAGCGATGGATCGGAAGAGGCGGTCCGGTTGCTTGGCCATCAAGGTCTCCAGATTTAAATCCTTGTGATTTCTGTGTTTGGGAATATCTAAAATCAATGGTTTATTACCAACCAATAGAGACACGAGACCAGCTTTGGAGAAGAATTCAGGATGCCTGCGACGAATTTAGGAACAATAGGGGAATTTTTGCAAAAATTCGGCAATCTTTACATAAACGAATAAATTTGTGCATAGAAACGGATGGTCGTCATGTGGAGCATCTTTTGTAGCTTCAGTTTTGTGTTTCATGTTTTCACTTATCATTTTGAATTTTTTTTATTATTGATTGTGTCAGCAACATTTTTTGTATTAAATACGATTATTTTTTACCCGAGTTTATTTCTTACTTTCTAAAGCAAAATTAATTTATGACATGAGAGTAGTTTGACCATTGCCATCTTTCATAATTGTAAATGAATTAGTTAATTTTATAAAAGTATGGTTAACACATGAAAAGTTCAAATCGATTTATTTCGAAAACGGTACGTCGTAGCGATTTCAGACAAGTGTATCATTCTTTTATGAAAAAATCGAAATTTTTTAAATTTTATGTTAAAATTGCGAAATTTTGAAAAACAAAAAACTTATGAATAACAATGTCGAATGCCCCGCCCTAACGGCCGTTTGTGACTACAACTAAAAAATCATAGTCACACCATACGATTGGGCATATTCCACTAAATAAATGTACAGAACGCTATCATTTAAAGTGAAACCATTTTGAAGATATTTGAATTAAGCCGATGTTAGGGCGTCATCTTCCAAGAGCTCTAGCTCTCTTAGGAAGTATTCTTGTATTAAGATAATTTACGTTTCAACATAAAATAAGCTGTAGAATCTGCAGTTTTCTTTTGTGAAAAGTGTTTAATATATATATATATATATATATATATATATATATATATATATATATATATATACACACACACATATATATATATATATATATATATATATATATATATATATATATATATATATATATATATATATATATATAGATTCTAGAGCTGATTTTATGTCCATTTAACGTAAATTACCTTAATACTAAAATACTTCCTATCATTTGATAGAGTTGACAAGAGTATCTTGTGGGGAATTGTGGCAGATTTCAACATCCCAAGAAAACTAATTGAAATAAAGAATGTATACGAGAACACAAGGGCAAGAGTACAGGTAAGTGGCAAGCGATCATCGCGATTTAGAATGGAAAGAGGAATTAAACAACGGAGTAGCCTCGGCCCACCATTTTTCATACTCGTAATGGATAAAGTAATAAAAAACGACAAGGAAGATCAAAACACCTACTAACGACCATAGGATACAATAATCTAAGACCAATTAAAACAGAGGTAATGATATATGCAGATGATACAGTATTAGTAGCGGAGAATCAAAGAAAAATGCAAAAATTAATAAATATGTGGGTGGACGAGATTGAGAAGGTAAGACTGGAAATAAATATAACTAAATGAAAATACATGAAAATAAGCAGTATAAAATCACAACAGGAAGAAGGAAACGGAAACAAACTGACATGTATAGGAGAGGAAATAGAAAAAGTGACTACACATCAATACCTTGGAACAGTAGTAACGACCAATTGAAAGGTCGATACGGAAATCACAAATAGCGCGAAGAAGACCAAAAAATATATTATGCACTTAACATAACAGTCCTTGGAAAGGCCGAAATACAATAGAAAACGAAAATACACATTCATAACGCGACAACAGTGCCATCGTTAATACACGCGAGCGAGATATGGGTGTTAAACGAAAAAGAGAGAATTAAAATAAACGCGGGAGAAATGGAACAGCTGAGAAAAATAGCGGGGAAAACGAAACTGAACAGATGTCGAACCGAAAACATAAGAAAAGAGCTAAATCAGGAAGACATCGAAATAAAAATAAATAAAAGGAAACTAACCTGGTACCATGTAATAAGAATGGGATATGACAGAATAGAGAAGAAAGCAATTGAGGCTAAAAGATATGGAAATAGAAGGAAAGGTGCACCTGAAAAAGGAGAGAATAAAGCAACAGATGAAACGTCTTGCAAGAGACCGGAAAGAATGGAGGAAATGGATAGCTGAAATATGAACAACACAACTCCGACGCCCTGGAGCATACGAAGAAACGTGAACAAGAAGAAGAGTGTTGTTCTCAGAAGTGACAGTTTCGTATTCCATGAAGAAGGTCCTGATGTTTGAATTAGTGCTGGTCCGGATTTTGGATTGATTATAGCATTTTCTCGGATTTCTTGTGTAATATTAATTTTTGTATGTTAGTTTCGCGCTCACAACCAGATCCAATTGAATGGAGACAAACCTGCTGTAAGTAGTTAACGCTTTCAAAAGTTTTATGTAAATAAAAGAAAAGAACGCTTGCAAATAAAATTATATTTATGTATATATTAACGTTAAGCAGATGAAGAAATGACCGTAGCGTATGGTTTTGGGTTTAAAGATTTTCCGTTAACGAAGCTTGTGTAAAGATAACTTAAGGAAATCATTGGTTTACATCGATTATATACCAAAATTGTACATTGCCATTATATCGTTGTGGAAAGGAAAGGAAAGGAGAATTTCGATTGATTATGTTTGGTGCAAGTGAAAGGTAACCATTTTGCTTAATTGTATTTAGTTAGGCGGTTGAATACCCTTTCCTTTCTTGTGTTTAGTTTCACATAATAGCCCTTTAGGCGGTTCAGGTAAATTTTATAGAAGAGTATTAACCCGCGTCTGAGTCATAAAGCATTGTGTGCTATTTTTCTTGTATTCTGATTATGTTACACATAAAGTTACGTATTTACAAAGGTTGTCAAATGTATGTGTTCCGTTTTTTTTGGTATTATTTAAAATTTAATTTAGATAAATTTGGGAAACTGAATTTACAAGTATCGATCCCGGTCATTTATTAGATACACAAAATTGGGTGTTTTTTTGTTATACCTGCCGTATCAGCACACCTAGTGTTGACTAGAACCATTTGTAATTTTATCATAATATATGAAGGGTATTAATGACTTGATGGTATTATTTCATTTCTGTTTGATACTACTGTAATCTTTTTCCTTTTTCACAACGCCATTATTAAGTACGTTTGGTCGAAATTTAAAATATGAGATTAAATATTTTGGTTTACATTACAGGTTTCAAATAGTTTATTTATTTTCTCTGTTCGAGTAATTACTATTCTGATTTTGGTGATAAGTTTATTTCAAAAGATGTTTTGAATTATAACGTAACGTAATTATAAAGTAAATTAGTTCAATAATCGATCAGCTGGCTTACTTACACGCCAGTGTTTGCATTGCGAGTATTTGCTATTTTCTTGGAGTTATTGTTAGGAATCAACTTACTGATTGTAGTCACCGTTTTACCTGGTTGGCGACCAATTAAAGGTAAGCACGTTTGTTTTATTTGTTTGGGTACGTAGCTGTCTACTTTTCGCATTAGGTATGACGACCTCGATTTTTACGTATATTAAATTTTACGACTTTATTGACAGTTATTTTTGGTAATTTGAGCCAATAACTTTACGTTGAAGTTTATCGAAATGCATAATGAGTTCTGAGTTCATTATCGCAATTTGGGGGGCTTTAATAGAAGCTTAGGACTTTATTGAAGTTTATCACTAACCGATATCGCCAACGTGTACAAAGGAATTTACGTAAAAGGGTAGCGTGTGATTGGAACCCATGATAAAATACGGTTTGGGCATGTAACATATGGATTACACGTGTAAATAATTGTTAATGTAAAATCAAAGATATTATGTATTATTCATGTACATATCGTATGAAATTTACTGTTTTGTGCGTAAAAAGAAATCGAGAAAGCGTGGGATTATCATGGAAAGTTTAGTTAAAGTTTGGAAATTCTACGTAGTGAATTTGGAAATATAATCTGAGGATTTCATAAAGTTATTACAATTTTCTGGCGTGGGTTTGAAAGTTCTAGTTACGTTGGTTACATTTTAGATTTTTTCTGGCCAAGATCATGTAATACTTAAGCCTCCTTTAAGAGTAGTTGATTTTGGCAGAGCGCAATGGTGTTCTCACCAAGGTTAAACCTTCAAACCGTTTTGGACATTAAATGTAACGATCAATACGTGTAGATATAGAATCTTAGGCATTAAGAAATAAATCTAGACTGTTAAAATGCGTTTAGTAAAAAGAGATTACGGAAAAATTGTGAGTGGTAATAAAATTAAAGTATCGAAAGTACAAGTGAATAAAGACGAAAGAATTGCAGTTGGACTATTCAAACTCGTTTTCCTATTATCTGGACTAATGTGAGTGGTGGATTTAGTGTTCTATAAAGATATAAGAATTTAGTTTCATAACTGGGATTAATGTAAGAGTTAGATATAAGGAATTGCAGTTGGTCGTTTTGATTATGTCTGAACTTTGAACTCTATTGATTATCGAATTGATGTGCAGGTAACTTAGTAGAAGGTTGAACGTTCACTCGTATTAATGTATATTTATTTTACATGTTGTTTAGTTGGGAACATTATAGGAATACTTTGTACTTGCTTTAAGAAGTTATACTGATTAATGACAGAGAGTACAGACACTTCATTTATATATTTTTCAATGTATATCCAATTTATAACTACTTTGTGCATTAATTCAAGGTCCTGTACAAAACTAAAATTTCAGGTGGTGGAGGAGGAACAATTAACCTGAATTCATTGTCAAGCCGACTCTCTCAAATATTAATATATTTGAGAGACTCGGCTTTTAAGATTGAACATTGCCAAGCTGTATGTTATCAAAATTTCTATTGGACTATTTATGCAAGTTACAAGCATACCTGTACCGTTTTATAAGTACAAGTTTGCTGAATACAATAATTAAGTATAAGCCTTTAAAAATTGTTAAATGATTAGTACAAGAACTGCAATATTGAAGGCACATGTATCGTGCGTAACAACTATCATAAATTTTATAAACGTAAATTGTAAAAAGTCAACATTCGGCAAATAATTTTATAAAAGCTTCACAATCTAAAAACCTGAGGTTATCTGTGAGATTACAAAACGAAATGTAAACCACATAGTATTCGGTTAAAATTTAACCCCTGACCAGTTTAACAAATATTTTGTACATCTTGCGAATAAGAATAGTGATGTTCTTGTAACAACCCATTTTGAGTTTTATTAAAATATATCGTAATTTAAGGTCTTTCGTTCATTCAGTTGTAAATATAAGAAAAAATTTTAATTATTTTTGCATTATAGATATGTGGTAGGCAACTTAATTTGCATTTCGGTGTAACTTAAGTTGCATATCTTTTTAGGGGTTTATAGTGCATATCTTCTTAATGGTATATACTTCTTAAAGGTTTATACTCCCACTTTAAATTATTCTGCGCAAATCTCTTCGCGCACGGCTACATTATCTAATTTTAAAGCATCCATTTTTTCACTTCCGGATGAATGTTGTGTTGTTAGGGAGCTTTTTTTTGGGCTTCCCCCTAAATTTAGTGAAAAGTGCCATTAATTTGATGGTAAGATATTTTAACGCATTATACTAAAAATTAAAACATTTGCTCTTTTCAGGCACTTTTACTTTCTTTTCTTTTATTTTTACTTGGGTTTACACTTTAATTACATTTTACGTACGCATTTAATTTTACTTTGACGTACGCTTTCATTTTATGATTGCCATTTTTGCATTCAAAACTTCAAAATAATGCAACTTATATTGGTTTATTCAATTTCAAAAAGATAAATTTATGAGAAATAAAATTCCAGTTTGGATGTGGTTGATGACATAAAAGCATTGTTATTGCAATATATTGCGCAACATTGACACAAGGATTACGTCATCTTGGTTTGCATTTCTGCATTATTTTTTATAATGCCAGGGGTTCTCAACAAGATGTATTATATATTGTACAGGTATTTATTTTTAATGATTATTAGTAATTTAAGGCTATAACTAGTTTTAAGATATATTTTATATAACCCTAAATTTTACATGTTAATAAACATAGTCTGTGTATATTTTTATTTTTTACATTTTGATAAAATTTTTAGTGTAAACCTCGGTTTAGTTATTCCGAGCATTATTAAAAAATAACTTGGCGTCCGAGATCATTTTTATTAGTGTTACATTTCATTTTATTATTTATGTTTAGTGGAAGTAATCTAGCAGAAATTGTGGTAATTAAGTAAATCAAAGAATGAACCACCTACGTTAATCTACCGATTTGAGTCAAAGGCATTATTTTTGGTGAATGGTTTGTATCTATAGTTAGTTTAACGATTTGTCATAGAGAACTTTTTACACTTATTACTTTACTGTATTATTTAAAACATTTATATACTTTAAAATTTTTAGCATTTACACTTCATTATGTCCTTCCTGGTTAGAGGAATGATCCAATCGGATATGTTAATGGTTTTAAAGTGGTCCAGTCTATTTGTCTATTTAAGAGTTGTTAGTGATAATAACTACAGACCGCTGGCTATTACACCAATTTTTTTCTAAGGTATTTGAAATGATTCTAAAAAATCAAATCATGTATTTTGAACAAAATAATTTATTCTCTAATAGACAATACGCATTTCGAGAAGGCGAATCAACTTCAAGCGCTATTTTAAGACTTACGAACATAATATTCGAAAGCCAATAAATCCTCGGTTGCAAGTTTCTTTAATTTAACGAAAGCGTTTGACTGCGTTAATCATTTTACTTTGTGAAATAAATGCTGTAAATATAATAAAATACTTATCTTTTTTGGATTTTTAATGGTGTATTTTAAATTATATACAACAGTGAAAAATGTCAGCCAAAAAACACATTTAACAAAATTTAATCAAGTTATGATGTAAGTGTAAAGCTGTGAAAAACCTCGATTTGAAAATGATAGAAGCCTTCACAAATATTTATAAACATGACATCAAATAAAATAATCCAGTTAAATCAAACAAAGAAATATCTTTGTCAATAATTGCAAGTGTTATTAACAATGAAAAGCATAATTCAGAACGTTTTTTGTATTTTTTAAATTTTATCTAAATTTCAACTACTTATGTTAAATTATAGTGCTGTGGTAATTTAACATATAATTGGTAAAGCATTTGCGTCAAGGTCTAGTAAAAACAGAAAAAAAAACCTAGACATACCAAAAGTCAAAATTAAAATCAAAATCAAGACGTACCATTGTGCCTTTTTTTTAATTATAAGATGTCAAAACCTATTTAAACGGAGAATTTCTTCTTGCCTATTAAAATTATTATGGTGTTTATGCATCTTAATAGCTTCAAGTTGTAAACGAACATAATGAGTTTGTTTCGACAATATTTCCATATTGTCCAATTTAGATTATTTAAGGCATGGTCAGCCACCGCAGACTTCTCTGGTTGACCTAATCTGTAAAATCTCATATGTTCTTTACGTCTTGCATCAAAGCTACGTTTCGTGGTTCCAATATATACTTTTCCACATGAACAAGATAACACTCCGGAAGATGATAACGGGTTTGAAACATCTTTAGGTGATCTTAAATGTTCTTTAATTTTTCTTGTAGGTTCAAAATTAGTCGTAATGTCATACATAATTAGGATTTTTTCAATTCTATCTGTAACATTAGCTATAAAAGGAAGAAAACACGTACCAACATTAAGAACTGGTTTTTCTTTGTGGTTATGTCTAGAAGGTGTAATAACATTATTAATAACTGTAAGTGAATATCCTTTATCTTGTAAGGATTTTGTTAAATATTTATATTCATCCTTCAAAAATTCATGGTCTCAAATTCGTTTTGCTCGATCCACTAAAGATTTAATTACACCAATTTTTTGACGTGGATGGTGTTTGGATAATTTATGAAGGTATCTATCAGTGTGTGTTGGCTTTCTATAAACCTTAAAAGATAGTGAATTATTATTTTTAGATATTAATATGTCAAGAAATGGTAAACTTCTATTAGTTTCTTTTTCCATGGTAAATTGAATACAAGGATGTATACCATTTATAAAAACCAAAAACTTAGGCTGTGCCTCTTCTCCATGTCTGCAAATAACAAATGCGTAAAAAAACTTTTACTTCATCTATGGAAGGCAAATGTATGAACAAATCAAAAGAACACCGTTGGGATTAACACTACCGCCAGTTCCAGCTAATTTATTTATGAACGTTCTGGAAGAACAAGCACTACAGACGGTCACAACCCAAGTTATGGTTAAAATATGTGGACGATATTTTTATAATCTGGATACACGGACGAGAAGAATCTACAGAATCTAAATTGAGTTCACAAAAGATAACGTTTACGATGGAAATAGAAGACACTGCCGTTTTTAGACGCATTAATCTACAGTAGAGATCAACAATGACACATAGTATATAGGAAAGCCACACACCAACAGACCGGATTAGCAGAATTAAAAAAAAACACATCAGAACGGTATTTAAGACGCATAAAAAGGTCGGAATCATATTACCTAACCCAAAAAAATTGACCTAGAAGATCAAGAGATATACGAGATTCCATGTGGAGACTGTGACCGAACGTACACATGTCTAACAAACATACCAATCAGTGATAGACTGGAAGAACATAGATTAGTAGTAAGGAAAAACACATGTTTAGTACAACATGTTCAATGGAGATAACACAAAATCAACTTAGATAAGACCAGAAGGATTGCAACAGCAGAATATCTAACCAAGAGAATAATAAGAGCAGCTGTTGAAATTGAAAAACGTTTAAACAACCTTAATACCAGAGACGATGTGCAAAACGGAAAAAAGAAAGTAGGACAGTGAATGTAAAAAAAATGTAAGTCACCGAAGGTATAATTGACCAGCAACACACAGCAGACATCAGTTCAATTCTAATAACGCGAAGGAGAATAGAATTCTTAGTGACCTGAAGAACCAACGAAGGCTTTTACAGGAACCCTATTAATACATGAGAGCACATGGCGTGAGGTATATATATATATATATATATATATATATATATATATATATATATACACAAAACCTTTATGCGAACATGTAACATGATTATATTTTGAAAACATCAAGATCATAGCAGATTTTCAAAAATTGCACCTACTACTTTAATGTATTTAGCCCATTGAGGTAGGAAAGGCGGGGAGACGACATGCGATCTCGAAAAGCGTCGAAGGGTCGGCCATATTTTTAGCAGATTTACGTCGTTTGTGTTGTGTAATGTGTATAAGTGATATTATTTGAATTTTATAAATTGTAATGATGGCTTGTTGTGCTATGCGTAGGATGTTACAGGGCCGTACGCCATGATTTAAAAAACCCTTTGTTTTCATTTATCACTGTTACTGTATTAATTTTAATTTGACCTGACCCTGGTATCCGCCATGTTGATAGCAGATTTAGTCCCACTTACCACGGACGTTTTTGTATCGGATGAAGTGGTATTATGTTAAAATACTTACCTTTTTTGGGATTTTTTAATGGTGTACTTTAAATTATACAATCTAAACGTTTCGATAACACTTACAGTTATCTTCGTCAGTAGTAATGTTTGTTAAAAATTGTTAAAGATGTAGTAAACAATTTTGTCAAATTTTCAAATTTTTCAAATTTTTCAAATTTGACAAAATTGTTTACATCTTAACAATTTTAACAAACATTTACTGACGAAGATAACTGTAAGTGTTATCAAATTAATTATATTAAAATACCAAAATAAATATTATTATGAATGTTAATGGTGAAAGTTTACATTTTGGTATTATGTTGTTTCCCCCCTTCCTACCTCAATGATTTAGTCGCACAACTGTGAATCGCTAACGTTGTACTCCTTATTTTAGAACAACCCTTCTATTTGTGTAGCAGCGTTAAAAATTCGTTCTATTAAGGTCTCACGTGTTTCCACTTTTTCTTAGTAGACTAAGTTCATTATCTACCCCATATGTTGTAGTCGAGAGGGTTTAGGTCGAGTGACCTGGCAGGCAGCTGTGTGGGCCATCTCGGCCGATCCAGCGCTCCGGGAGATGGTCAATTAAATGACGAGCTATTAGTTGCAGGTACATACTTACTCGTACTACCAGTGGCACATCCTCCAACAACTGGAGTAACTTTCCCCCAAAAAGTGTAAACAAAATTCGGCATTAAGGCGGCCTTCAAAAGTAAATGGCCCTATAAGCTGATTGTATAACATTCCATATCATATATTCACGCTAAAACGGCGTTGAAAATTAGTTTCTAGATTGTCGTGAGGGTTTACATCAGCCCACTCTTGAATTTAGCCCCGTCTGTAAATAAAATGCGACGATATAACCGTCGAATGTTGTTTAACGAGCGGCAAAACTCCAATCACCTAGCTAAATCTTCTGCCTCTAAGCATTGACACATTGCACAAGATTAGGATAGAGCAGGGTTCTGTGCAATGTTCTCCATACTGTCGCTTTAGGAAAACCTAAACCTGAGGATATTCTTCCCGTGAATACTACGGAGACTGCGCTCGACCATGGCAGCGATGTTCTCCTCTTCAACAACAACGTTCGTACAGAATGCGAACGCTAGAAAGTGATCCAGTTTGGCACATTGAGTTCATGCGCAGACATCTATTTTGAAGTCGTTCTTGTTACGATAATGAAAGCAAGCAGCGTCCATTTTTGTTCTTGAGAATTTTTATTCAAAAGTGTCATAAAATTAACTGTAA
>JARFJB010001138.1:1740000-1862500 GCA_036346205.1 Vesta saturnalis | reverse complement strand
ATCAAATTATACACGCCTTTTAATTAGAGTATTTATGATTATAACCTAGTACCTACGTCAACGTCATACCTAGGTATCTAATTTTACGCTAAACGCAAGGGTATGGATTGTAGTGCAAGATAATGTATTTATAATACACTTTTTAAAATAACAAAACTTAGAATTTCACAATTGTTTTCGACGTGATTTTTTTGCAGCAAAGTTTGTAATCAGTTTATCATAATTTAAACTTTCAGTTAAATCACTTTCTATAGTCAAAATCGTCAATGAATTTAACCGATTTTCTTCCATACTTGACCGCAAAAAAGTTTTAAGCCGCTTTAAAGTAGAAAATGACCGTTCAGCTGAACATACAGTCATTACCATTGACACAAAAATTTGTAACACAATTTCTGTATTGTGAAACACTGCTTGTAGATTTTAGGATCGAATTAAATACAGTCGGATATTTTCTTTTTTTCTGAAGTCTCTTTTTTTAAAAATTTACAAAAGTGCAAAAAACGTTTGTTGTGTACATTCGTTTAAAGAGAAGAGAAATGAAAATTTTTGAACAACATTTTCATATGCTACAGCTCTTTTCTGTAGTTCCATCACAACTCAATCCAAAATAGCAAGCCGTTGTAAACTCCTGACATGCTACTAGCGTTGTCATAAGATTGACCACGACAATTCATTAATTCTATGCTAAGATCCTCTAATTTTGATAATAACGCATTTTCTATTTGTTCTGATTTATGATCCACGTTCGGCAAAAATCCAATGAACCGCTCCACTGGTTTTCCGTTTATCTGAACATATGATATAATGATGGATGATTGGTCGATGTGGGCAATGTCAGGTGTAGAGTCGTCAATAATGCTGTAATATTTTGAATTATGAATTATGTAATTTAAAACTTCTCATGACATCAATTCAATAAATTCATTACAGATTGTTGACGATAAATAAGACGTTTTGTCATTTCCAGTGTGTTGACATTCTGACATGTGTTTTGCTACAAAAGGCTCGAACTCTGAGATATGTTTTAAACACATCATGTAATTTCCATTTTTCAGAGCCTCAAACTTTTCGACGCTTCCCCTAAAGGCTAAACCTTTACATGACAACTTTTTCACTACAGCAACTACCCTTTGCAACACATTGTTTCAATACTCAGTTTGACCTTTAATTTGTTCACAAAGTAATGAGCCTATTCTGTGCGTACCAGCACTATTTTTTCTATTTAATAATAAAATTTGACATTTGGAGTGTTGGCGAGATACTTCGTGAAGATTTAATACTCTATTTCCATAGATACCTTCTGTTGCTATTTTTAAAGTTCCACCAAAAAGACGGCATGGGATACAAAATAACTTTTGTTTCGAAGAAGAGTATGTTAAAAATTTTCGTAACTGTTCAACACTTTTATTCAAGGAACGCTGAACCATACTTTTAGGATTTCTTGCTTGAACAATTTTCGTTATCGTTGCTGAAAAATCATCGAACATGTGCTGATTTATTTCTTAGGATAATAAATAGTTAATGCTTTGACTATCTAATTGAACCCATTCAGCGGGATCGTCGCTTACATGCACTTGCCCTTGCTGCTCACCCAAAACTTTTGCTTTTGAAGAATCTGGTTGAGGATCAATATAAACTGTTCCTAACTACTAGCAGTACTGACAATTTCAGTTGAAACATGCACATTTAAAACATCGTCAGTATCATCTAGTGTTCTAGTCTTTTAGTTTCTTGTTCTTTAGGTTTTCCATCAGCAAGTTAATTATACTGCGCAACACTTAATTTTTTTTGATATTCACTCATAATTGAATTTAAAAATTAAAAAATAAAATAGTGTTAGGTTTTTATTAACGATGAAAACTTTACGTAATGTATTTAACATAAACACAAAAGTTAACACGAAAATAATATGCACTACGAACAACGATTAAATACATAACTATAAATAATGAACACTTAAGCTTTTAGTTTATCTCAGTACAATTCTAATTTATATTCAATGCTGAATGACGACAAAATTCTCAATGAATCATCTCTGGATCGGTTCCTTTTTATATATAAACACGCACAGATAACGATAACGGCACGCTTTGATGTTTACCGCGTGGGTTATTTTTAGCATACGGATTGTTTCTTATCGCTTATGCAGATGCGGTATAATAGTGATACAAATTGTAAGCGTACAAGGCAACGAACGGTACAACGTACAACTGAAATCAGAACGCGGAATATAATATACCTACTGAATCAAAATAAAAAAGAAAACTTTGACTACAGAAACTTAATGTGTTCGGATTAATAAAATAAGAAAAAAGATATTTTACATAACAAAAGGTTTCTATGCTTCAAGTTTGGCACCTAAAGCTGAACAATTACTTGCTTATGGTTAGTATAATATTAATTAATTATAAAATCAAAAGCCATTACATTACAATTTATCGCATAACTTTATAAGTTTTAAAATTAGTAAATCACTTAATTATAAACGCTTATATGTTACAAATTACTATATTACTTTTTTTGTACTAATTTTTTTCACAATGACTATTTTTAAGATTCGACAGCCAAAACTTTATGTATTTTTAAATTAAGATAACAATATACCTAAAGTTATAATATCAATTTACCATTGATAATCTTTGATGAGTTTAAATGCGCGTTTACGTAAGATATTTTGAAGCGAATTTCTCATATGGAGTTGGGCGTTACGGTGAGTGAACAGTTTGCATTTCTGCTTTATGCGAATAATTTCTACCGTTAAAAATATAAAAGCAGGCGGCGCCAGTGTGACGTTTTGTTTGAATAGTAAGGAACTCCCTATTAATTATTATTTTAATGTAAGAAACACTGCGTATCCTAATGAGCTGTCGGATACACGGGTGTTAAGCCCGTAACAAACTATTACTTTCGTAAAAAATTGAGGTCGGGCATTGACAATTAACTTCACGCCATTCCCTTGCGGGGTAGGCAAAACAATCCCTGCCTCGTATTTATTTTTTACTCTCAATCTTTCTCCATGCTCTCCTACCTACCCATACCTCCCTAGCTTCCGCAAGATTCATACATTGTCTCTGACATGTTCTTTTATTTTTAAAACTCCTTATCTTTGTTTCTTTTATTTCCACTACATTCAGGCAAGTTTCACCTGGCCTACCAGAGCCGGGCTTTCCTCTAACCTCAGCCACGTATATTTGCTTCGTTAATCTTGCTTTGTTCATTCTCTAAATGTGACAAAACTAACGTAACGTACTACTTCTATATCTACACATCATCGTCTTTTCTTCGCCACATTCCGTCATTATGCATTCATTCTTTATCTTGTTCCTTCTCGTTTTACCACATGCGCTTCTTAGAAATCTTATACCCATGGCATTTATTTTTCTTTCGTGCTTTTTTTGAAATACCCATGTCTCACTTCCATACAGTACTGACGGGACAAACACGCCATTATAAATTGCTCGTTTCGCAGCTAGGCTCATGCTTTCGTTTCTCATTATCGTCCACATACTTCTAATCACTTTCCTTCCATAATTGATACTGCGTTCAATCTCGCTCTCTATTGTACCATCTGCAGTAAACATTCTACCCAGATATACCAGCTCGTCCACTTGATCCACAATTTGATCTTGCAGAGTAAATAGTCTTATCTCCTTTCTACCTTCCCGATTGAACACCACAATCTTAGTTTTGTTCACGATTACTTTTAGGTCCATGCTCTCACAGACTGTAACAAACTTCCTCAGGGCGGTTTGTAGCTCAACCGCACTGTTACTTAATAAGACTGTGTCATCTGCATACACCAGAAGTCGTACATTTACGTCACCAACCATTACACCACTTGTATCGGTACATGTTTGTCTAACACATTTATCCATGTATACATTGAACAACCACGGTGACATCGCACAGTCTTGTCGCACTCCTTGCTCTGTATTAAAGTATTCTCTCACACTTCCTCTCACCCTAACACATGCCCGACCACCATTGTATACTACCCTTATTCCATTTATTAGACCTTTATTTACGCCATATTCATTTAATATTTCCCCTCCAGATCTATAAACGTACAGTACAGCTTCCTTTTTACCCTTAAACACTTTTCGATCAGCTGCTGGAGAGCAACCACCTGATCGATACATCCTCCTGACTTGAAGCCACCCTGCACATCCCAAATCTTAGTTTGTGTTGTTTTGCGTACTCTATCAATCAGTATTCTTCCAAATAGTTCACCAGGCACGCTGAGCAAACTTATTCCTGTGTAGTTCTTACAATCACTCTTATTCCCCTTACCCTTACACAGTGGTAGTTTGATCGCGCTTTTTTAATTCCTCGGCACTTTTCCACACATAAGGCATACATTGAATAATTCACACAATCTTCGTATAAGCTATGCACCCTCATACTTTAGCATTTCATCTAAGCCTGCTCCCTTGCCGTTTTTCAACCTTCCTACCGTTTTCTCTACCTCATTTATCCCAATATCCTTCTAAGTTTTATTCACCATTCTTTCTACATTCTGCTTATTTAACCCTTTAGTCTTACTTTCCACACTACTGTGCAGTTTTCCGAAATATTCGTGCCAGCATTTCCTCCTCACTTCACAATCGTCCCATACTATTTCGTTGCTCATATTCATCACTCCCGCAGCGTTATGTTTTGGGCCATGTTTTATATTTTTGACTCATTTCCAGAAGAGTTTGTTGTTTTCCTCAAAATCATTCTGCATTTTCTCTCCTTCCACAGCCATTACTTCCTCTTTACTTATTCTCACTGCCTCCGTCGCTTCTTTGTTTCTTAATCTGTACACATACAATCGCTTTTTCCCAGCCTCATTTATTGCAGCAACCATTGCCATGTACGCATCTTTTTTCTTACATACTGCCTTTTTTTACCCAGCACATTTTTTCAAATTTGACAAAATTGTTTACTACATCTTCAACAATTTTTAACAAACATTACTACTGACGAAGATAACTGTAAGTGTTATCGAAACGTTTAGATTGTATAATTTAAAGTACACCATTAAAAAATCCCAAAAAAGATAAGTATTTTATTATGAGTGTTAATGGTGAAAGTTTACATTTTCAAATATGTAAATAAACTCATGCAGTTTTTAGAAAACACGCTTTCATGCAAAATTATCGGTAATTTTGATACACTTATGCTATTACTTCCAAAGACAGTTTAAATATGCCTTCTTTAATAAGTAGTACCTACCTTATTTGCGAAATTAGCATAAAGTTTTATTCAATTAATAAATCAAAAAGTCGCTGAAACAATATATTATGAATAACATAAATAATTAATGCATCCCTAACGTAACATAACATACCTGTCTCGCCATTCCCTTGCGGGGTAGGCAAAACAATCCCTGCCTCTTTTTTGTTTTTCATTTGCAATCTTTCTCCATGCTTTCCTATCCTTGCATATCTCCCTAGCTTCCGAAAGATTCATACCTTGTCTCTGACATACTCTTTTATCTTTAGAACTCCATATCCTCCTTTGTTTTATTATCCATTCTACTGCATTCAACCAAGTTTTATGCGTCCAAGTTTTATGCATTCAAGTATATAGAATTTGCTTATTTTCAGCTTTTCAAAATAACTATAGTCACAAGTTAAAGGATTTTGTAACATATTGATAGATTAGATCATATCCAAAGTTATTATCTAACAACCTATTTTTATTAACTACCTATATGACCCACTAAATCAACTGCTACAAAAAATACGTGCATAATGCACTATCAAATATAATGTTTCATGTAAAACTTACAGAGTTACCATTTTAAGATATAATTGGATATTTCATTATATTCTTCACCTTTCTAAGTGAAAATTACAATTTAATGCAGATTAACATGTAACCTGGTGTTTAAAAGTTTCTTTAAATAACAATATCAATATATGTTTAAATAAAATCACATTTTAACATACCTAAAAGTTGAGGTAGATTAAAAGGAACAAATCGGCTTATATTACTAATTAAGTGCTTTTACTACAACTAATAAATTATAAAACTAAATATGTACTAAATACTTCTAACCCACATTAAAAAGTGCATCCTTTTTATAAAATGTTAATTTTCACCATACAAATGTAATAACTCTTTGACATTGTACTTCATACCCAACCAAACATTGAAGTTAACTGAGTGACACAATACTACTTTAATGTTACCAAATTAAGAATTTTTAACTTTCCTTACACTAACATAAATACAGGGTCCGCCAATAGTGCGTGGACGAAGCTTTATGAGTTTATACAATATCGTTTTCAAAATTATTTATTGCAGGATGGTGTGGGATCTTTCGGGTTACAATTAGAAAATATTTTCGCAAAATTACTACTCTTATACAGGGTATATTACAAGACAAAGTTATATTTTTAAATGGAGCATACCGTATATTATTATAAATTTGGATTCCTGGTTAATTTTAAGGGCACTTTATTCACTATATGAGGTATCTTAAACGCGCAATTCAGGCGCTGCATTCAATTTTTTTGAAAATTTAGAGGTTGAAAAGAAAAATTGTAACAACCGTATTGAGAAATGTATAACACAAAAATTTTAATGGTTGATTAGTCATAGACTGTGCTACATAAAATCGTAAAAATAGTAATATTATCTCTTTTAATTTTCGAGATATCGTAATGCAAAGTTTAAGATTTTCAGTAATAGATAAATTGATTTTTTTAAATGGAAAGGTATACATTGTTTTACATTGTTAGATAGGAAATTTAATTACATTCTTTTGATATAACAATGTTGGTATTTATGTTTTGCCGTTTTTGATAATCCAGCTTTTTACTGAATTTGCAAAGTTTAAGGGTTTTAATCATAGATAACTTGATTTATTTAAATGGAAAGGTATACATTGTGTTACATTGATAGATAGGAAATTTAATTACAATTTTTGATATAACATTGTTGGTATTTATTTTTGCCGTTTTTGATAATCCAGCTTTTTACTGAATTTGTCGATTTTCGTAGGTTTACATATGTATGTTTAATTGTTTAAATCACATCAAGCTATGAAAACAAAAGAATATTAGAAACAAAATTCAGCAATAGTATCTGTTTTGTCATTTCGCGTGTATGTTCAAACGTAACTGAGTTAATTACTTTATTGCAGTGTGAATGTTTGACGCTTAACTTTACGAACATCATATACGTAATTCGTTTATTTAAGAATTATAATGAGTAATTTTTGCACAATGAATTAGTTGACATGATATTTGTGCTTGGAGAATTAAACAAAAATTGTTTATTGGCCCGTCGAATCTACGGGCAGCGTTATCCTGATCGAAGACAACCAAGAGAAGAATCGTTTCGCAATCTTTTAGAAAGATTTGAAAGTACTGGAAGTGTTGGATATCCTAAAACGAAAGAGCTAAAGTTGTTACAAATGAAGAAAATGAATTTCGTGTACTTGTAGCTACAGTGGAAAACCCCACGTTAGTATTCCGAAATTAAGTGACAATTTAGAAATCAGTCAAACTTCCGTGAGACGAATGTTAAAGAAAATAAATTTCACCCTATCAAGTACAATTACAAGAGCTGAAAGAACAAGATTTTCAAAATCGAATTAATTTTTGCCAGTGGGTTCAACAACAGTTAAATGCGATTGAAAATTTTATATCGGGGATATTATTTACCGACGAATGTACATTTCATCGAAATGGATTTGTGAAAAGACATAATTTTCATTTTATCCAAATGAAAATCCACACCAATTTCAGTTAGTCTCTCAAAATAAATGGTCAGTGAATGTTTGGGCAGGTATATTCGGCGGAACTATTGTTGGTCCTTTTTTTTTCGATGGCACACTCACTGGGGTAGAATATCATAATTTTCTAGAAAACGTATTATATCATTTATTGGAGAATGTACCTTTGCTCAAAGAAGAGGTATGTATTTCCAACAAGACGGGGCACCTCCTCATCATGCCAGAATTGTAACCCAGTGGTTAAATTCGACGTTTCACGAAAATTGGATAGGAAGACAAGGACCGATACCTTGGCCAGCTAGATCTCCGATATAACTCCATTGGATTTTTTCTTTGGGGCTTTGTGAAGAATAAAGTATATGAGGACGAACCAACAACTGCTGAGAATATGAAATTGCGAATTAGAAATGTTTTTGCTACAATTACTCCTAATATGTTAGATCGGGTTGAAGCTTCTTTTATTAAAAGAATTCAGTACTGTCTAAATCAGCGTGGTCGACAATTTGAACATTTAATTTAATATTATTTTCTTCCAAAATCGACAAATTCAGTAAAAAGTTGGATTATCAAAAACGGCAAAAATAAATACCAACAATGTTATATCAAAAAATTGTAATTAATTTTCCTATCTATCAATGTAACACAATGTATACCTTTCCATTTAAATAAATCAAGTTATCTGTGATTAAAAATCTTAAACTTTGCAAATTCAGTAAAAAAGCTGGATTATCAAAACATAAATACCAACAATGTTATATCATAAAAAAATGTAATTAAATGTCCTATCTAACGATGTAAAACAATGTATACCTTTCTATTTAAAAAAATCAAGTTATCTATGATTGAAAATCTTATACTTTGCATTACGATATCTCGAAAATTAAACAAGATAATAGTACTATTTTTACGATTTTATGTAGCACAGTCTATGACTAATCAACCATTAAAATTTTTGTGTTACACATTTCTCCATACGGTTGTTACAATTTTTCTTTTCAACCTCTAAATTTTCAAAAATGGAATGCAGCGCCTAAATTGCGCGTTTAAGATACCTTATATAGTGAATCAAGTGCCCTAAAATTAACCAGGAATCCAAATTTATAATAATATACGGTATGTTCCAATTAAAAAATATAACTTTGTGTTGTAATACCCTGTATACGAGTAGTAATTTTTGCGAAAATATTTTCTAATTGTAACCCGAAAGATCCCACACAATCCTGCAATAAATAATTTTGAAAACGATATTGTATACACTCATAAAGCTTCGTCCACGCACTATTGTCGGACCCTGTATATATATATATATATATATATATATATATATATATATATATATACAGGGTGTTTCATTAAGGCTGGCCACCGGCCATATTTCAGAAACTAGTGGACATAAAAAGTGGAGAAAAAAAATTCATTATAAAAGTCGCCACGAGAAAATCCTGGAAATTATTTTAAGTTCCGTAATTCATCGCAAGGGCGCAATTGAAAATTAAAAATAAAATTATAAATTTCTCCGAAAATTCCCACATTAAGGCATACCTTTGGTAACATCGTTAGAGAGCTTAGACAATTCTGCATCATTTTGGTCTAAGGCTCATTGGCATACCGACCTTAATAAGAGTGGGGGAAGCTATTAAATGTGTAATCATTTAAATCGCTGTTATTTTTAAACGACTTATCCGATTGTAGTAAACCTAGGCTTGTTTAGAAGAAAAGGTAAGTACTTTTAACTGTCGCATCCATTGGTACGCGATAGCTCATAATAAAATTGTTAGAGGGCGCAATTTGTAATAATACCAGTATTTTTGATTTTATTCAGAAAAATTAAATCATACGGTATAATTATGACATCATAAGCGGAAAGTAGCTTAAATTTGTAACAAAAAACGTAAATAACGCAATTTGATATCTTTATTTGTTCCAGAGTTATGGCGAAAAGAAGACTTTTTAACCGTTTAATTTAATAATTGATTGTTGCTATGGTTTCTTAAGGTATATAGGTTGGATTAGTAATGAGGAATCTGCATTTATCATAGTCTGTGCCTCCCTTCACACTCTATCTAGGCTTAGGACTAGTCCAAACTAAGCAAATTGCAAAATTTGGAGCGTGTTTAGAGGCCAACGGGCCATAACAAGGATATCAAAGTAATGATTGATTTTGTTTAAGAAACTTTTCAATAGAATGGTACAAAATCATGAACAACTGTTAAAAAACTAGTGAAAATCTATAAATGTTCAAATTGACGGCCGTTTTGTAAAAAACAACTATTAATTCTTCTTCTGTACGTTTATAACATCATATAAAACTTCTAAGGTATAATTCTAATGTGGTGTGTTTTAAAATAATAATCTAATTTGCTGCGGAACAAAGTCGGCTCGTTTCCATATAGGTAAATAAATTGAAAAGTTGTCAACTTACTTAATTTTGATTGATGTTGTGTTGTAAAAATTTTTCCTTCATTAGTTTTGGGTTTCATTGTACCTTATCAGAAATTAGTGCTATCCTTCAAAATGTCGTATACCACTGCCGAGGCTTACGACATGCTTACCGTGTATTATGAATGTTTTCAAAATGCAGCTATTGCGGAACGACAATACGCTATCAGATATCCTGATCGAAGGCACTACACTAGAAAAGTGTTTCGGCGAATGGCAACACGTTTAAGACAAACAGGAAATGTACGACGTATTCCACTTCCTGTCAGAAGACGTCGCATAAGAAATGAAGACAATAGTATTAATGTTCTTGCGTACGTAGAATCGGAGCCTCACGTAAGCATCAGGGAGATTTCCACAGAACTAGGTGTAAGTGTTGCTTCTGTGTTCAGAATTTTAAGGGATTTTAAGCTGCATCCTTATCATCTAGTTTTACACCAGGCTTTATCAGACACTGATTTTGACAGGCGGCTCGACTATTGCTATTGGCTGAGAGACATGTGTAGTGAAAATCTTCGATTCCTTTCCAAAGTTTTATGGACCGATGAGGTTACTTTTACTAGCTGCGGCAGAGTTAATTTGCACAATATGCATTATTGGTCGCAAACAAATCCTCACTGGATGCGCGAAGTAGATCACCAAAACAGATGGAGTGTAAATTTGTGGTGTGGTGTTTTAGGTGACAGAATTATCGGACCATTTGTTTTTCATGGACACCTAAATGGTGAATCTTATTTAAACTTTTACAAAATGACTTGCCCAATCTTTTAGAAGACATTCCCTTGACGTGAGAGCATCCCTGTGGTATCAACATGATGGATGTCCTTCACACTATTCCCGAAGAGTCCGTGATTTCTTAAATGTTAGATACCCAAATCGTTGGATGGGAAGGGTAGTTTGTTTCCGTGGCCACCTAGATCCCCGGATTTAACTGTATTCGATTTCTACTTGTGGGGAAGAATAAAAGATATTGTTTACGAAACGAGGCCAACCACCCGAGAGGACATGATTCACCGAATTGAAATTGCAATAAATTCGATTCCACGAAACAGCTGTTTCCAGTACAAGAAGAAGAATTAATAGTTGTATTTTACAAAACGGCCGTCAATTTGAACATTTATAGCTTTAAACTTGTTTTTAACAGTTGTTCATGATTTTTACCATTCTATTAAAAGTTTCTTAAACAAAATCAATCATTACTTTGATATCGTTGTTATGGCCCGTTGGCCTCTAAACACGCTCCAAATTTTGCAATTTGCTTAGTTTGGACTAGTCCTAAGCCTAGATAGAGTGTGAAGGAGGCACAGACTATGATAAATGCAGATTCCTCATTACTAATCCAACCTATATACCTTAAGAAACCATAGCAACAATCAATTATTAAATTAAACGGTTAAAAAGTCTTCTTTTCGCCATAACTCTGGAACAAATAAAGATATCAAATTGCGTTATTTACGTTTTTGTTACAAATTTAAGCTACTTTCCGCTTATGATGTCATAATTATACCGTATGATTTAATTTTTCTGAATAAAATCAAAAATACTGGTATTATTACAAATTGCGCCCTCTAACAATTTTATTATGAGCTATCGCGTACCAATGGATGCGACAGTTAAAAGTACTTACCTTTTTCTTCTAAACAAGCCTAGGTTTACTACAATCGGATAAGTCGTTTAAAAATAACAGCGATTTAAATGATTACACATTTAATAGCTTCCCCCACTCTTATTAAGGTCGGTACGCCAATGAGCCTTAGACCAAAATGATGCAGAATTGTCTAAGCTTTCTAACGATGTTACCAAAGGTATGCCTTAATGTGGGAATTTTCGGAGAAATTTATAATTTTATTTTTTAATTTTCAATTGCGCCCCCTTGCGATGAATTACGGAACTTAAAAATAATTTCCAGGATTTTCTCGTGGCGACTTTTATAATGAATTTTTTTTCTCCACTTTTTATGTCCACTAGTTTCTGACATATGGCCGGTGGCCAGCCTTAATGAAACACCCTGTTATATATATATATATATATATATATATATATATATATATATATATATATATATATATATATATATATATATATATATATAAAGTTTAATGTCAAGACAGCCAGAGTATCGCGTTGCATGCAAATACTATTCTTTAACTATTTAATTGTATGTATTGGTGGTAAGGCGGTAAGTTTAGAGCTAATAAGTGACTTAACAACTTAAAAGCTTCACGGCGAAACAAGGAATATTTATTCAGATAATGAAACAAGTTCTAAAAGAGCTCAAAATCTCCTCAGTTCTGTAAAAACGAACCAGAAACTAATATATGTCAGAACGGTGTCACTTCACATTTAATATTAGGAACCTTTTTTGCGTGGCAGCTAGAAAGCGGGAATTAAAGAATTTACGAAGGGTGGTTGGTGATAATTCGTTGACGTTAAAAGGATTGAACACTGAAATGACGCAAACTGATAAATGCTTCAATTCTAGACTTATTCAGTTATCCTAACGATCTCCTTCCATTAACTGCTACGTATTTCCTTGTTTTCCAAAGTTTGATGACAGTCCGGGTCTACATACCGAAAGAAAAACTCGACTTTCTGGGTTTGAATTAGTTCAGAAGGGGACACAACACTTCAGCGATCGTTTGTCCGAGGGATACATTTCCGTGTTGTAAGTACAAAAAAATAGGAAGTACGATGTAATCAAGAAATAAAATCGGGAGTTATGGTAATTGTAAATGACGACAATTTACTTCATTTAGGGCGAATCATATATCCAGGTAGTTGGGATGTAACAAGAACAGAGAGTTCAAGACAAATAGAGTACATTTGAAAACCTCTGTCGAAGTTATGTGTTTTTCCTAACAAGAGAATCAGTCAATTACACTTCCACTGGGTAGTAATAATTATAGTAAAAATAGATCATTTATGAAGTTGTTAATTAAGACAGTTAAGTTCTAACCAATCTTACATCGTCCAAGGGCGACGGTATGTAAAAGAATCATTAAAATATTTCTATTAATTTAGTTTAGTTTAGTTTATTTTACTCCAGTAAAGATAAATAGTTGGATATTTAATATTTTAAATATTATTAAACTGCATTGAAAGAAACGTTCCCGAACGCCATCTAACGGATAAAGGCTAACAATGAAAAAAGCTACAATACAATTTTAATAAAATTTAATCATATTATGTCAGTATACATTTTGCATAATTTATATGCAAAATATGTTTAAATGGTGGAAGTTTGTATCTTCGTACTAATGATTTTTAATAACAAGCAAGTTGTAAACTTGTATGCTAATTGCAAGTACGTTTATATCTCTATTTGTTTATTATTGGTACTGTAAAAACGTTTTTTATCAGTGAATTTATGCAATTCAATATTCGTATTATATGACGAACATGTACTAGCCATAATGCGGTTCATCAGAGAAATAATTAATTAATCACATAAAAACACACTATATATTTTCGCTATTTTCAGCCACATTATTCATACATACATGAACAATTTTCCATTGTAAATTTCCATTAACTTTAATCGTACTCAACCACGTGATTAAAAACATAATCGTGATGATCGGCATCCATTATTGTTAATAATTATGAGAGACTTCACTAGGGAAATGGATAGTGATAAGCTGCTATAAAGACAATAAAGAAATAATATAGTACAGCAATTTTTTACTAAAATTTTGAATTAATCTTTCCAAATACCTGTCTTTTGTAACATTCATTAAACCGATCATTTAAATTACTTACTAAATTGCGTTGGCCAGTTTAAATGGCCTGAATTTCATACAGTAAAAGTCGAAGGGTTTAGTTTATTTGAAAGAGCCGAATATAAAAGGGTATATTAATAGCTAGGATTTTATTAAATTGCAAAAGTGTTATTTCCAGTGTTCTTTTAATCGATTCGTCGAATGCCTATTTCGACAACCCCACGGTTATGATTACAATCTTTAAAAGATCATTCGCGCAAAAGTAATTTAAATACAACAGGAATTCAATCCATTCATTCACTCTTTTGTGAATAATACTTTCGAAATTGTTTTTATTGATAAACTTTACAAAAGAAAGCTTTTACATAAATGAAGTGCTATTTGGTAGACGGTAGTCACGATAATAGTAAGTATTTCAGTATAAGATTTAAGTATGTTTATGATAGTATAATAAACAAAAATCAGATTTTGTCCATTAGATATGGCGACACAAAATAATATTTTGTAAACTTAAGAACTTAATAGCTTCACATGAAAATGTAAACTTTTAACATTATTTCACATAATTAAAATACTTAGCTTTTCGGTTCAAATGTGTATTTTATAGTCATACTTATATATCTATGCAGTTGCCGTTCTCAATAAGGACTGATACAAATATAAATATAAAAATACATCATTTAAACCCAAAAGTTAAGTATTTTAATTAATAGCTTCATGGTTACAATTAATTAATTAAATGAAATTTTAGTAAATAGAACAATATTTATTTATATTAATATTATTATAAACCTTCGATCCTAAACTGAAGAAAGAAAAACTTCGGTTTCACTTTTAAGTTACGCATATCTATTATGATATTCAGTTTTCTGGATTGTGTATTTCCATATACGGCAAAGCGTCATTGAGTGATATGTACGATCTTCTGTCTTTATACTGACAACCTGTAATTATAATGTTAATAATAATAATAATAATAATAATATATTAAATCAAAGACCACAATTGGGTTAAAAAAAATTTTTTTTTTGTAATAAATGGAAAGGTCATATATACGCTTTATAACAAAACTATTTTTAGTTTTTTTTTCGCTCTAATTAAAGTTATATTAAATTAAAAATACATTTTTAACCCAGTACCGGAAACACGCCGAAAGTTCCCGAACAAACCAGTGCGCGTGTGACGTCACAATGTTTATTTTACTCATCGTAGCATACAGCTGATACAGTGTTTTGACTTTTAATCGATTAAGTCTTGTTATTATCGTCAATATATTGATAAATATATCAAAATGTCAAATCTTAAAGGTTGTGATTTTAGTAATTAATAATTATTTATGTAAACGTATAAATTGAATTCAATAATAAATTTGTTTAACTAAATTCCAGAATCATAATTTTTAAAAATTATAGCATCAAACAAATTTCTATGAATAATTTAAAACGATTAAATAATAAATTTGTACACGGTTATTGAATGGTTTCGGTTTAGTTTAGTATTTTATATTTTAATCACGCGCTAGGTTATGTATTATACGAAATTGAAATTTTAAAAGTGTATATAGTAGTGGTTCTTCCGTTGTTATAATGTCATTAAATAATTCTCATGATTTGATGTTTTTTTTAGCTGAAAGAAGACATGGAGAATTATATTTACTATACTACAATGGGAAGTAGGGAAAAAATTAAAGTTGATGTAGTACCGCGCAAGTTTAGTTGTCAACGTAACCATAAACTTTATCACACATGACTAAACAAAAGTAGCTATTATAATAACTTTTTTACACTAAATTTCGGATATTTTTAGTCAATTTACATATAGAAGCCGTTGACACTGTACTATTGAGAATTAATTTAACATTATGACATCACAAACATGCCAACCAATTGTGGCGCGTTTGTAGTAAGTCAAAAAATTTTTTTTTTAATTGGTGCCCTTTTTACCTATTTCAAGCACGTCTTAGCGTGTTTAAATCGAATTTTAAAAAAACGCGCGTTTTTTAAAGGTACCATGGCAACATCAACAACTCAAGAAACGTGAAGTCTAAATGACAATTTTTTGATTATTGATCTGACAGGAGTACCTTGTAACGTCAAATAAAATATTACTAACAAATTCAAAACCTTTATTTAAACATTATTTAACACTTTTAATTTTATAAATGAAAATAGAAAGTACAGTTAGTATTGTTAGATATATTAATTTTTATTTACATATTTTACATTATTAGTTCTTATTTCCATTTTTGTAGTAATAATACTAGTATTTATGATTTCAAGGTGCACCAATAAAAAAAAGTAGCGTAAAGTATTCGTGGATAACTGGTCTTTAAAACACTTACTCCGGCTGTGCCGTCGTTCTCGAAAAATCGCGCGTGTTTTAAAGACCTTTTTATCCACTTATACTTTAATATACTATTTTAAGGGTTTTTTTGCATCGACTATTAATATAATTTATGGTAAAGTTTTAAAATACATGAAAAACAATGGATAATTTTTTTGTTCAATAACCCAGTAGTGGTATACATGAAGTCAGTACATTACTAAACATGTGACATTACAAGCTTACACAATAATACATAAATTGGCTAATACAATTTATCATAAACAAAACAATATCTAATTTAAGGGTATTGGCAGGATCAAAAAATGCTACATGTATACATGTAAAATGTAAAATATAACACCTGAAGAAGAAAGAGCGCTTTTAGTACTAGTTGATTTATAATGGTTACGATAATCGTGTTTCGTTATATTGTATGAATGACAGTCAAATTTCTTTTCAAATTTGTGTTGGTTACAATATACGTAACTCGAGGTTTCTAAAAAGTATAAGTTAGCTAGAGCTAGAATGTTGTATTTGAAAATAAGTCTTACACGTTTCATTACTTTTAATACCAGCAATGCAGCGCATTACTCTCTTTTTGTGCTAAAAATACTTCACGCGCCGATGTATATAGACCCCAAAAGCTAATACCGTATACAATTTTTCTGTGAACTTCTCCATAATAAAATGAAATTAAATACTTTTCTGGAAGAAAGTATTGTAAATTCTTTATTTGAAAACAAACCTTGTTACCTTTCTTTGCCAATGATTCGCAATGGAGTTTCCAATTAAGGGTATCATCAAGCTGCACACCTAAGAATTTTACATTGGTTTGATATTGTACTTGTGCCATTTATTTGAATATCACTAACAATACCGCTTTTTTGTTTAGCCGAGCAAAATACAAGAAAATTAGTTTTAGAATAATTATGTAGGTTGTTGCTGACAAACCAAATTTCTAACGTAATTAAAAGAACATTGATATTATTCACAAGATCGTGAATGTTGCGGTTTGAAATTAGCGCAGAAGTATCATCAGCATACAAATACAGAGAGTAATTTACGAATTCTACAATATCATTAATAAATAGGAGAAATAATACAAGTCCTAATATGGATCCTTGGAGAACTCCTACCTTGATAGGTAGAACTGAGGAATGGTATTCTTGTACAGCATCATGTAGTGATTTCTACCTAATTTTAACAAATTGAGTTCTCTTATCCCATACCTTTCTAGTGTAGTAAGTAAAATAGTGTGATCCACACAATCGAACGTCATGATTAGGTCGCAATATACACCAGCAAATTATTTATTAAAGAACGTATTGCAGTGATAGTTGAATATGTTTTTCTAAAACCATGTTGTCATAAATTATTGAATTCTTTTCTAGATGATAAAAGTTTAGGTCAAACAGATAAATTTTACAATTGAGTTCGAAAAACCTGTTTCTATTTGTGCGATTTTAATAGCATTGAGCCCTTGTATATTCAGAATTAGGATGTCAGCACTTTTATAGTCCTGGTCGACGAATTCTCTTTTAAAGTTGAATCTTCTTTACTTATACCAGAGATATTTTCTTTTAATAAAGTTCCATTAAACTTTGAAGTATTTGACTTTACAACATGCGCGGTAGCCGACTTACTATTAAGTTTATTTATAAAAATTAAATTGACCACATTAATAAACTTGCCACCATCATTAGATATGTTTATTTTTAATTATTTATTATTTTATTATGTTTATTTAAATATTTATAAAACTAACAATACTATTTCAAACTTTAGATTTTCCTTGCATATTTAAATGTAATCGCGTAAAGTCACATTTAGTGGTGACAGCGTTTAAGTCATTTAGTGGCGTTCTATTATTAATAAACTCATTATAAAGTTGAACATTAATATTATATATGAAGTTGTTAAGTACACGACGTTCGTTCCAATACGGGACAGTAAAAAATCGAGAATTAGTATTTTTCAAAGCATTTAAAGTTGTTTTTATGGAAGTGTCTATTATAGAGCTTCCTTGAAAAGCATTATTGGTACCCGCTATGACTATTACATAATCAGACAATGTGAAGTCACTCGTCAAGCATTCTACTCTGTTAACAAGACTTTCACATTTTTTTTGTTAGTATGCTCATGCTTATGGTTAGTGCTTACTTAATTATAGCTTATATATCTTAGTCGTAGACTATTCAGGAGTCCTCCTCCTCTTCACCCCTAGTCAATCCATTCTTGTTGGTGTTGCGAAGTATTGTGTTGTATAGTTTACAATCATGAGATGTGGTTATTTTTGGCGTAAAAAGATTTAGATTTATTTGAATATTTGTAATAATTGGTTTAAGTGTGCGTGTTGTTTAGTGGGGGTGTAGTGTGCTTAGTGTAGTTAATCCGATTCGTTTGTCGGTACATGCTAGGTCGTCCTCGAATAGACGGGGGGATGCGGAGGGCATATGGAACATTATCTAGGAATTCTTCTATCTCCTCGGAGAGGTCATCAAAGAGTTGAGTTAGAATCGTGGCGGAGGGGGGGGGGGGGGGTGTTTGAATTTAAGTTTGTTTTTTCCGTAGGAATTGAGGAAAACGCCAAAGATTCTTTTGTGTGTAAAGTTTCTCTGTAGTATCTGTATTCTGTGTGTGATGGGTGGTATGTTTGCGTGTTGTATTGTGAAGTCGCTAGCGTACCTGAAGGGTAACCTGTGTATGCGTCTGAGTAATCGGCGTTAACAGGAAGCGATAGATAAAAAGGTGATTGGTGTATATGGGTGCTCGGAAATCCATAACAGGGAGGATGTATGTTTTGTACGTATGTTATAGTGTTTTGGGGTGGCAACCTCTGATTCTATCCCGGAGAGGCCCAGTAGGTTTGTTGGGTTTCTTATTCTGTGAAGTGTTTTTTGTATACCGGGGAGCCAATTAAAGGTTTTAGTGAAGAGTACTCCTAGGTAGGTGACTTCGCGTTGGAATGGGAGTCTTTCTTGATTTAGTAAGAAGGAAACATTCCGATAGGCTAGATTTGGACATTTATCTTCGGTGTAATTAGGATTTCGGATCAGGATTGTTTGGGATTTGGTGGGATTGACGGAGACTCTCCACTAGTTAGCCCAGTTGGAGAAGTTCCGGAGGCTTTTAGATGTGAGGCGGGAGGCCGTTGCGGTGTTGCGATTATCTGCCCAGAAGGCTGTGTCGTCCGCAAACTGCGTTACGACTACTCCGGGTAGTGTTACATCGGGAATGTTGGATTCGAAGATTGTGTAAAGGATCGGGGCTAAGGCAGAACCTTGCAGTACGCCTGCTGTAGGTTGAAAAGGATCGGAGGAGGTATTTCCTACTTTGACCCGAACTGACCGATTGGTCAGGTACGAGAGCAGAAGTTTGGAAAAGCGGTCGGGTATGTCAAGGTTGCGGATCTTGTATAGGAGACCGGTATGCCAGACCCTGTCAAATGCTTGCCTAATGCCCAGAAACCCAGCCCGGTGGCATTGCTTGCGATTGCGGTGGTCTCTGTAAGCAGCTTTAACAAGGGATCGTGACACGTTGGGTTAGGACGGAAGCCGAATGGGCTGTTGGGAAGGAGATCGCTGAATTTTAGGTGGTCCTCTGCTCGAAGCATTTTTCGGAGGCAACTCAGGAGGGAAGTGGGTCTGTAAATAGTTTCAAATGTAGTCTTCGGTTGATATACGCACATAATTTGGTACTTACTGCTTAAGAGGGTGTTGAGGTCTTCTGATAAACCTCTGCAATGGCTGTCCACTAAGATTAAGACTGCTTTCACTTTCTTGTAAATCACGGGTCTTAGTATAAGCATTATAATTTTTAATACTTATAGATGTAGGAATTTCCATGACCGGAGATTGACTTTTGACAGATGTTATTATTGAACATGATTTGTAATTTGTAATACGTATTAATAGGTTGACTGCGTAACTGAAATGAAACTGCCACTCTGCTGTGCGGTACTGTCCTTAAACACCGCCTACTAGTTATTAGACACCGGTCCCCGAGGTCCCTGTTTTTTAATATTTTTTTGTCTAACAAGTACACCTCGAAAAATTTTTTCAGCACTTTTGGCTTATTATGTATAAGTCGTACCCGACTATGATTGTTTTTTCAAAGTCAAATCATATGATATTTAAAAAAACAGTTCTTGAATTTGAAATTCTAGAAACAAAATTCATAGATATTTTTTGGCTTTTTATTTTCAAAGAAAAGTATAAAAAGTAATAAAGTATAAGTGTATCAAAATAAATACGCATATTGCTATCATACAAATAAGAGAATTATGAAACAATAAGACTTAAAACTAACTGTGCATGCATACAAATATTTTTCATACAAAATGCACCAGAAATAACTATTTGCTTTTTGTGCTTTTGTTTGAAACATTCAAGACACATTCCTCGATGTCCAGGACAGTCAATACAATAGTTGATCACGTTTGTCACTACATTTCTAGCTTCTGTGCTGGTGTAGGTTTCCCGCCATACAGTGTAGCACCCTTGGCCCTGTCTCCTCTTCCTTTTCCATGGTCCAGAAAGCTTGATGAATGTATGGGCAGTTCTTTTTGGAGCTATTTTTTCATTTGGTGATGTAAGAAGCCAGTCGTTTTCAGAACTCAGTTATGCATAATTTTGTGACCAACTCTGCTAAAAACAATCCAAGAATTCACAACGCATACGCCAAACAAGATTTTAAACGCCAGCCTTCTACTATGTAAGATCTAGTGACGTGAGGTTATTTGGTCGCTATAATCGACCCCTTTTTGGCCTTATTGTGGTATTTTGGTTTTAATATAGTGTCACCTTGTCTCGTTTGCTTTCCCGTCGGTAAGAATGTTTCTATGTAAGTTGAATTTGTACTTGGCGTTAACATAAACCGTTTGTCCCTCCATTTGATAATATGCAAACAACCATTCTAAGTACCGTATCTCCTTTTTTTAGTTTCTGCGGAATATTTTTAGGTATGCCTTTACGGTTTGTCCTGAGTGTACCACAGTAAATAATTTCTATTTAAAATAAAGTTTCGGCTAAGCTGAAACTGGAATAGAAATTGTCTACGTATTAGTAGTGCCCGTCTTCGAAGACAACGTATTTTATTTGTTGCGGGTAGGCTATGTCAGGGTTTCTTTAATTTTTTCTTGTATATTCAATTATATTGTTTGTATATCCATCAACTATACACAGTTTATAGAATTTGATGTCATATGTATGTGTTTTGTTTGAAATATATTGTTTAAAAATGAATATTAATCAATAAAAAGAATTCTGCAGGGTGGTCGTATTTTACTCAAACTTTAATTTGTAGTGTTGATTCCGTATTTTGTAAAATCGATCTTTTTTTTCAGAAGTTCCGTTATCGCAAAAACGTATACAATGTAATAGCAACAAAAATGTATCTCTTGTCATCGTATTTTCAACGAAAAGAAACGTCGAACCTTAGGTTCATTCAGCCCATAACAAAGATAATTCAAAAGAAAAGTTTTACTTCCTCTCGTTGACATCAAGGCATAAATGCAGACAAGATTTTGAAAAATTTTGAATAGACAACACTTGACGCGCATACCTGTCCGTTTCTTCAACAATAAGTTATGATATGATTCATCTTCTGGCAGAAAAAGCTCGTAGGCTCTATAAAATTATTTATTAAATTAGCACTAAAATTTAATTTAACGGGACAAAACGTTATCTTTAGCGTCATCTATATAATGCCACTCGTTTAGATCTAACGTAACATTTTTGATCGACATTTTGTCCAAATTAACATTTTCAGTTTGTTCTATGTAATCGAACTTTTATCACAAGCAAATTCTATGTCTGATGTCGGCAGATAGCTTTTATCTTGCACTCAAACGTTCGAATTGAAATTTAACTCCTAACCATGATCACCTTCTAGCGTGAATTAATTATTGCATAAAAATGTTTCTTCAACAACACCTGTTTTGGGGATTTCATGTACCTGAACGTTATTTCAGTCACTTTTTTCGTATTTACTTTGAGCTAAAAATAGATATGTGAACATGTTACACGTTATTTAATTACAAACTGAAGCTATTGGGGCAAAACTATAAAATACACTTGAAGACTAAAGACAAAACAAACATTAGGATGCGGAGCAATAAGAAGTACCAGATTAGGTACCAGAATGTGACACTAATCATAAAACGTGAAACAGGGTAATACAGGTTATAGAATGTCAAATATATGGATATAACGTACTACAAGCTGTGTGAAGTATTGTAAAATTTTTATGGAATTGAGTACGGTAAGAAGCCGAAAGAAGGATAAAACAGTCACGGATGCAAATATTTACCAACAATTTCCGACCTCAACTGCCGAATGGGAACAGTTGATCAAACCGAGAAATTGCATCAAGTATACTGTATTAACAGACAATCAAATGAATGGTGGACCAGATTGTATGTTGACCCTTCTCGATGTGACCACTGTCAATAGATTTCTAGCCTGTAAACGAGGAGATAGAGTGCAGCTTTATTTATGAACTGTAAGATGTGCAAAGAATACAGAATTGTTCAATAATTAAACAATGTACAAAATAATCGGACTCTAGTAGGGACCTGATCATCTATTACACCTTATAAGAAAAAGTGATAATTTGTAATTCTAATGGAAGAGGTAGCCTCAGGGGCGATCTTGCACCAATTCTCTTATTATTTCTATTATTTGCTAATACCTAATTCCATAAAATGAAAAATTCTCTTCGGATAAAATGTGTCAGTTATTTGAACATCTGTTTTTTTGCAATTACTCACAGAATACCACACTATTATGTAACCGTTTACGTACTACATTCGTAACGTAAATAGAACATTGAAGAGGGAGAGGGAGAGGAGAGGGAGAGGGAGAGGGAGAGGAGAGGGAGAGGAGAGGGAGAGGGAGAGGAGAGGGAGAGGGAGAGGGAGAGGAGAGGGAGAGGGAGAGGGAGAGGAGAGGGAGAGGAGAGGGAGAGGGAGAGGGAGAGGGAGAGGGAGAGGGAGAGGAGAGGAGAGGGAGAGAGGAGAGGGAGAGGAGAGGGAGAGGGAGAGGAGAGGAGAGGGAGGGAGGGAGAGGAGGGAGAGGGAGAGGGAGGGAGGAGAGGAGAGGGAGGGAGAGGGAGAGGGAGAGGGAGAGGGAGAGGAGAGAGGAGAGGGAGAGGGAGAGGGAGAGGGAGAGGAGAGGGAGAGGAGAGGGAGAGGGAGAGGGAGAGGAGAGGGAGAGGGAGAGGGAGAGGGAGAGGGAGAGGAGAGGGAGAGGAGAGGAGAGGGAGAGGGAGAGGGAGAGGGAGAGGGAGAGGGAGAGGGAGAGGAGAGGAGAGGGAGAGGAGAGGGAGAGGAGAGGGAGGAGAGGAGAGGGAGAGGAGAGGGAGAGGGAGAGGAGAGGGAGAGGAGAGGAGAGGAGAGGAGAGGAGAGGGAGAGGAGAGGAGAGGAGAGGGAGAGGGAGAGGGAGAGGGAGAGGGAGAGGGAGAGGGAGAGGGAGAGGGAGAGGAGAGGAGAGGGAGAGGAGAGGAGAGAGGAGAGAGGAGAATCTGGCCAGTAGAGTGTACAATTCAGAATAATGTAAAATCTACATAATCCGATATGATATTAATGATTATTATTTTACTGTTTATTATGAATGATTATACAACTTGATATACTTACAGTACAGTTCGGTGTTACATGTCGGTTGTCCTTTGGTTTAAGTGTACAACTGTACCCAAGATGGCTTTAATTCAAACATTGTTTAAAAGCTTACCTTCATTTTAATGCATTTGTTATGCAATTAAACGTCAATCTTTGTACATTACTTTATCCTAATGTATAACTTATTTCGAGCTATCCAATTTTGTAACCCCTAAAAATTTCAGATGTTTTTAGAACCTAGAAATGACCGACTTGAAAAATGTTTTGAAAGACGTTATTATTATAATAATAGGTAAAATATTTAAGTTTACAAAAAATAAAGAATATTCACAAACGACACATACATTTAAAATTTAAAAGAAATTGATTTATTCAAACCGCTCTTTTAGGCAAGAAAAAGTTAAAGCGGCATTAATATACTAATTGTACTAAATTACTTATAACGACGCTTTTCATCGAACGAACTTCATTCGGTATATGAATTTATCTACGGTTTGCCAGAATCCAAAGTTAAATATGAAATTAATAAATGTTGAATAGGCATTGTTAATGGTAGGGCACCAAAACTTTCTAAAATAAAATACTAGTACCCACAAAGGGATAACGAATCCGAAAGCTGAAGGAAAATTTTAATTAGCACATACACAAATGAACAAATATAAACCAGACAAGAAATGAAGCACCGAGTATAAATATAATTTATTTATTTAATAAGTATAAAAGTAAAATGATTTCCAAAATAAACACCAAAATAATCTTTGTTTATTAACCACAATTTAGAATAATTCACAGTAGAAATGAGATTCTCTAAATGAAATGAAACAACGTAGTTCTCAATTTAAACAATTTAATTTTATTCGTATTATCTCAGTTTGTTACAAATTGTGGTTATTTAGTAATTATACAATTTATGGGTCATGGATGCCATAGAGTTAAGTTATAGTGATTTAAAAAGGCAACTTAATCAAAGTGGATTAAGTTGTATCGGTAACATTGACTTAATCATCAGTTAAGTTATATAATATCTAGTGTAGAACGACACACGACGTTCCAATTCATTACGAAAACAGGTAACAAAAAAAGCAATAATCTATGACAAATAGACGTTTAAAACTTCATTTCAAATTGAGGTTAATATTCTTCTATAAAAATATCGATAATACAGTTTGAGCATTTTCAGTCATATTTATTTAATGTTTACGGTTATTTCGCTTTATATTAAGAAACCTAAAGAAAAGACATGTAAAATTAAATTTTCTTTAAAAAATATGTCTACACATTTTCTTATAAGATTAATTCATTATTCAGATATTGAAAAAATTTTAACTAACATTTAGTTTTTACCTTAAGAATTTTTTTGCCGCTAAATTACGTGTATTAGAAAATTGCACAGAACATAATTAAGCTATATGGGTGAGGTCCATATGTTGGTATTCTAATATCTTTGAAATATACAGCTATTTCAGAGATACTTGATAAAAATCAAAAAAAGTTAATGCTCCCTCCCTCACCGCGGCTAAATTAAAAAAAAAATCTAATTAGATCCAGGAGAAATGAAAACAAGCTTAAATACAAAATTTTAAGTACATGCGTGCTTTCGTTCTAGAGTTATCGTGAGTATTAACATACATCCACACACCCACGCACGCACACACGCAAGTAGTTCTGGACCCGTTCAAGGTCACTCGCCCTCGGGTGTTGAGAAATGAAAGTTCTTGTAGGTTAAACTTATGGCGGGAAATTTAAATTTTTGGAGCTATTCGAAAAGTCAAGGTAAAATCTAAAAATAGAAATTTCAAGGTCACCATATTACAATTCTTAGAAATCTAAAAATAGAGTTTTCAAGGTCAAAGATTATTGACCTGCAGGGGTATCATATTACGTTTCTTAGAAGTATAAAAATAGAATCAGATCATGGAAACAAGAAGAATGACAGGTTGTTGTATATGTTAAAAAGTAGACCAAGGTCAAATGGTACTTATATTGACTAAATTGAGTCAAGGTAAAAATATTATATAAACCGCAGCGAGGTGTGTGATGTGTAATTGTTAAACAAGAAATTAAAAGGGTTAAACCAAAGCACCCATTGCAAACCCTTTAAAAACGTGTGTGACTTCGACATATAGAAAAAGTGTAAAGTGATTAATGTGGCAGTAATTAATACTAAGTATGGTGAACGTACATTGATGGAAACGGATGATTTTGAATGTGAGTATTTCAAAGAAAAAAACTGGAATTGAAGAATTTAAAACGCTGTTAAATACGTCCATAAGTAGATATTCACACTTATCTTCCGTAAGGATCCTCTAAATACGGACCTTGCAAAGAAATACGCACCTTAATTCAAAGTCAAGATCTAATTACGGCTACTTATATACACAGAAGGTAAGATTGAGCTCAAAAAAGAAGATGAAAGAAAATCATGCAACTTAACCAATAACTTTCCCAACTTTCCTTTCGAAGAAGTTCGTTATGAGTTAGGTGGTCAAAAAGTAGACGTTTGCAGTCATAATGTCTACACTTAAGGGATATATTTCTTATACGGCAAGCAAGAACAAAGCACTAAGCCATTTGAGGTGGTCACCAAAATGCGCAAAATGGAGAAAAATATTTTACAGAATGCACACCATTGAACCACACCTTTGGAATAATGGAGGATTCTCGTCAAGTAACTGTGAATATGTGTCAAGAGTTGATTTTAATTCGATCTACAAGCGATACAAACTGCTACCATGGTGACGTTGATGTGACAATGACCTTAAATAAAATTCAATGGAAAGTACCATACTTAAGACTTAGTGATGCTGCGAAACTTAACTTGTTTTAAATAACCAATAAAAATTCTATTGTTATTGTTCCATTTCGCCAATGGGAGCTATATGAGTTACCTGCTTTAAAACAGGCAACCTCAGAGATATGGCCAATAAAAACGTCAACGCAACTAGAAAAACCTCGTTGGGTAATTGTTGCATTCCAACAAGGTAAAAGATACACAAGGCAGCAAAGGTAGGAAACTTTGATCACATTAACATCAGAAACCTTAAAGTACATCTGAATTCTGAGTATTATCCATATGAAGCAATGCATTTGAACTTCAGTACTAACCAATACATGCCTCCCTATCACAATTTTTTTAAATTCGGATGTGATTACTGTGGTAAAGATGATAATAGTATACGTGGCATTATATGCGGTCCCTCCAACTGCGGTAAAACTACGCAATGATCAGTCTGCTTACTGAGAGAAGGGGTTTGAAATTTAAACATGTATACGTATACTCTAAGTCATTGAATCAAAACAAGTACAAACTTTTACGAGAAACCTTACTTCCACTGAAGGATATAGATTACTTTACCTTCAGTGATAATCAAGATGTGATTGAACCTAATTGTGCAAAATCAAACTCTATTTTTATCTTCGATGATATCGCTTGTGAAAAACAAAATAATAACGACATTGACTGTTTCTATTTTTTTTTTTTTTTATGATTGTGGACCTGAACAGGCTAAATAAGGCCTATCGCGCTAAAGCACTCAGGAACACTTAGGAGGATGGATAGAGGGATAATGAATTGTCAATAGATGCCTATGAACAGCTACCTTAAATTGTCTCATATCATAAGTGAGAGGAAAACAGGAACTAGGGAGACCATTCCAGAGTTTAGAATTGCGACTGTTTGGTACGACAAGTGCAGATTTGTACTGTATACTGATAATGTGAATGAGCGAACTGAGTGTTTCTCGTAAAGATAGCCGGAGATGGTATCAAATAATGTAATTCACCAGCACAATAGCCGTTGTAATAACGATAATACAAAGAAAGAACTGAAACCATCCTTCTATGCTCAAGGGACTCTATGACAGAAGTTGAGGACGGGTCATTTATAAGCCTAATCGCTCTCTTTTGAATACGATCAACGATATCGAGAGCGTATTGGGGAGCACTAACCCAGAGGTGAGAATTATATTCCAGATGAGGCCGAATTTGGGCCTTATACAGCAGAAGGAGTTTTCGAGAGGTAAAGTACTGCTTAGATCTGTACAAAAAGCCTATTTTACGAGCAGCTGTTTTGGTAGCTGACAGAAGATGGTCAACCCATGAGAGATTTGAAGATACAGTCATACCCAACAGAGTAATAGAGTTTGCAAACTTAAGAACTGAGCCATTCATACTTACAACAGGAAATGATCGATCTTTTTTGGGCGGACATAAGGCAACACTGAGTTTTGTTAGCATTAAATTTAACTAGATTATTGCTTCCCCATTCGAGAATACGTTGAATGTCTTTGTTGATTGAATTTGCCATTTCAGCTTTAATTTCTTGATTTGACATAGAAGGTGGATTATCACTATGAGTAGACTGAGATGAACTACAGTGAAGAGTGCTATCGTCAGTAAAGCAATGGATGGGTTAGTTGTTGAAGAAATAAGGTCGTTTATGTACAGCAGAAAAAGTGAAAGCGCTATAACGGATCCCTGTGGTACGCCCGCGTTAATGCTAACTGCTTTGGAAAAAAAGCCATCAACTACGACACGTATTCGTCTTTTATCAAGGAAACTAGAAACCCAGTTGATGAGCGTATCATTTAACCCAAACGAGGTGAGTTTGGCAAGTAAACACTTATGCCAAACTTGGTCAAATGCCTTTGAGATATCTAAAGCGACTACAACTGTTTCACCGGACTGCTCTACTGTATTGTTCCAAACTTGGGTCACATATGAACGACTTTGCCTAAACCCATATTGGTGGTCACTAAGGAGTTTGTTAGTTTCAAGGAACGTGAGCAGTTGCTGATTGATGGCTTTTTCCATGATTTTAGACAAAATGGAAGTGATGGCAATTGGTCTGTAATTTGAGGGGTCGGTCTTATCACCTTTTTTGGGAATAGGTTGAACATTTGCTAACTTCCATGATGAAGGGAATTCCCCAGAAGATATAGATATCGTATAGAGCTTAGATAGGACTGGTACCAATTTGGGTCAAACTTAATGTAAAATTCCAAAGCAATTAATTCGTGATAATGCGAATCTAATTATATTATTTGAGCAAGATTAATTAAACCTAAAAAATGTGTATGAGGATCATATAAGTCCCACCATAAGCATGAAATTGTTTCGGGATGTGTTCAGAGTGCTGGGTAGATCCGTTTGGTTACATGGTCATAAATAAGGTGCTGAAGTTTACAATGGTCGCCATAGGAATAGGTTTGATGAATACATAATACCTTGAACTGCGTATGGTAGTTTAGTAGTTACCGATCTGTTTATGTATTAACAGCCATATATTTAGTGTAAACAGATATCTGTATTAAAGAAAAAAAATCAGGCTCGTAAAATAATACAACAGAAGTATAGCAGTATTAAAACTGCTCGCATTGATAATGAAAGAACATTTGAAAGTACTTATAGGCCCCTAATAGAACCTCTAACTGAAATAGTAATAAAATCAATCCAGATAAAAAAACACCTAAAGCGGAGCCCATTTACGTCACACCCAAAAAACCACCCTTATTCATATTTCCCAGGAAGCATGCTACTACCCTCACGAGCCCGTTAGCTCAAGTTCAAAGGACATCAGGCTTCACTTCATTGTCATTAGGTGATTCAAGAAAGGGTGCTACTAGCACGCTAGGCCAAGTACCGTTTTTTCAAAGAAATCCTCCTCCAGGTCTTCATACACCATCTTTCTTAGATACATCTGTCGTGGGGGAGATTAGCACTGTGGAAGAAGAAGAACCTCTTAGTATCACAGATGATTCTACTACCCGTAATGAACTCATCTCAGAATAAGAATTTATCGAGCAGTATAATGAATTGTCACGTATGTACGTTGAACGTATTATGAGGAATCCTGAAGGTGCTATTGATCATACTTATGGGGTCCACTATGATACCAAAACTGACAGGAAACGATATGATTGTTCACGTATAAAGGAACTCCAGGTTTATATGATCTGCTTGATATGAATGAACCCAACTTAAATCATCACCATCGCCCACAATTAAAGGAGGTTTTTTAAGGAATTAACAAACATGCCCATTGAATATAAATATTGGAATGCTAAACATGAACTAACTGTGATCCACGGGTATTGTGAGCAGAAACATTTGCGGGAAACACATGTGTTGTAAATGGTATAATATCAATTGTAGAACAACTATGTGAAGATGGATACATTGAAAAACCAACCAGTCGTATTTTAAACAGTATAAATAAGAATGCATTGATGTCGACATATCATAACTAAAATGGCCCTTGACAAATTTGGTAGTTCACATTCCCAATATCAATTCAAGAAATTAACCCCTCAGTTTAAACTGATTGATGATAATCATTTTGATATCGAGAATAAGAGACTTAACAATGTTGCCAATTCCATAGATCCTCAAGATTCCATCACTAAGCAATACTGTTTATCAACAAGGTTCAATTTGGAGGAAAACCGTTTGGCATAGTTGGCGGAACCGGAAGAAGCTGATGATGCTATAAATAAAGGATACCTCGATTTTAGTCTACAAGCAGTTCAGAAAGCTTTTAAAAAAAGGAACGCTAACGCTTATCTGGTGTTGGAAGAAAAACTATATCAGCTTAAAGAAATTGTAGATAAATTAGTGCCATGTCTAAATGACAACTCATCAACGAATTGCACAAACCTGCACGAAAAAATTTTAAACGAAGGCAAACAAGAATTAGAGATTTTGATGACCTTTGGCAAGCAGATTTGGCCGAATTTAACACATACCCCAAACAGAATAAGGGTTATAAGTATATATTAGTGGTTATCGACTGTTTTTCGAAATACTTGTGGACCAAAGGATTAAAAACAAAAACGGTCATAGAAGTTACCAAGGTTATGAAAACAATCTTCAAAAAGGGTCGGAAACCCACCAATTTGCGGACAGATGCAGGAAAATAATTCTACAATGAGCATTTTACTAAACTAATGCAGCGTTATCGAGTCAATCGTTACTCCTCCGATAGCACAAATAAGGCTGCTATTGCGGAACGTGTTATCTTACGCCTTCTCTATACAAGACGTTTAGTCTACAAGGTAAATACAACTGATACCGTAACCATGGATTATGACAATCGTAAGCATAGAACTACCGGAATGAAGCCCAAAGATGTCGGTAATCATACAAAGCTGAATATGTTCACTCACATAAAAACATTCGATAGGAATAGACAATATGTAGGTGACATAGTACGAATCAGTAAATTTACAAAGTATTTTGGCCAAAGGATACACACCCAATTGATGTGGAACTATTTAAGGTTGTGAAAGTTCACATTATTAATCCCACCACATATATTTTGGAAGACATGAAAGGAAAACCTGCACTGGGAGGGTTTTATGAACAGGAATTACAGAAAACAAAGTATCCCGATATGTACATAATAGAAAATGTTCTTCGCTCCAAGAATAATAAGTTATTCGTAAAGTGGTGGGGATTGGATGAAAGATCATGGATCAATAAAGGCGATTTTGTTTTACAACTAGACATTTAACTAGTAATTTGTGAAATACGTGGGTTGCCCAATAAATAATGCCGCATATTCTTTTGCCAAAAGTATTTATTCGCCTTCAAATTTCACGACCCTTTTTCCAGCGAGACAGGAGGGCATGTATTCTCTGGGTGGATGGGGTAACACTGTCCAACCCTGTTCGGCGATGTGGGCAGACGTCCTCAAACTTGTGTTGGGACGAGCGTTATCGTGCAGTATGAAAACCTCCGCTGGGTGGCATGGCGCGGCAGTCGCCGCAAGCGCAGCTTAACTTTGTCTAATGTTTTAACGTAACTTTCTGAATTAATGGTAGTACCTTTTAGCATCACATCAACGAGAATTACGCCCTCACAATCTCAAAACTCTGTGATCACGACTTTTCCAGCTGAAGGAACTGCTTTGATTTTTTCCTCTGTGGAGAGTGAACATGATGACATTCCATCGGTTGTATTTTGATTTCGGGCTCAAAGTGATGCACCCACGTTAGATCACCCGTCACAATCTGGGACAAGAAGACCTCGCTATCAGATTCAAAGCGTTGTAGAAAATCGGAAGCAATGTCTTTTCTTTGGGATTTGTGATCGACGGTAAGACACCGAGGAACCCATCTTGCACACACTTTTCTATATCTGAGCTCATTGATTATCGCATCCACACTTCCCTTGCTTACCGACAGCTTCAGTGTCAACTGTCGCGGTATGTCACAAAGTAAATTCATATCATCTAAGATCCTATCTACTTCATTAACAGCTAATGAATTTTATCGGCACACAATTTCATAAAACTGAAGAACAAGTTCATAACCTTCGCTTGCACAGGTCAGCGCTTCGTGCCAACCACCTCCACTTGTTAGAAATTTTGCTAACGTTAACAGATATATATATATATATATATATATATATATATATAATAATTTTAAAAATTTATAACATTTAGTTACATTCTCGTACTTGCATTTGTAATGGCTTCAAGCAGTAAGAAAACAAAATTATCCTTGAGCAAGAATAAAGAAAATATCTTGCATCATATTTTGGTGCAACCACCTGCAGCAAAAAACCCTCACTTAGAACTACCCCTGATGCAGGAATTTTATAAAGATGTTCCTGTTATTCGTGATAGTGATGTGGATGAAGATTTTGGCAGATATTTTGAAAAGTAAGTATATTCCTTAATCTATAGTTTTTCATAGTAATTTAGTTATTGATAGATACATAACTACTGCAATATGGAGAAAAGAATTTGCAGCTTAGTTGGAAAGAAGGGCGCGAATCCCAGGGTTTACTACATGAAACCGAGGAGCGCACAACCCTTAATCAATTCCAGCGGAAGAGTGTGAGGTGGTTGTGGAACATTATAGATAGTTATGTGAACAGTGAGGCATCGGGAGTGGCTAAAGTGTAGAGGATAACGGAAGAATTGGCCGCAGCCAATAATTACCTAGTAAAAGTACACCAAAACATTCAAGATACACAAAAGTGTTATACACTTTAAAAAATTTAGGTGTTTAAGTTTAGTTATTTATTTTGTTAATTAGTGTCAGTAAGTAGTTTCATGTTTAAAATATTTTCTGTTGGGCTTAGATTTGTTTATAATATATAAAAAATAAATTAACGTTAAATTGTTTTCATGATTTACTATTTGTAGTAAAATATTTTCCATTATCCTAATGATTGTACTACAACAATAAATGTGTACAAAAAAAATGTAAGTTACAGTGCTATAAAAATGAAGTGATCTACGTTGAAGAAAAAAATGGGTTAAGGGAATAATGTATAGAATCGTAAAAGTAAGTGTTAAATGAAAAATTTTCATTTAAAATATAAGTTTTATATTTATATGGAATAAGGAATGTGTAATATAACAAAATAAAGGGATTGTAATTATGTAATGCATTAACATTTAGAGTTATGTATGAGCGTAAAATAAAATAAAAGTTCATTAATGAAATGCAAGTGAGTAGTATGAGTTGCATAAATTCATGACGAAAATATGCACTAAAGAGAATAAATGTATGTGTTAGTATATGTATTTCGGAATAAATGTGAAGACGCGTCCAAAGGAATGGAAAGAGTTGCAGCTCGAATGAATGGGGACGTGCACATGTGTCGGGCTATGGGCGGGGGGAGGAGGGTCTAAGGCCTAAAAGAATGCTCTCCCGAACTTTTGAATTTTCCCCTTTTTCCCTGCCAAAATATTTTTTTGAAAACATTATTGCGATTTACAAGTGACACTTTATTGGATTTATTAATTTAGTAAAAAATATGAAAATTAGTCCAGTAAACTGACATTTAAATTTTAAACTACTTTTTTTGCACTTACGATTAAACAAAAACAGATACAATTCGCTAAAGCAATCATGTTTTCAAAAAAAAGAAAACAATCAGGAGTAGGACAAATTTCCAAATTTAAATTGTAATATACACACAAGAATGCGTGTACTTTAATTAAACACTTCAAATGTATAAATGAGATATAATGTCGCTTTCTCTGTAGCATGTAGCTATTCTTAGCGTGCGCTTTATCACCTTGAGGTCATTCATACACTAAAAGCACCAAACTATAATTTTTATGTGTGTTGCCAAACCTTATTAACGTTTAATAATGCAAAATAAATCACAAGCTTTGACTAAAAAATTTCAATGCAATAATTTCGGTTCTTTTGATTTATATTAATGTATTAACGAAACGCGTTTATGTGTATTTTTTTATTTAAAATCTGTAATGGATTGGATTATTCTCTTTATACCTACGAAATGTCCAAATAACTTTAATGTCAAATTTCAGTGTTCCTAGAATTTACTCCATCTTATTCTTCAAAAATATATTATACATTTGGAATGTCTTTAATATACGAACTAAAGTATAAAATTTTTTATTTCAAACTGAAAACTACATATTAAATACAATACTGCTGTTTAAATTTTCAAATGCGGTTTAAACGCTTAGTTCAACATTTATGATATAACTTATACAATTTATCTCAAACAAACAAATCTATGCAATATAATATTTCACTTAATCTTGTTTAGAATTAATTAAAATATAAACTGATCATTTTCAAATTTGAAACTATACAACGTATACAACAACACACACACACACACACACACACACACACACACACACACACACACACACACACACACACACACACACACACACACACACACACACATTATATATATATATATATATATATATATATATATAATATCTATTTAACGTACAATACAAACAACTCATTTTCAAAACGCTACATTTTTCAAATGTGATCCACCCAGAACTATCGGGACGTGATTGAAACAAATATACGACAACATGCTGAGTAAGATATATGCTTTTAGGTTCGACTTCAAGATTCCAGCAATTGCAATGGAGAAAATTTGAAGAACGTAGTGTATGAAATTGCTAAGGAGGGCAAAAGATAAACTCTTACATTTTTTTTCTATCTTTGTAGTGACAACATAGATGAAAAATGCATCCTAAACGGTATAAATTAATCCTCTTCTTTTTTCGTATAAGGAGAAGATATGTATTAACAATAAAATTATAGGAAAGCATGATAATGTTTGGTCGGATGTAGCCAAACATTTAACCATAACCTTCCTAACACCGGGTGATTTTTAAAACAGGAAATAGTGGGTTGGGTCCGCTCGGACGCGTGTTTCCCCTGGAAATTATACCTCCGTGCATGTTTTGTTAGTCAGTCGAATTGATATCAGTATGCATGAATAAAAGGTAGTAAAATGTTTGATAAACGTATATTAGTGAAAAGTAAGGAATCTGGAATAGGTATATACGTATTTATATTTTGATGAGAGTATAAGAAAATATTTAAAGAAAACATTAACGAAAATGTATTGAACATAATTTTAACAATATTCGACATTACGGAGCCCAACCGCGTTTTTGGAAAGATTTTCTAAAATATTCGGCTATATACTCAACATTTTTGTATGGTTAGTTAATTATCCGGTACATGAAACTATAAAGACAAATGTAAATGAGTCTCATGATTTTGAAATAAATTGAACACATGTAATAAAAAAATATGGGCTTGGGGTCCGCGCGGACCCCACCCGGTATTAGGAAGGATATGTATGTCACCTAAACCTATATACACTGCCGTAATTAATAATTATTACACTATATGGGCCACTTGTCCATAATTACAGTTAATAAGTTAGTGGAAACATAATAATATGTTGGGGGATGATCACGACCTCGATCAGGACGAAACCGATGGCGACATTGATTCAGTTCAAACTGCAAATAAGTCTTCCCAAAGTCTGCAGTACCACATATTCCTATCTAAAGAGGAATTCATTTGCATGCCACCCGAAACCAAGGTGTATCAACGACAGGACAAACATTGGCGACATGAAAAGGAAAGGAAATATGTAATACTAAAACCAGGAACTTGGAGTCATATTAGGAATAATCATTTTAAGAAATTACTAAATCGACTGATTAATTATATTTAAATGACCAAAAATATTTAAAACTGGAAATGTGTAAAATGTTAGCGTCTTGTAAAGAATGTAAATCCGTGTTAACCGGAATCATAGATTTGGAACCTCTACCAAACGATAAATTTATCAAGATATAATTAAATTTAAGGGAAATTTTAATACTTCAACACTTTAACTGTTAATGCAATGGTAAAAGAAAATATAAGCGCTAGTTTATATAGAAGATTAGACGCCCATAAAGCTAAATTTGATAAAAGTGAAACAAGAAATCTACCGAAAGTAAATACTCTTAGAGTCGCTAAATATAATTTTTTACAGAAAAGATTTTTACATTCAGATCCTGTATATGCACTATTGACCGCAACGGGATTGCAAAATACAATGGAATTGTTCATAGTATTGGTTTATGTCCATTTTATGTTTATTTTTGAAACAATATTCAAATTGCAGTGTGTAGAAAATATTGTAGCAGTACTTACTCTATTGTAGCAATAGATGCCACAGGTTCTGTTGTTCGTAAACTGACTAGGCCGTGCGGTACGAAATCTAAGCACATATTTTTGTACGACGTAGCAGTTCGCAATAAAGACAAAAATCAATATACAGTATGCAGCATGCTGTCAGAAAATACTGCAGCATTGTGCATTTATTCATGGTTATCGATGTGGATTAATAGTGGAGCACCACGGCTAAATGTGCTCAGATATGTCATTGGAATTATTGTATGCATGTGTTAATGCATTTACTACCTTTAAAACTTTAAATGAGTAACTAAAACGTTCCTGGAGCGTTCTTACACGAACTAATCACAACATCGAACACTGTTACATTCGCTGCGACATCGCAAACGTTATAAAGTCTTTCACTGGATGGAAATGCTTTAATAATGTTCATTGAAAAACAAGAATTTTCTATTTAAAGGCATTGGGTCAAGTTGTCCAATGCACGGATTTAGACCGGATAAGACCTGGAAAATCTCTTAAATGCCATATTCGTTGTATGCCTTCTGTATGGCTTCTGTTTTTGAAATTGTAAAGCGAGATCATACACGACTTTCTTCATAATACCTTCAGAATTCAATTACCTTAAAAACCGCTGCCAGATTAACTGCCATAATGATTTCATATATGCTTAACCAAATATAATGTAGGTTTTGGTCCTGAAAGTTTTTAAATTTTGACCAAAAATTTGTTATAAGCTATTTCAAATAGAAGATTTCAAAAAAGTGTCAAAGACCATTCCACTTTGGATCGCCATAACGACTAAGTATTATCCAGGTGCAGGAGTAATCGGCAGTAGTGCTTGTGTTGAAAGTAATTTCAATGGTATCAAGCGCAGAATATTTTTTAATAAGAAATTACCTATTCGGTTGGATGAATTTGTGTTGAGACACATTAATACAATAGACGGCACAACGAAGCTTGCATCGGTCGCCAGTAATGGGCAGAAGCACCAAAAATTAAAAAATGATGCAATTTCGGCAGATAAACAGACTACTTAATTGGACTCTAGAACTATATGTTAATAATTGTAAAACTATGTGCATGTTACTTAAGACCCCGCATACGTATGTCACAATTACTACATACAAAATTGCATAATTGTAATTCTTTAATGATAAATACTCAATATAGATGTGCAGTCATTAAACAAGTTTTCAATACAATGTACTTGAGAATACAAATAAACTCAAACTTAAAAATTTCAACAGACTGAAAAAAGAAAACTGGTTGTATGTATGTACTAAAAAAATAGATAACAGTAGGATTATGATTATGGTATACAAAGCCCTTTACGAATCAGTCATGAAATATGGTATTCGAAATTAATAAGTTACAAATTAAGACATTAAAACTGATATGTGACACGCCGGACTAAACTCTTAGAAGTTGCTGATGCATTAACACGGTTAAGTTTTTATAAATTTTATAACATGGTAGATCAATATGATAATGAGCAATACAAAGTTGTTTGAGACGCCCTACGTATATGAAATAAATAGTAACATATGTTAGATGTGTGAATATATTGTCGGTGTTAACAGAACAGAATTAAATAAATTATCGATACTGTATACTTAGCTACGGTCACCAGTATTCGCTCCGGACCTTTGTGTGACTATTGGAAAAGGGTAACCACGTCTGCACCGTGCGTGAGGGTCACTCCCCACAGGTACATAGCAGTTTGCGCCTAAGCGAGCATTGCTGCCACTTTGCGGATGACAGGTAGGGTCTTCTCCATATTGAGACCTCCGAGAAAGCCCAATGTGGCATCGAACCCTAGGGCGGGTTGGAATGGGGGTACCGATAGCGGCGGGAGCCGCTCTAGGTACTTTCGCCTTCTCAACCTTGGCTGCCGTCATTCAAGCGGAACTGACGCTGGTTCAGGTTGAAGAAGGCACCGCAGTCGGCAGTGTCTCCTTCGGTCGCTGTTGTACTTTCGTCTTATTACGCTGTGGGGGTTGAGGGAATTTCGGATAGCCCCTGTAGCTAGTGGGGTGGTCCCCACCTCAGTTAACACACTTAGCCAGGTCTGTACGGGGTTTCGTGCATTCACTGGAGTGGTGATCTCCGGCACACTTTACACACGCGCTGCCGCCCTGCAGTAACGCTGTGCGTGACGGAAACCCTGACACCGGTGACACCGCCTGATGCCGTATTTCCGCCACAAATCCTCTACAGTCACGCAGAGGCGGGCGATGTGCTTCACCTTCCTGATCTTCTTGCTATCTTCCTCGGTCGGCAACTCTTCCATCACCAGGGGAATCAGGCGCCCTTGCTGCTTCATCATGTAAATAGAAGGTACTTTAATACCTTTGATCTCTGAGCTAACGCCGACCTCAGTTCTACAGGCACGCAACGTATCGGTACCTTAGTAAATCGCTCGCTCTTTTCCTGATAAGTGTGATACGGAGTATCACACATATCCATATACCCCATCAGCTTATCTCTCTCCTTGAGTGAGGCGGACTGGATACGGATTCCCTCGCTGAAGGCATTGGCTCTCGTGAAGGTAATCTGTTGTCGGCCCATTTCTCGGGAGAATGCGACCCAGTTCTCCTTTTGACGAAGGATTGCCGGAGGCACTTTCTCACTGGTGTTCTCTTGTGCTGCCTGCTCCATCGCTGCAGAGCTGTCCGTGAAGGGTTCAAGGGACAGGAATCCGTTGTCCGTTGGGCGGCGGTGTAGGCGGCCGAACCTTCGGAGTCTTCTTCAGCTTCTTCTTCTGTAGCACGAAGTCGTCGGGGCTGGTAGATCCGGGACGGGCCTCTTCTTGGATGGTGCCGGTGGCGGCTGCGGTGGTCGTCGGTGTGTTTTTTGTTCGGTCCTCCTCTTTTAGAGGGGCGATGCCTTCCAACGATGGTGGTCTCTTCTTCTTTTGCCGCCTCCTCTTCTGTGCGGTGGCGGTAGGTGGCGCATCGCTGCTCGCTGTGTCGAACGTTATATCGAGCAGTGACGGTATCTCTGGCGGTATCCCAAACACCCGGCCCGTCGTCACTGACAGCTCTCCCTGAGCTGCTCGTTCCTTTAGGAACTACTGGAAGCAGCGCCTGTTCTAACCCGTCTCTAATATCGTGAAAATGATGTCTTTTTTTGAATTAGACAAACTTGTCTTTTATTTATAAGTTGACCTTCTTAGATCGATATATCAACCTCGACGTTTCTAAACTGGCCTAGAGATAATGTGGGTTTAGTGCAACATGCGTGGCTCTCCCCTCCCATTGACTGGTGCTCCAATTTAACAAATGTCTGCTGAGTTGCTGTGCTGCTCCGCTACGAGCAAATATTAACTTACATCGTAACCTATTTCAGTGAATTATTATGACAGATGCGCAAATTACGATGCGTACGATACATTCTCACTGTTACTGTTTGTTTGCATTATCCAAAGCACCAAGTGAGACAAGACTGTCAACATACAAGGGCGTACTGATGAGTTGCTTTGGATAGCGGTACAGAATTTTATTACTGAATAACTCTAAGTAGAAAGCGCCTTTTGTCGATACATCCGCTATATTCGAACTACTAAATTTGGGTTGATGTATAGTAAACACTAATTCCAGTAGTTAGCAATACATTTATTGTGCAAATTATCAACCCTTATAATGATGAACATTGTAACATTAAATCATAGAGCAGGGATTATATATGTGGAAAAACAGTAAGCACCTGTGACTGTCCTATCGTTGTTGACTGTAATTACCACAAAATAAGGAACATCCCTAATTTACAGAAGAGAGGTGAGAAAAGAAACAAAACTCGCTTTTCTGCATACTTTTATATTCGCAAACTTGATAATTTCTCACAATAATAAGAAATTTGACATAAGCGTGCCGGACAGTGACATTTCTGTACCGCAAAGTACTTTCCGGCACATCATATAATATCTACACACCAAAAATAAAAATAAAAATTTTCGAGAACGCACTTTGAAGCTGGTAATTATTAATAAAATAATATATTATAATATAAAATAATAAAATAAAAAGGAAACCTGAGTTGTCGGGAATCGAACCCGAGACCTTTCACACACGAAGCGGAGACTCGATCCACTGCGCTATATCAACGATATTTAGATATGCTCAGACATGTATTATCAACGAAGGTTCGCGAGCTCGCGAGCGACTGCCGCTTGTTTATTTTTCGTAAACGTCAAACATTTTCTGTCTAAATTATTTTTAAAACGAAATTACAACAAAATGGATACTGATAATGATAATTCTGATATAGAAATAGAAAGTCCACCTCCAGAACTCAGGGAACAAGCTAATTTATTGTCGTTGAATTTACTACCTTCTACTTCAAGAGAAAAATATGAAAATGTATACAAACAATTTATCTACCATTAATATTAATCATGCCATCGATATATCCACTTATTCAAAATTAAGCGCTTTTTTAAAGAGAAACTCTACAGGATATTCCGCCAAAAAAGCACATACTTTGACATCGGGACAAATAAGGTAATTTTTACAAGAAGCCCCAGATGATCGACATCTACTAACAAAGGCACTTTTAAATAACACACAATTATAATAAATAATTAATATTTAATATTTTTCATCATTGCAGGTTGCAATGATCATTGCAATTAGTGGTGCATGTCGAAGAGGCGAATTGTGAAAATTAAAAATAAATGACATAGATCTAAATTCTGCTTTACTAATAAAATTAAACGACACTAAAACAAAAGTTTCAACAAGTTTTACAATTACCGGTAATTTTTATAACCTCTGCAAGAAATATGTTTCTTTGCGTCCTTCTGAGATATCTGAAAACCGTTTTTTTTTTTCAATTATCAGAAAGGAAAATGCACACGGCAAGTGGTAGGAATAAACAAATTTGGTAAAATTCCTCAAGAAATTGCATCATTCTTAAAGTTACCTAATCCAGAATTGTACACGGGGCACACATTCCGGCGAACTTCGGCAACCATGTTTGGAAATGCAGGAGCTGACCTGCTAACATGGAAACGCCATGGAGGTTGGCAATCTAACAGCGTCGCCGAAGGTTATGTCGATGACTCTTTGTACTCCAAAATAAATGTTGCAAACAAAATACTACATTCGGTTTCTCCGCCAACATCAAGTACAGAATTATCTAGCGATGGACCATCAACCTCTATATCTAATACTTTAAATATTTCTAAAAGTAATTCACCAAAAATTGTTATTCAAAATTGTTCTAATTTTACGGTTAACTATAACTAAAAATTTTAACGTGAAATTCTTAGATAAGTATGTTACTGTTCAATAAATAAACTTAAATGGGTAATAAATTTCTTTGAAAATAAAATTATATACAGTTCTATATGGTGTGGTTGTAGAAAAAGTATAGTGTGCAACACGTGCAAAACTGCTAATTTCTCACTCGTTTGAATTGCGGCACGAGCGCTTCAAACTCGTGAGAAATTAGCAATTTTCTGCACTTGTTACACAATATACTATTTTGCAGTCGCTACTTTTAATACGCAAAGAGAAAAGTGGTATGTAACTAAATATATAAACTTTGTTGCTTATGTATTTAATTTGAAATTTGTCAACAAATATTTTAAAATTTAATTTTATGCAAACGATTGCAAAAAAATTGTTCGCAACACGTGCGTTATCACCTTTTTATGCTCGGCCTTATATTTTATCCCTCGGCTACGCCTCGGGTAAAAAAGAACGAACTCGCACCAAGAAATGCGTAAACAGCGCACTAGTTGTGAAAACTACTATACAGGGTCCGCCAATAGTGCGTGGACGAAGCTTTATGAGTGTATACAATATCGTTTTCAAAATTGTTTATTGCAGGATTGTGTGGGATCTTTCGGGTTACAATTAGAAAATATTTTCGCAAAAATTACTACTCGTATACAGGGTATTAGAACACAAAGTTATATTTTTTTAATTGGAACATACCGTATATTATTATAAATTTGGATTCCCTGGTTAATTTTAAGGGCACTTTATTCACTATATGAGGTATCTTAAATGCGCAATTTAGGCGCTGCATTCCACTCTTTGAAAATTTAGAGGTTGAAAAGAAAAATTGTAACAACCGTATGGAGAAATGTGTAACATAAAAATTTTAATGGTTGATTAGTCATAGATTGTGCTACATAAAATCGTAAAAATAGTGCTATTATCTTATTTAATTTTCGAGATATCGTAATGCAAAGTATAAGATTTTGAATCATAGATAACTTGATTTTTTTAAATGGAAAGGTATACATTGTTTTATATTGTTAGATAGGATATTTGATTACATTTTTTTATGATATAACATTGTTGGTATTTATGTTTTGACGTTTTTTGATAATCCAGCTTTTTTACTGAATTTGCAAAGTTTAAGATTTTTAATCATAGATAACTTGATTTATTTAAATGGAAAGGTATACATTGTGTTACATTGATAGATAGGAAATTTAATTATAATTTTTTTGATATAACATTGTTGGTATTTATTTTTTTCCGTTTTTTGATAATCCAGCTTTTTTACTGAATTTATCGATTTTGGAAGAAAATAATATTAAATTAAATGTTCAAATTGTCGACCACGCTGATTTAGACAATACTGAATTCTTTTAATAAAAGAAGCTTCAACCCGATCTAACATATTAGGAGTAATTGTAGCAAAAATATTTCTAATTCGCAATTTCATATTCTCAGCAGTTGTTGGTTCTTCCTCATATACTTTATTCTTCACAAAGCCCCAGAGAAAAAAATCCAATGGAGTTATATCGGGAGATCTAGCTGGGCAAGGTATCGGTCCTTGTCTTCCTATCCAATTTTCGTGAACCGTCGAATTTAACCACTGGGTTACAATTATGGCATGATGAGGAGGTGCCCCGTCTTGTTGGAAATACATACCTCTTCTTTGAGCCAAAGGTACATTCTCCAATAAATGATATAATTCGTTTTCTAGAAAATTATTATATTCTACCACAGTGAGTGTGCTATTGAAAAAAAAGGACCAACAATAGTTCCGCCGAATATACCTGCCCAAACATTCACTGACCATTTATTTTGGGAGACTAACCGAAATTGGTGTGGATTTTCATTTGAATAAAAATGAAAATTATGTCTGTTCACAAATACATTTCGATGAAATGTACATTCGTCGGTAAATAATATCCCCGATATAAAATTTTCGTTCGCATTTAACTGTTGTTGAACCCACTGGCAAAAATTAATTCGATTTTGAAAATCTTGTTCTTTCAGCTCTTGATGTAATTGTACATGATAGGGGTGAAATTTATTTTTCTTTAACATTCGTCTCACGGAAGTTTGACTGATTTCTAAATTGTCACTTAATTTCGGAATACTAACGTGGGGGTTTTCAACTGTAGCTACAAGTACACGAAATTCATTTTCTTTATTTGTAACAACTTGAGCTCTTTCGTTTTTAGGATATCCAACACTTCCAGTACTTTCAAATCTTTCTAAAAGATTGCGAAACGATTCTTCTCTTGGTTGTCTTCAGGATAACGCTGCCCGTAGATTCGACGGGCCAATAAACAATTTTTGTTTGATTCTCCAAGCACAAATATCATGTCAACTAATTCATTTTGCAAAGAATTACTCATTATAATTCTTAAATAAACGTATTACGTATATGATGTTCGTAAAGTTAAGCGTCATACATTCACACTGCAATAAAGTAATTAACACAGTTACGTTTGAACATACACGCGAAATGGCAAAACAGATACTATTGCTGAATTTTGTTTATAATATTCTTTTGTTTTCATAGCTTGATGTGATTTAAACAATTATACATACATATGTAAACCTTCGAAAATCGACAAATTCAGTAAAAAAGCTGGATTATCAAAAAACGGCAAAAAATAAATACCAACAATGTTATATCAAAAAAATTGTAATTAAATTTCCTATCTATCAATGTAACACAATGTATACCTTTCCATTTAAATAAATCAAGTTATCTATGATTAAAACTCTTAAACTTTGCAAATTCAGTAAAAAAGCTGGATTATCAAAAAACGGCAAAACATAAATACCAACAATGTTATATCAAAAAAAATGTAATTAAATTTCCTATCTAACAATGTAAAACAATGTATACCTTTCCATTTAAAAAAATCAAGTTATCTATGATTGAAAATCTTAAACTTTGCATTACGATATCTCGAAAATTAAAAAAGATAATATTACTATTTTTATGATTTTATGTAGCACAGTCTATGACTAATCAACCATTGAAATTTTTGTGTTACACATTTCTCCATACGGTTGTTACAATTTTTCTTTTCAACCTCTAAATTTTCAAAAAATTGAATGCAGCGCCTAAATTGCGCGTTTAAGATACCTCATATAGTGAATAAAGTGCCCTTGAAATTAACCAGGGAATCCAAATTTATAATAATTTACGGTATGTTCCATTTAAAAAAATATAACTTTGTGTTGTAATACCCTGTATACGAGTAGTAATTTTTGCGAAAATCCCACACCATCCTGCAATAAATAATTTTGAAAACGATATTGTATAAACTCATAAAGCTTCGTCCACGCATTATTAGCGGACCCTGTATAATGTAACGGTAATCGTTTCCTAATTTTTACGAAAAATGCTAATTATGGACTTTGTGTGTAAATTGAAGAAGTAGCGTAATTTTTTAACAGCGTTTTTAACATGCTCAAGGAATGCAAATGCAACTGCTTTCGTGTTTTAGATCTTTAAATAATAATTTTCAACTTTTTTCGAATGTTTAAAAATGTGTGCAATATATAGATTCAAACAAGGATGTTTTTAATAATTTTCCCTTTATTAGGATGCCGATGTGTCATCTTTTCGCACTATCAGAATTTGATAATACAAAAATCGTTTTTTTTTCGACCCACCCTAGCGTTCATGACCTATAAGTTAGTTTGAATATTATAGAAAGGAGAGTCATTTTTTTAATGATCAATGTAACCTATAAATTAATCAACAATAATATTACGTGGTACTAGTAGGTATTTAAAACTTACATATTTTTACTCAAGTTAATAGTTAAGTTAAATCGAGTAATTAATTGTTACATACACAAAATTTTGAGTTTAAGTAGTTTTGGCAGATAAATAATCTATATAAACAATAAAGATAAATGATTGGGGTCGTCTGCGAGCCTATCACTTAAACGCCAATAGCAGATATTGTTTCTTATTATTATTAAGTACCGTAATTACTCATTATTTTACGATTCTGACAATTCACCATTTTTAACCTTTGCATGCATGTATTTCTTAATAAACTTGTATAAAGGAAAGGTTACCTGGCGACAACTTTATCTATACAAAACAAATCATGAATAATATTACAAGAATGTTGATGTTACAGACCCTTACTACTATGAAAAGAACTTCCAACTTTGATCTAAGAACCTCTTTGAATTTTATTTCACGGAATACATATGTTCAATGAGTAACAAAATAAATAATAAAACTTTCATGACTTGTGTGTATTTTATTTTACACGAATACAGAAAGATAACATATTCAGATAAGCAGCTTTACGTGTAGAAGGATTCACATACTAAAGTATAAAAAAGTTTCAAAGGAGGCCAAAAATGATAGAGAAGAGTATCTATTATACACGTAGATTGTCAAAAGTATGATTTATTAACAGTGGAATATTTGCACCCTTTAAACGTTCACAGTATAACTTCATTATAAGTTTAGAACCGCAATTCTAAAGACGCTCCAAAAATATTGGTAAAGTTTTAACGATAAAGAAACCGTATTTGCTTGTGATCGTAGAAAACACCTGCTCTTTTCGTAAAGCAGCTTTTAAACTTAAATTGTAAATTGTCCATGTATAATTGAGAAGGAATAATAATTGTATGAAGTGGAATTACGCAGTAGTAATTAAAGCAATTGCATTTTGTATAAGGTATTGCACACCTCTGTACTTCTTTTACAATATTTGAACGCTATATATACACGTGTGGTAAGGCTACGGTGTATAATACACAGTGGGTAAGCCTCCGATAATAATTTTATCTGAGTTAATTAGGTTCGGAACAAAACTTGGACCGATCGATTTTGTATCTGTTTTCTCCTTTTTTTTTTTTCAAAAAATTAGTTTTTATTCTCACTGCCTTACAAGATCCATACTTTTTTAAATTGCAACCACAAACTATTGTTGCAAATTATAATTCGCCGTTTAATTATGTTACATGAAAATTTAAGATTCTAAATGTTACTTCAAAAATTTCAATACAAAATTAATAAAAACAATTGCTCATGTACCAGTAATATTTTGCAAAAAAACAAGAATTTAATTTAGATCAAGAGTATTAAACATAAATGAACTTTACTTCTTCCAATAATTACGATATGCGAAAAGAGATCTTAGATAAGTGCAATTTTCCCCGCATCGTGCATTTAACTGTGACGAGACAGAAATTACCTGCGTCCAAAAACCAGCAAAAATATTAGCGGAAAAGGGAAGAAAGCAAGTGGGAAGATTAACTTCACTGGAAAGAGGAAAAATACAGCTGTATTAGCTTGTGTCAGTGCTACGGCCGCGTTTATCCCACCATTTATGGTCTTTCCTCGTGTAAGAATGAATCCAACTTTATTGAATGGTGCTTTTCCTGGCACGGCAGGATTTCTTGCACAATCAGGATGAATGGATGCCGATCTGTTTGTTAAATTTTTAAATTATTTTATAGACTGCACAAAAACAACCAAAGAATCTCCAAGTCTGTTGATATTAGATGGGCATTCAATCCATAGGTCTATTGAGTCAATAAACCTGGCTAGAAATTCTGGAGTAACTCTTTCGACCTTACCACCTCACACTTCGAATAAGCTACAGCCGCTTGCCGTAAGCGTATTTGCACCATTCAAAACCTACCTGGCACAAGAAATGGACCATTGGCTTACAAACCACCCTGGCCGTAGAATCACTGAATATGACATGGCTCCGATTATTAAAAATGCCCTTATTAAGGAATTTACACCAATAAATATTATTAACGGTTTTGAAAAAACGGGAATCTACCCGTATAATCCTGATGTGTTCCAAGAGAGCGACTTTGAGGCGGCCGAGAACATCTTTCAAAAAGAAACCAATCCTGAAAGCGTCAATCTCTCAGCCAATTCCGAAAACTTGGTAGATGGAACTCATTCGGAATCAGATGATATCCAGCGCTATCCCAAGGTACCACCAGTCACTTTGGAGCCATCAGAACAACCGGCATGCAGTTATGTTTCTTTTTCAAGTTTAAGTCCAATCCCAAAACTTTCAACAGAGAAAAGAAACACCAAAACAAAATTCAGAAACACAGAAGGATCTAAAATAATCACTAGTTCACCTTACAAAGATCAACTCGAAGATAAATTAAAAACAAAAAAAGGAAAATCGGTAAAAAAGAATTTTGAGAAAACAGGCCCATGTGTAAATGATAAAAAAGTGGAGAAAAGAGGAAATATGGGGGAAAAGAAGAAATGTGCATCAGCAGAACCATCAACAATATCAGAGGAAGAAAAACACAATATGCGTTTATTGTTATGAGACATATGGAGAGACTTGTTATGAGGAATGGATCATGTGCATAAAATGTGGTGCCTTGATGCACGAGGAGTGTTCGGATAATGAACCAGGTGCTAATAATTATGTTTGTGATAACTGCCGATAATTATTACTCGAGGACTCACTTGCCCCACATAGATGATTCACTTACCCCATAGACTGGGGCAAGTGAGTCATTTGCCATTTTTTTTAAGTCTGACATTTTACCAATGATTTTATATTTTATTCATTTTTTAAGGTCAAGTTATTAAATAAACAGTTAAAGTTGTTCTGTATCTAATAAACGCTGTTTTATTTCTAAAAGTAACAAAGTTATACCTCTTTGATCCTTAAGGTACCTCACTTGCCCCACTCCCCCTACTTAAGCATGCCTACTTGAATTAGATAAGGAAAGGAAATTCCAGGAGGAGTGTTTAATATTACTTTATTTCCATATTTGGTTTTACTTTAATTAAACAATGGAATTCCCACTAATATATTGCAAATACAGGAGATTAGTAATCTGTTTAGGAAACCATTAATAGTAAATATTTTCCTTGAAATCGTTAAGATTAGTTAATAGTCTTCTAAGGAAAATAATCTGTTAATTCATTTAGGTAAAAAATATGGCGGACAACCCGGACGGTTGTGTCGCCGGCAAGTGTAAAAAAAAAACTATTATTGGGTGAAAAATGATAAAATGTGATGGCGTCTACCAAGACAGATTCCATATACATTGTGCTAATGTAAGTGATATAAATTACAACTCGATCATGTCGCTGAGTGATGTAGTGGATTAGTCACCAACAAAGATACATTTTTTGACATTGATATCGTTGCCAAGTTAACACATATAAATGAAAAACTGGACAAAATACATACAGATACAAACACCATACAAAACAACCTAACCAACAAAACGTACGCAGAAGCAACTAAGCAATAACTAGCAACTAAACGCGTTCCGGGACCTAAATTAAATTGTCCTGGTATTTTTATTAAACCAAAAAGCAACCAAACGTCGGAAGTAACCAGAGGAGAAGTACAAAAAAGTCAACCCATCTAAAGCCAGAGCTGGAATAGCAACAATTAAATCTATAAATAAAGGTGGCATTGTCATAAAATGCAACGATCTAGAAGCCACATCACGATTTGAAAGATCTTGCAGAAAAAGACCTAGGAGAACACACTGACGAAAATGAAAAACCCGAGGTTGCTAATAACACGATTAGAAAGAAACTACACCTCTGATGAATTACTCGAAGATATGATTGCACTCAACCACTTTATAACTGAAAAAGACAAGCTTAAAATTTTGCACAGCCGACTTCAGAAAAAACGTACAAATGGATCATCTACTTAGAGACAACAGGACCCACATTCAACAAAATAAATAATCGTGAAATCAACATCGGATGGAAGACAGGAATGTTAAGGGAGGGTCTTAGTATATTAAAATGCTTCAACTGTCACCAATTTGAACACAAAAACACAGATTGTAAGAATAGTACTGCATGTAACCACTGCGGAGGTGTGCACAATATTACACAGTGTAAATCTATAAATGAGAAACCCAACTGTACCAATTGCATGTATGTCAAAATAAAATTTAATATAGACCGAAACATCTTTAACACTGTAGACGACACAAACTGCTCTACTTACAAAGAGATAATTTATATTGCCAGGGAACAAACTAACTACAGCGGATCTATAATATAACAAATTCATGGACACCTTTGTAAGAGACTGTAACGTTATTGATATAAACACACACTATGTAGATTCTATAGAACAGTGTACAAATAAAATGAACAAAATAGGAAAAAAATTATTATTTAGACTTTACCACCACAACATTCGTAGTATTAATAAAAACTACGATGAATTATTAGTTTATCTCAGTCAGTTTAATTGCCAGTTTGATATAATAATACTCACAGAAATTAGGCAAATAGAAAACCAACAAGCTCATGCCATGGACGGATATGAGCTTTGCTATAATCAAGGCAATTACAATCAAAACGATGTTGTGTTAGTGTATGTTAACAGTAAACTAAACCACGAAACGAGCACACATGTTATCAGCAACATACGAACACTAAGAACAACAATAGTACTAGGCGAAAGCAAGATTGATATCACATCCATATACCGACCCACAGCTACATGTTCGAACTTATCTTGACAAACATCCGAAAAATAATGACGACATTCTAATCATAGGTGATACAATCATTGATCAGATAAACCTTACTCACAATATTACTTAAACGTTCTGTATGAGCAAGGATATGTTTCAGTAATTAATAAGCCCACTAGAATATACAAAATTGTGCTAAATCATGTATTGATCATATATTTATAAAAACAAATGAAAACTTAAGAGAAAACTGCATACCTGTTGTCATCAAAGGCAACATCACAGACCATTTCCTCACTATAGTCCAAATTACAACCAAAGAATCCAAATTAAACAAGTCAATTACTAAAAGACGATTAATAGAACTAATTACAAATCCGCAACTCATAACACTTAACCTAGAACAAAAAGGGCATTCTATGAATATAGAAGCTGGAACAGCTTACCTAATAAAACAAATATACACAGCAGTAAACAACGCAACACAACTAAATAGACAGAAATCTAATGAAATAAAAAGAAAGGAATGAATCACTCCTAGACTAATTAAATCAGTTAACAAAAAGCAATAACTATACACTCTGTGGAAAATCAAGTCTGACAATGACGAATTGAAAATTGAATACGTAACCTAATCTGCTAAGTACACTTATAAAGTCAGCTAAATACAACCATTACAATTATAAATTAAATAGCCACGCTAAATCGAAACCAAAATTTATGGAATACAGTTAAACACCTAACTACAGACAAGAAAAACAAAATGGAAATAAAATCAATTCATTAAATTAAAACTTAAACAAAGAAGAAATGGCAGAAATGTTCAACGAACACTATATCAACATGGATAGTAATCTAGCCAACAAAATTGAAATACCACAGTATTACCCACTCCCATGAAGAACAATCAACCCCAGCTCTGTTTTTCTTCCGCCAACAAGCCTAAACGAATTTACGGAAGCCATTAACCAACTAAAACCAAAAAAAGCACCGGGAATTAACAATATAACATCAGAAGTATTACAGAAATGTAGTTGGTGAACCAATTATCATAATAATAAACAAAATCATCGAGGCAGGATATTACCCGGAAGCCTTTAAAACTGCTGTAGTAGTTCCAATCTACAAAAGCGGAAGAAAGACAAAGCAGAAAATTATAGACCAGTATCTGTAATATCAAGTGCTGCGAAAATATTTGAAAAAATTATGCAGATTGTGCAGATTAATAAGCTTCATCAGTAAACACAATTTGATATCTAACCAGCAGTTTGGATTTCAAGAAAAAAAAAATCTACTCAAGATGCCATCACTCTACTGACGATGGCAGCTTATCGACATACGAGGTACAGCAAATAAACTATTGAAATCATATCTAGAAAACCGTCCACAGTATACTAAAACAGAAAACACCATAAGCAGCAAAAAGGTAGTTAAATATGGTGCCTCGCAAGGAACAGTACTAGGACAATCCTATTCAATCTATATATAAATGACCTTTTCTCCCTCATCACCGATGGGAAAATAATTTCGTATGCAGATGACACTGCAATATTGTATAAATAAGATAGCTGGGAACATCTCAAACTAAAAGTGGAACAGGACTTAATAAACATCAAAAAATGGTTTGACGCAAAATTACTAACTGTTAACATTGAAAAAACAAAATACATATCTTTCGCATGTAAAAACAATAACTTACCAAATTACAACGAAGTAGAACTACACTCAAGCGTCTAATAATCAAATATACGCAAACTATCAAATATCTGGGAATACACATTGATTCCCAGCTCAAATGGGACCTACATATAAATAATCTGATAAAGAAACTAGGGGGATTATCTATAAATTCAAAATTCTTAAAAACCTTTGAATATAAAAGCTGAAAATGATCTACCAAGCTCAAGTCGAATCACTGCTCCAATATGGAATAATAAATTGGGTCCATGCTGGCTACACACAAATTCATAAACTAGAAGTTCTGCAGAAACGATTAATCAAGATCATATTCAACAAACCATACAAGTACCCTCCGAAAAATTATATTCAGAATCAGGACTGATGTACTATATTTTAAAGACTTTGTCATGTTTCAGCATATGCACCAGACAACAGCAAGATACATAGAACACATACACAATACAAGGAATAAAACTAACCACAACTAGGGCCAACAAGACAATAAGTAAGACATCTGTTAGATTCATGGGACCACGGTTCTTCAATATGCTACTAACTCAAATAAGAACGGAAAGAATAATAAAATTCAGAAACTCTGTACTGAAATGGACAATGGAGAATAAAGACTGCAGATACTCAGAAGCCAGAAGATTGAGCTGAATACACAGTAGTCTAGCAGCAATTTTTAGTTTTTAATTAGTATTGCTATAGTCACCATTATCATTCAAGTATAAAAGTATTATAAACTAACCTTTAAGTAGCTCATACACAAGCTTTGCTTCCTATGAGATCAACTTGTTTGTATGTTTACTTATGTGCAATCATATGTTTTTTACAAATAAATAAATAAACCATTATTATTATTATAATTAGAATGCAATTAATCAAAGCTGTACGTATGAAAACGTGAACCATTCATTTTTAATAACTTGTATGATAGTTATTAATTATTAGTGTTCGTACAAGGTTATCAAAATGATGACCAAAAGGTTTAAATATATAGAATACTTCCTAATTGCAAAATATTTGCAAAAAAATTCATTCAAATGAATGAATGATAGAGAATTCGCGGTATGCGGGTACTGCTTCTGTGCAGGGGTCTTCACGTCAGGATTAGCTAAAGGTCTGGAGGGGACTCTGACGTAGAAAAACTTTAGATGAATTTTGAAATTAACGTCGGAGGGGATTATAAGATTCATTATTTGTTGATTTCTGCGAAATTAGATTAAGACAGGATAATTACCAAATAATTAATTCGAAAAAATTTTGGTAAAGGACGCTGGCTCTTTACAAAATGGGAAAACCAACGAATTCCGATATCCTGTTGGGGTTTAAGTGAAGTGAAGTGTGTAATCCGATTAAAGTGAACAATTTACTTGAAATACAGTTAGTATCTGCAGGACCGTAAACTTTGTATATTTCGAATTTTTTTAAATGGTAGTTAAAAGTTTTTTCTTATTTATAATTTTCTTGTAGAAAATTGCACAAAAATATTAAGTACGTTGAATCAGAATAATAATATTTAGGTAATGAAACAGAGCTATATTTTTATATATACCTCAGGAACTGTCATTCCAGCTCTTATTTTGCAATAAATTAGTTCAGTTGAAAGAATTTATTTTAAAGGTTACATTAATGCACAGCATCTATGTTTCCTGGAACAATAACCGATTTTGGACGACCTTCACGGAACTCGTCCTGGAGCGAACTTCGGTCACGATTGAATTCGTTATATTAGTTTATCACAGTGCTGTAGGATGGTGCTTTATCGCCGTATAAAGTTCACCGATACACTCTTGTCTTACTAATCCATTTCGAAAATTATGAAAATTAATCGCACCAAAACGTTTACCAGTTAGTTCCATTTTTGCCCGACATAAATTTTTTAAGTTACTGTAACCAACTGTAAAAGTAGGTTATAATGTCAAGTTTTCAACAGAAACGTTAGATGTCGTCAGCCAACACTTAATGCTGCTAAGACCAGAAATATAAATAGCAACCCTACTCTATTATTTGAGAAATAAAGTTTAAGGTGACGCTTTAGATATAATAACAGGTTGTACGTTGTGGATATTCCAAGCAATCAAAATACATCGAGAATCATAGATATTATTCCAGATCAATGTCACAATCTTGGGTATTCCGACAGTAGGCACACTAACAATTAGATAACCAATTAAGTCATCATTTTGCGCTCGAGGACACTTTCCAAAAAATACAACCAAGTTTTTGAAAAGCGAACGTTAATAGTAAGGAAAAAAATTGGCCCTTCGTTAATTTAGTAAACGAGTTACCACTGTAGCGAAATTCATAATTACAAAAATTCATCTTTAATTTTTAACATGCACTTCACGAGGCGACAGCTTCTTATCAAAAAAAACTCAAGAAGAACTTTTTCAGAATTTTAGAAAACTGAAGTGCCAACTTTCACGTTTTAAGACTATCCCGCGAAGTTTCAGATTTAACTTTTGTAGATACAACCATCCAACAAATTTGTTTGTAGAATTAATTAAAATAAATTTATGTTGACTAAATAAATAACCTGATGGCGGCGTTTATTGATTCTATGTCAGAATGAGTGAAACCTCACAACTGTAAACAAGAAAAGAAAATTAACACCCTTTCAGAAAGGTTAGGCTGAATTTACAAAAAAATTAATTGTTGCACGTTACACCAGGTCGTCCCATTTGATGATTTACGTCTTATTTGCTACACGTAGGCGTATAATAATTACTACAGTTAATATATAAATCAACAAGAAATTTTTTTCTGTATCTATGGTGCATAGGGGTGTTTGTTTTCATTCTGACTAATCACACAGTAAGTTGAAAATAATTAGATGGTCTTACGATCCATTTGCGGAGGCATATCACCTTTTTCCTTTTTATTTTTTATTAGAACGCATTGAACATGCAATTAAAAATTAATGTAATTATTATTCATTTTTTATTATGAATGATTTTATTAAATTATCAACTAGGTATCATATAAGGCGTGAATAAAAACACAATCTAGCAAATTAAATACTTCAAAAGTTATAAGTGTTGGAAACTAGAATACTGCAAAAAGGGGTTAATGGTGAAAATGAACCATTTAACCTATGAACATGCGTAAGTATCTATATATGTGATTGTTTTACTATCTGATGATTTTGTTGCAGAAATTTAGGTAAAAGGCTTGTTACTATCGGTCTAAATAAGCAGCAATTTCTGCCATTTAGCCAAAATGAAGACGTCATAAACCATGATGAAGAAAGATTAGGTAAAGACCATAGTAAAAAAACTAACCGTTCGCTTGACGGTATTCCTATGATATTAAATGATGCCGTTGTTAGTAAGTTTGTAATTCACTTGTTCATATTCGTCATATAACTTTTTTATATGTATATATGTTCTTCTTGACGAGTGTAAGTGTACTTAATTAACGCATTTTGCACAATAAACATTATTATTATTATTATTATTATTAATATTAATATTATTATTATTATTGTTATTATTTTTTTTTATTCATTTAAGCAGCGTCAACTACTACTGGATATTTGCTGCAGTTTGTTACATGAAAAAAAAAACTTAGATTTTGTTATACAAGTTTAGTGTTTTAAAAATCTAAATACTTTCATAATTTCTTCAGTATTGTTCATAAGAATGTTCATATTTTTACTTAATTGAAATTCAGTTTGTTTGGCTTTCAGTTGTACACATTGCAATAGTATATGTTCTATGGTAAGGTATTGTCCACACATACAGCAGTTAGGTTTTTCACCTTCAGTTAAAAGGTAGGCATGTGTTAAACTTGTGTGACCCATTATTATCCGCGTTAGTACGGAATTATCCCTTTTTGAACCAGTTGTCTGAAAACATACTGAGTTAGTTATAGGTTTTACATGGTATAACTGCGTTTTCTGTAGTTCCCATTCTCTTTGCCATTCTTGTTTTATTAGTATTTTAAGATAATCTTTAACATCTGCTGGACGGGATGCACTAAAAAATACGTTTTGTTTAGATACCCCTTGTTTCCCGGCTTGGTCTGCTTTAGTGTTTCCACTAACGTCTACGTGTGCTGGAATCCATATTAGTACTATGGTTTGGTTACACTTATTAATACATTTTTGTATGGAGCAAATCATTGGATCATCTGATCCTGCGTTACAGATGGCTTTGACAGCTTTTAGTGAGTCAGTACAGACTATGTTTGTGTTTTTGGATTCATCTGTATTTGTTTGTTTTATATGTTTAATCGCCATCCAAATGCCATGAAGTTCAGCAGTGAAAGCTGACGACCATGTTTCCAGCCTGTACGACTTGGTTTCATTTTCTATTACCCACCCGCTTCCGACACCTACTTCGGTTCTGCAACCATCAGTGTATGCAACAATTCCTTGTTTGTATTCTCCCAAAATTCTGGTCAGTTCGCTGTTAATTTTTGATCTATTATTACGGCTTATCTTAACAAGATCTAACCTTGTCTCAACTAGGGCCCGTTGCCAAATTGGGGTTCTTGAGTAGCGCATTGCTATTATATCAGGAATGCAAAAATTTAATTTAGTAAGGCTTTGTTCGATCTTGTAGCTTAAGGGGTGGGTTATATTCGACGTTACACAAGAAGAAGAAAATAATTGCGGAAAGTTAAAATGCTTTGGGTTTGAGCGTATTTTTAGAGCGTATGAAAGCAAAGCTTGTTGTCTCCGTAATTTTAAAGGCATAATTCCTCCTACGCAAGACAGGCTGGCCGAAGGTGTGGTTGGAAACGCTCTAAGAGAATAACGTAGTGCTAAATTTTGGACAGTATCTAGAGATCTTAACCTAGTTTCGTATGCTAACGTGTACACAACTGAACCATACTCTAACCTCAATAATATCATTGCTTTATATAGTAGAAGCAGTGTCTTACTATCTGCTCCCCAAGATATACCACTTAGACATTTTATAATGCTTAATGATTTTATTGCTTTGCCTCTTAGCTCATTTATATGATTTTTTCAGGTGAGCTTGCTGTCTAAAATCATACCCAGGAACTTTGCGCTGCTCACACACGGAATCATATTGTTATTTACGAGAACATTAGGAGAATAGTGAGGATGGCGTAACCTGCAGAAGTGCATGCAGCACGTTTTTGAGGAAGATATACGAAATCCAATTGATTTAGCTTGGAGTATTATAGTGTAAACTGCTTCATTTAAAACTGTATTATGGCATTCATCCAACTTCGAAGATAAAAAGATAGTTATGTGATCTACATACACGCACCGTTTAACCGTGTGGCAAATAGGGTAACGCTTATGGTAGACCCTTGTGGAATGCCGTTTTCTAAGATTCTTGATGAAGATAGTAAATTGCCGACTCTAACGCTAAACCTTCTTTTGCTCAGGAATGAATCACAAACCGAAAAATATTTCCCTTTATTTTCCATTCCTGAAGTTGGGATAGTATTCCATACCGCCAGGTAGTATCGTACGCACTTTCTATGTCGAAAAAGATTGCTGTAACATGTTCTCTTTTTATAAAGGATTTTTTGATATTGTTAGTCAGGTATACCAAACTGTCAGTCGTAGAGTAACCTTTTCGAAACCCTGCTTGGTGCCTATCAATTAAACCCCTCGATTCCAGTATCCACATTAATCTAATGTTGACCATTTTTTCCAGCAACTTACCCATACAACAAGTCAAAGATATTGGCCTATAGTTAGACACAATGAAAGGATCCTTGTTGTTTTTGATTAAGGAAAAAATGATAGCCTCTTTCCAAGATTCAGGATATTCTCCTATTTCCCATATGTGATTAAACAAATCTAATAAGCTTCTGAGTCCTTCGTTTGGTAATTGTCGCAACATTTCATGTGGAATTCCATCTGTTCCTGCGAGGAGTTCTTTACCAGATTTAGTGCGTGTTTTAGTTCATGCATTTCCAACGGTAAGTTATAGTTTGATACGTGCTGTTCATCAAAGTTTAATGACATTTCTTTCTCGTTTAGATATCAGAAATTCCGGTTCAAAATTACTTGAACTACTCCTCTTTTCGAAGTAGTCGGTCATTAGGTTGCTGACCTCAATTGGACACGTTATCAAATTACCATTATTTTTAATTTTTGGTGGATTAACTGGGCAAAAGCTTCCTGATATGGCTTTGACCTTTTTCCATACAGAACCTGTGGAAACATCACTTGTTAGTTCTTGTACATATCTTCGCCAGGAACTTCGCTTGGCATCTAAAATTAATCGCCTGGCTGCAGCCCGTAGTCTTTTGAAATTAATTAGGTTAGTTTCGGTCGGGTGCTTTTAAAAGGTACGCAAGGCTCTTTTCCTTTCTCTAATTGCTTGCCGAACTTCTAAATTCCACCATGGAACTGTCCAATGTTTGCGCTGCCCGATAGACTTAGGAATAGAATTTTCAGCTGCGTCGTTTATTGCTCTGGTTAAACCATTTACCATTTCATTTACGTCCGTACTGGTACTTGGTACTTTAAAGGATTTTGAAATTTGCACCAATCAGCCCTTTTGAATATCCATTTAGGTATAGATAGATTTGAACTTTTCCTTTCGGATGTAGATATAAGTAACGGAAAATGGTCACTGTCGTGCAGGTCTGGTATTACAGACCATTCTAACTTTACAGCTATAGAGGGAGAACATATTGAAAGATCAGTAGCTGAAAAGTTATTAGATCGACTATTAAAGAAAGTTTGTTAACCGTTGTTTAAGATGATCAAGTCAGAGGTAGATATAAATTCTTCCATTGCTGACCCACGAGCGTCTGTTTTGGTAGAGCCCCACATGAGATTATGAGCGTTGAAATCTCCAACAACGATGGTTAGTGGCTGAAATTGGTGAACAATATTTCTCAACTGTTCGATAGTCCAATTTCCATCAGGCAAATATATGCTGCACACTGTGCATTTTACTGGAGCTATTAGTGATACAGCTACTGCTTGTAATTCACCCTTGGCTCTATGTATTCGTTCAGCATCTCTTCTTATGCATTTGTATTCACTGAGTGTAAAATTTTGGTGTTGTGCCAATTGCGTCTCTTGTAAGCAGATGATGAAGGGCTCATATTCTTGAATCATCATTTTTAATTCGCCTATTTTTTTAATAGATCCATTACAATTCCACGGTAGGATATTTTCAGTTTTTACCGCCATTGTAAGTGAGGTTAATATATAATAGACAGACAAGCGAATAAATAAGTTTTTAAGCGAATAAATATATAAAAATAAATAAAATAAATATATAAATATATAGATATATAAAATATACAAACGAAAACATGTTTATGACAAACAAAACATTAATATCTCAGATCATATATCAAAGACTATATTTCACAAAATATATCACAGAGTTATATCACTATTATTATTATTATTATTAATTATTATTATTATTATTATTATTATTATTATTATTACTATTATTATTATTCTTAAGAATAAATAAAAATGAAAAAAGCAATACCACGTATGTACATTATAAAACCGAAATATGACAGATGGTCTTCTTGTGACTTGAAATAACAAAATAATAGTCCATTAAAAAACAAGTTTCATAAGACCAGCCTTGAAGTACGAATTCTAGTTAAAAAACAGTTTTTAAAGAATGCACGCACGCGAGCATTGACCCAAGCTAAACCATGGGTTTATTAATTTAAACTAATATTGTACGTGTAATGACCTAACCTCAAAATGTTTGCTTGTGTACGCGTGCCTGCGTACGTGAGTGCGTATGTGCGTGCGTGCGTGTGTGTTGAATTAGATGCGTGCGTGCGTGTTTGTGCTTTCGTTTGCCCCACACTATTTCAAAAATGCTCACCATGGCAGTTAAATGTACTTTTAAAAATATATTACTAGGTACAGCCACGATCAACTTCTATTACAGAAAACATTCGTTAGTTTAAAATACACCACTAGATAGCGTCACAAACAAACAAATCTGATTTTAAAAATAAGTGCAAACTAATTAGATGAATATTTTGTTACGCGCAAAGAATGTAAATATCATATATCCATTTTCAAGGACAGTCCACCTGTCACGTAATCAGTTAACTAGGATTTTTCCAAACACATTAGATGTACTTGAATAGTGAAAGGTTGTTATTGTGGTTACATAACTGGGTAATCCTGAAAATAATTACTTTATATTAATGACTGTTGAAAACTGTTAAGTACTTTATATTGTCCGTTTACAAACAAAACACAGAAAGTGAATATGCCGTGACTGTAAGCAACAAAAGACCAGGTGTGTCTCCTGTCAAGGCGTTTTTCAATACGATTATCGACAACAACCCTGGTAAGCGATCGTTTTTTATTTTAATGTTATGATTCATCACCACAGCCAACCTGTTGTAACCATTCACGCCATCAACACGCCCTTGTTATACCTTAATCCATGCATCTACACTATTATGTAATTATTATCATTATGGTTGTGTAATGATAACGATGAGCGTTGGGTAAAATAACCCATGGAGCCCTACGAGATGAAATCGATGTTAGTTTCAAATCACATCTGCATTATCAAAATTGGAAATGAAGGCAGCTTGTCTATTTATCCCCAGGCATTTGTTCATTTTCAATAAAGGTTTAGTGCGTTCAAATCTTTATAAATCTAGGGCCCTTTTTGCCAGGAGTATTTCCGATAACACAGTCCTTGCATGGAAAATAATGTAGTGGTCTGATTTCGAGTTTGGTTATATTTGTTATTGTGTAGGCATTTTTACTAATTTAACTGTAAAACATATTGTTGTCACAGTATGCAAAACTCGACAATAGTGTTACACGCTAATTTGGGTGATATTATTATCATTATGGTTATGTAATGATAATGATGAACAATGGGTAAAATAAACACGGCGTCATATAGTTGTCTTACGGGATGGAATTGATGTTAGTTTCAAATCACAGGTTTATTAACAAAATTGGAAATGAAATGTCAGTGTTTATTTGTCCGCAAGCATTTTTCCAAATGAAATAATGTGTTTAAGCTTGTTTATAAATCTGGTGCCCTTTTTTAACAGAGATATTGCCGATAAGACAGTCCTTGCATGTAAAGTAATATAGAGGCCTGATTTTGAAGAATTCTTAGCGCAACTTCTTGATTGATTTGATAGAGGTCACTTTGATTGTGATTGATTAATTTGTTTGAGATTGATTTGAGTGAGATTGATCTGATTGTTTGATTTGATCGAGAGTGATTTGTTTGAGATTGATTTGCTGATTGTTTGGTTTGATCGAGATTGATTGATTTGATTTGATATGCTTCGGATGATTTTATTGTTCGATTGATTGGTCTTTTGATAAGGGGGCGAAGGTCCGAGAACAAGTTCCGGCGTCCCATAACTGTCTTATGAGATAGTATGAGGGTACCTTATTAGAATAAAATTTCAAATTTCCCGCCAAGGGGCAAGGACCGGACAAGGGACGAAGACCTTTGAACAAGTTCCGGAGTCCTACACCTATCTTATGAGTTAGTATGAGGAATACTATTTCAAATTTCCCGCCAACATCACGAATGGCCGACAAGATGACCGATAAACCACACCCACAAACTGACCAATCACAACCTGAGGCTGTAAAAAAATTCTTTGCCATAAAATCTAGGTCAAGTTCGTTAACGAACAAAGTCAAACCAGTAGCGGAGCATTTTTTAAGGGGTCGTAATTAAAAAAAGTGAAACGGACCAATCAGAAACCAGGGGCGCTTCACTGTCCAATGACCAAAATGCAACCAGTGGCGGGGTAATTTTTAGGAGCCATAATAAAAAAAGTGGGGGGGGCAGCTGGACCCATTCTACTTTTGAACATAACCTCACTGCAAGACATTACATAGTTTGCTTTATTTTTACGTACCCAATTCAAAGTTGCAATAAAGTGACATTCTTCCTCAAATAAATAAAATTTAATTTATTTAAATTTTATTTATAGAAATCTTTCTCCTGTTTTTATTACTCTAATTCAAAGTGTCATTACAATAATACTGTAAACATATTACAGCGTATAAACATTTGTGTAATTAAGCAAATATTCCATATTGTGTCTGCAAAAATTTAGTCTTCAAACGGAAAGCTGTAGTAATACCTAATTATATTACTCATTTAAACAATGTAATACAAAGCACTTAATCAAACACCTCATTTACATTACAACAGTTCTAGACAAAGGAAAGGAATAAAACCAGATGCAAAAACGATCGTCTTTGAACTTGTTTGAATTTAATGTAAACAACACATAATTTAATCGCAACCTGTAGAATGGGAATGACAGTACTTGACTAATATACTGAATTTAATAAAATGTTACTCGTAAGTCCTTCAAGAAATTTATTAGTACATAAATTTTCCTGTCAAATCAAAGTATTATTGTCATTAAAACGTAATTTCGAAGATTACTACTTACAAAAAGCATTTTTTTTATATTATAGTTGTGTTTACGTACATATATATATATATATATATATATATATATATATATATATATATATATATATATATATATATTGAGATGGTTAGATATAAGTTTAAGACAGGGACTAGATTGAATAAGCTTGTATTCTTTATAGTGGGCAAATTGAGATAAATTAGAGTATATTTACACTGCATTTTATTAAGTAAAATATATTAAACGAGTGAAAGAAATTGATTTTGATTTAATGAAACAGGCTTGGTGAAATTTGCACAAGTTTGTTTAATCATAAAAAGCATTGGGCTATGTAAGGAGCATGTGAGAAAGGTCAGATGGAGTTATATTTGTAAGTACGATTAAGTTCGTATAACATATTTCATGAAATTCACAGTTTATTCAAAGTATTTTGGAATTTTAGAAACCTTACACGGATTAGATTTAGAATTATATCTAGAACATGTATCGAGTTAGTTACAAAGCAGGAAAGATTTAAATTTTAAGAAAGGGTTATGTGCGGACATGGTTTAGTTTTCACTCACAGACATAGTGTACAAAAAGTGCAGGAGAAGCGGTAGTGCATTGTGAACATTAAAGGCAATATAAACAACAATTTTACATTTGGATATTTTACATATAAATACTTTTTGTGTAAAATTTTTTACAGAAGTGTGTTTAACAATAGGGATTATTGAGTTAACAAAGTTTTAGACATTACAATAAAAGTGAACAGAGTTGATGTTGAAAACAGTTTTAACAACATCTTAGAGTAACATTTTAAGTAATTTGGACGCTGTATACGCAAATTAAGAGTATATTTGTATAAAGTTAGGTTAAGTTTTAATTTTAAGGTTTTTGCAAATTTATAGCTTTTATAGATTAAGTTAAGCATAAAATAAGTTATTAGAGTAATTAATAGGAGGTTTCCCTCGTTTTCATGTAGAAATTTACTTTGTACAAGCTATCTAAATATAAAATTATGAAAATGGGGTTAACTACATAAATTTCCTATATGAAAAAGAATTTTCCGTTAAAATTAAGATATATGAGTTTAAATAAATGTATTCTAATTAAGTTTTTCGTGTAGATCACGAATATGCATTTAGTTTAGGTGTAGAATTTAGAGTTTTTTTAGATATAAGTAAATTAGATTAGAATATGTCAAATCGTACAATTTTGAAGCAATATATGGCTCGTGAGGTATCGTTTTGTGCGGAATTCTGCACAGATTCCAATTCTGTTATCAAAATGTAAATCCGAAGTATTTTAACAAAGTTAGGGCATAATTTGTGTTTTAGTTAAGTTTTAAAATTTATTTAAACCAATCAGAGGCTTGGTTACTTTGTTTGTATGGTACAGAAAAATTTGAAATTTTTGTAGCTAACAGAATAGTATATAAGGAATTGCTCCTGATTTCTCACTCTCTTCTTCTCTCTTCCAATTTTTAATTTTTCTAACTAAAAGTCAAAGTGTTGATAGTGTTTTGTGTTAACATGTAAGTTTTAAGTTACGTTATTATCGGAAATTTTGAAACGCGGTTAGTGAAGAGCCGAGAAATCAGAAACAATTGTTTTTAACCTACGATCAAATCTAAAATTAGGTTACCGATATAATTTTCAATTATAATAAAATTTTGTTTCGATTCAATTTACGTGTTCAAATTTCGGTTGATGTGTTTTTGTTTTTGTTTACTTTTGTCGTAAATAAAATTATTCAGTTCTCTGAATCGATGTTTAGTTTTCTGAAGCGACGTATAATAAATAATTAATAAACGATATTCCATAACGGGATCTAAAACAAAAGTGAATTTGAATTAAAGTTTTACGAACTTAAAAGAAAATTTTAAATCGTAAATTTTATAAACATGTAAAACAATAGTTAAGTAAAATACAAGTTAAAACACAGTGCTTAGTTGAAGCTATTTAAGCAATTATACGTAACTTCACAATTATCACAAAGAAAAGTCGTCCTTCAACAAAGTATACATTGGTTGAAGAATGGAAATATACGCAGCACCACTTTGAACAAGAGACCAGTATCATCAGCCACATATGGAAAGAAGTCTACCCAAGATTATTATGGAATCAGCCAAATGAAAACATCTTTTGGGAGTATGCAGATACACGTGAGTGAGATTTTATTTATCATAACCCTTAAATTGTCTCCATTATTTGTGTAATTTCCTGCATTTGTGTTTATCATTTATATGTGTATATGTTTGTGCAATACGGTATAAACATCTGTAAAGTAATTGAACCTTTATTATTTTATCAACATTTCAATTTCAATTATAAAATAATTAAACTCACATATTTAAGATTTTTCTATTTGACATTTTTGACAGGCTGAAATTTAATTCAGTTAAGACGCTACGCATGCCTTATTGTGCAGGTTTTAACTAAGGTCTGTTTCACATACCATCCATTTATTATAATTTGGAATTTATTTAATGAAGAACATTTCATGATTTCACCTTTACTTTTAAATGCAATTAAATTCATATCAAAGATTAAATTATTTTTATTTTATTTTGCCAACAGATAAGCCCTATTACTATTAAAGAGGATTATGCTTACCAACATTCATACTAATATAGTGCAAATTAAAATATTCTTGTTTTACTTGCTTGTGTGCAGGGTTAAAACCTCCCAATTACAACCGTTTTGCAAAAGTCCGTTATAAGTCGTAATGGTTATGAATTTTCAGATACAGTGGGTGACCTCTCTTTATTCGTGATAAGTGTTTTAAATAATCAGAAAAATTTCCCACTCAACGGTAGTTATTTTAAAACATGTCGACACATTGAAATATTAATAAATCATTTATATTTTTTATTTATCTTTTATACCCAAGTATGAGATGTTGAGCTAGCTCGGTACATAACAATTATATTTATATTTATCTATAATTAAAATTTATTTTAATTTATTATGCCATTACATATATATATATATATATATATATATATATATATATATATATATATATATTCATATTCAATGTAAGTATAAGCACAGAAGAATGGTCATCAACAAAAAAGTGATGAAAAAGGAAACATGTCGACACATTAAAATATTAATAACTCATTTATATTTTTTTATTTATCTTTTATACCCAAAAAATAAGTATTTTAAGAATAAGTTCACTTTGTCAATCATTCTGTAACAAAACTGAGATTAGACGACAGCATGGTGTAGAAGTATAATTTTAAAACATCAAAATATTAGACAAACTTCATATGCTTTGCACCGTTATTACAACTACCGTTGAAAGGGAAATTTTCTGGTTATTTAAAAACACTTATCACGAATAAAGACAGGTCACCCACTGTATCTGAAAATTCATAACCATTACGACTTATAACGGACTTTTGCAAAACGGTTGTAATTGGGAGGTTTTAACCCTGCACACTAGCAAGTAAAACAAGAATATTTTTAATTTGCATTATATTAGTATGAATGTTGGTAAACATAATCCTCTTTAATAGTAATAGGGCCCCAGAATTTTTTTAATAAATCCTAAAAGTGCAAAAAGGGAGAAAGAAGGGACTAAAATTTTTATCATGGTATGTTACAGCCATTAAGCTATCAACATGGTTAGTTGAAAAGAGAAATAGGGAGAGAGGAAGCTGAAAGAGAAACCTTCAATTAGCAAACAAGGACTGAAATAAACATTAATACGACACAAAATTAAGTACCGAACAAATTAATTTTTTATTCAGTAAAAATAAATGGAAGTAATTGGAGCATTAAATTTCAATTTTAAGTAAACATCAAAACGATGTTTTAACTACAAATAAATTTGAATAATAGAAATTGAATTAGTATTAAACTTAGGAAGTTGAGGTAGGTAATATTAGGTCGTAGCCACACTATATAAAAATAACGATATACCTAAATAATTTAGAAAGTCGTGAATGATATTTCAGCCTAATTAATGCAGTATTAACTACAAGCAACTCGGAGCACTACGTGCGAAACCCTCTGTATATTAGCTGTAACAAAAAAGTAAAGTAGCTAATGAGTTACAATTATTGATTGCAAGTTAAACACATGATATATGATATGGATATACGCTAGGCAGGTAACTCGTATATGAATACAGCAACGTTTATTAAAGTTTCTAGTAAACTTGAGCTATACGATTAAGCAATAATGATAAAGTTCGACGTACATAAAGGTATACAGAAATATTCACTGGTACGAATGTCAGTACTTCGGTTATACGACTGTTCAACACCGACTTGAGAATTGGATAAACATCCAATAGAATAATGTAAGCTTTAAACTAACCTTTCACGATGTAAATATCATCTGGAGACATACGCGATAGCCATATGTACCTCAGTAAAGTCTGTAGAGGTTGAAGTTAACATTTTGCCTAAATAACCCCGAACAGAGACAGAAGTTAACTGTATGATATCAGTGACATTTGTAGAGCTTGTTCATAGTAGAAATAGTATGCCCGTTGTCTAAGATTGTTGGTAAGTCCACGTTCAGAGAAGATCAGTTTTTCCGAAATTTTATTTCAGAGCAAAACGAGTTAAAAAACCATAATTCAACAATTAATTAGTTACCGTAGAAAATTATTTTAGACACTCTACTGCAACAAAACCTAATTTTTTTGTCGCCGGAAATCAAATGTCAACAGCAAGTTTTACTGGTAGTAAATTTTAACATAGATTTGAAACCATTATTAGTGATTAGGTTCATTTGAATGCAAGAATAAGTAAGTATATGAAGGTACATAGAAATGAATGAAATAATTATTTCTCCCAGTAACGCAGGCAACCATAATTTAAACAATACCCAGTAGGTCGTAGCCAATACACACTACAGAAAAAAAAACGAACTACCTACATAATCTACAAAGTCGTGAATGATATTGCAGCCTAATTAATGCAGCATTAACTACAAGTAACTCGGATCACTACGTGCGAAAACCTCTGTATATTAGCTGTAACAAAAAAGTAAACTAGCTAATGAGTTACAATTATTGATTGCAAGTTAAACACATGATATATGATTTGGATATACGCTAGGCAGGTAACTCGTATATGAATACAGCAACGATTACTAGACTTTCTAATAAACTTGGTCTATACGATCAAGTAATAATGATAAAGTTCGATGTACATAAAGGTATGCAGAAATATTCACTGGTAAAAATGTCAGTACTTTGGTTATACAACTGGTCAACACCGACTTGAGGATTGGATAAACATCCAATAGAATATTGTAAGCTTTAAACTAACCTTTTACGATGTACATATCATCTGGAGACATACGCGATAGCCATATGTACCTCGGTAAGTCTGTAGAGGTTGAAGTTAACATTTTGCCTAAGTAATCCCGAACAGAGACAGAACATAACTGTATGATATCAGTGACATTTGTAGAGCTTGTTCATAGTAGAAATAGTATGCCCGTTGTCTGAGATTGTTGGTAAGTCCACGTTCAGAAATTTTATTTCAGAGCAAAATGAGTTAAAAAACCATAATTCAACAATTAATTAGTTACCGTAGAAAATTATTTTAGACACTCTACTACAACAAAACCTATTTTTTTTTTGTCGCCGGAAATCAAATGTCAACAGCAAGTTTTACTGGCAGTAAATTTTAACATAGATTTGAAATCATTATTAGTGATTAGGTTCATTTGAATGCAAGAATAAGTAAGTATATGAAGGTACATAGAAATGAATGAAATGTATATTTCTCCCAGTAACGCAGGCAACCATAATTTAAACAATACCCAGTACGAATGATGTACCAGAGCCAATACTGTAATTAAGGCCAAACTTTTATGTACGATTTCACAAACTTTGCAAAAAAAATTATGAATGTGAGGTGAAATCTTATAAACTAAATTATGCACGTCACAGAGTCTGGGAAAACTTTTTTTTGTAGTAACAATTGCCGAGAGAAATTTCTGTAAATTATTTTCAGTTTTCTGAAATAGCTATTAAAATATTAACCTTAGCAAACAAAATATAAAATGAAAGTTCTTTTAATAGGATTTCATAGTAAACCTACGCTGAAGTGTATTTTATTGCAACGTATGAAAAATTAGTATTATCAATTTAATGTTTTTACTTCTTCAACGTAGCATGTTTTTGTAATACTCAGGGAAAAAATCTAAATGCAATGGTATTGTTATTATTAGCAACTAGTAAGAAACAGCAGCATAAAATATATAATATTATAGTGAAACCGTCCAGAAAACCGTCCATAAGAATATTCCTTGAAAGGAAACTAACGTTGAAATACACTTCAAATGTCACAATTTTAGAAGTTTCAGTGATTATGAGTGTTTAGTTTAACAAGGTTCCTGTGTTTTGTGTTCTTTTTATAAAAAGAGGCTCTTTGATATGCTTGCCGTTTATCTTTAGTGTTGACAGAATTTATGAACAACGTTTCTCTCAAATGAGGTAGGGTTTTCACTCGATTTGCGCTACCTTTAAAAATACTATTCCCGTATTCAGAAGGCGCCGAATAAGTCGTACCAAAGAAATTATTTTTAACGTAGTAACTTGTATTGAAATTAATTATCCTAAGTTAGGAATGACTCAAGCTACTGCGCAAGACTATAGGAACTTTTATAATACATTCATATAAACATACGTTTGTGAATTACTAAAATATCGACCGTAATTTTAATATGTTTTTCAAAGAAACATGTATATATTTCGTTTTTGGAGTGCACCCTTAAGCTTCATCAAGCTTTTACTGTTGAAGATTATGACAACAGGTTAAATAATACCAGTTATTAAACATAACTGAAGAAAATCACAGACTCTTCACACATATACACTGTGTCCAAAATAAGGATTCTAACTATGGGGATCTCGGAAATGGTAATAGATTCAACTCTGGTGCAAATGGGAAAAAGTTGTGTAATTAGGGGTCCAATAAAATGCCACAAAAAAATCGATGTTGTGATTTTCTGTTTTTGAGATATTTGAAAAAATTTGAATTTTTGAAATTTCTGTTTTATTTTTTTCTGGCGTTATTATAAATGCTAAAGCAAAAATACGAAGACCTTTTCATGGCAACCTGTTACGGGCTTTAACACGGCAGTTTTTCAAATGGACGTTTTCTATTTTTATAGCCATCATCAACTTATTTTTGTTAAATACGGCCCTGATATTTTGAAAATTGATTTTGAAAGGTTCTTGTAAATTCAGCAATGTACTACAATTGATGGTCTGATTGCGTTTTGAACCTTTTATGGACCATCATCACGAAATTTTTGAATACAGACCTGCGTTTTCAAAAAAGTATACTTAGTTAACTTTCCTTTGTGTTTAATATTTTATAAAATAAAGAAAACTACAAAAATAAAATATTGTTAATTATGCAACTCAATATAAAAACTAAATCCTTGTAAAATTAATGTTAAAGTTACCTATTTAAACGATCATTATCAAACACAGCTAAAATACTATATATATATATATATATATATATATATATATATATATATATATATATATATATATATATATATATATATATATATATATATATATATATATATATATATATATATATATATATATATATATATATACATATATATATATAATTTCCAAAAACCACTTTTCCAAGCTGATAAATAGTTTTTCATGAATCTCTAAAGCTAAATAATTTCTTACGGTTCTATCTGCGACATCATAACAACGATGTGATATTCTAAAAAGAATAAAGAAAACAGGCAGCTTTGAAGAAATAAAAATAGACGGATTTGAAGTAATTCAGTATCTGTCATAATTTTGTATTTAGCTGGTACTAGTATTTAACTCTGAATTAGTTAACTGTGGTAGTTATTATCAAAAAAAGTATGGCGCAATTTTCAAATATAGAAAAATGTGATATGCTATCGTGTTACATACTATGTCAACGAAATTCCAAAGAAGCGGAACGCATGTATTTAAACAAATATCCAGAGAGACAGCAGCCTCATAAAACCAAATTTAGGAAACTGTCAGTCAGTTTAAGAGAACAAAGAGCCTTTAAAAAGCCTTTAAATTCCCGTAAAAAACCTTGCAATAAAGAAAAAGCAAATAATGTTTTATTAGCTGTTACGGAAAATCCAGAAATTTTTACAAGACCCATTGAACAAACAGTTGGGGTGGGTCATTCTAATGCTCATTTTATTTTACAAAAATAAAAGATACGTCCATTTAAACTTAGAATTTGTCAGGGACTTCGCGAGGCGCAGAAAGTTCTGTGAATGGTAAATCAGACAATGTGCAGATAATGAGCAATTGCTATATAAAATCATTTGATCGAATGAAAGTCAGGTGACCAATAATAGAATTTTCAACAGAAGAAATGCTCACTATTGGGCGAAATAAAATCCTAGAGTTTATAAAGTGCGCAGACACCAACACGGTTTCGGATTTAATATGTGGGCTGCAATATTCGGAATGCGTCCATTTTTCTATAACGGATCTTTAAATTCTGAACGCTATCAAAATTTATTATAAAATGAAGTAGAAGCAGCTTTAGCTGATTTACTTGAAGCTGATATTGAAAATTATTGGTTTTTACAAGACGGTGCTCCAGCACATAATTCCAGAGCCGTACAGGAATATTTATCTGCGTTTCTTTCCTTAGAGGTGCATGCTGTATTACCTATTGCTCTATCTTGCTACGACATGACCGACATTTATACATTTTAATGATTCAGGGATCTCCCCATGGGGAGGGTTTTGAGTGACAGATTCGCAAAGAACGATGTGAACACAGAAGTCAGTAGATTTTATGAATGCAACGCTTAGGTTTATAGGTACCAAGCAGACCCAGTTTTAGGAGAATTTTAAACAACGTAATATTTTGTCCACACTAGCGCCATGGCAATATACTTAATAACGTACTGTTTTTTTCTGTGTATTCTAAAAACTTTTCTAGCCTTAACGATCCTTATAAATTTGTATTATTTTATCCTTGTTTATTCAAGCAATGTTTTATTTGCAATAAAAGTATATTTAAAATTGTACTTTCATTCGCAGTCGTATTTATGTGCATTCAATTATTATAGACTGAAAACTTTGCAAAGTATATTTTTCGTACAAGTAAATCAAATAAATAGATTCTGAAATGTGTTTTTGTAACACTTTCAATAAAAAAGTTGTAACGGAATGTTTTAAGTCAGTAATTTGTGGATTCAAATGCCATAACTGCTGCCCGCTAATGCGGTAAATTCGAATTTACTCTCCAGGTGACATCATGCGCACGGCAGACTGATTGGCGACTGCCAAGGATCTTATCTTCTATTTATTGTATCATGTTATGAACTTATATAAAGTGGAATAGAAGCTAGCTCTATCCATAAAATTATATCAAATAAACTAAACCTCCTCTAGGATGTACGTAATTTCGTTTGGGTCCTGATTTCACTCCGATACTATGTAAGGCCGGAGGATAACAATTATGTCAAAATTAGTCATTTATTTAATTTATTAAGTAGAATATATTAAGAGGAAGGTTATGAACTCCTTACCGCTCAAAACGTTTAAACTCAGGTTTTTTATTTTTTTACAAAAGCGCGTTAACCATACAAAACCTTAATACCATTTCAACAAGAACCTGCCTTAAAAATTACCATAAGATTCGTTATTAAGGGTATGTTTTTAGAATGCCTCAGATTATCTACTACATCTATATACAAACTGGTCAGCCACAAAAATGACAAATCAGTATATATAAATACTTATCGCATTTACCTAGTTTTAAAAATTTAAATGAAATGCATAAATTTCATACAAAAGTCTTAAAACTAATTATTTAAAAATTTACTCAACCAGTAATAAATTATTAGGAACTTCATAACAAGGCCGTCAAAGCTATACTTTAAAAAACGTTTATTAACTGAAATAATTTAAATCGCGTTCAGCATAAATTCAAAAGACTTTTGAAAAGGTATGCTCCCTATTACAACGTTATATAATAACTTACATACATAAAAAAGATGTTGTTTACAACAAATTTTCACAGGGGTAGCGTATGACCAAATAAAATGATGTTAGTTTTGTCAAGTAAAACTGGCAAGCTGTACTTTAACGTGTGCTTAAACTATTTTTTACATTGAGTATTTGTGTACCCAACCGTTCTTCAATTTTCTGGTAATGTACGCTGACTTCGGATTAAGATTCAAGATTTGTACATGTCTCTATCAGGGAATGAGCATGATTTATTGGTTTGACTGAAACGTGGTTGTTTGAACATGTATCAAACTCAGAAAGTTTATAGGCGTGTTCAAAGTTGCTGCGCAAAAATCGGATCGAGATGGCGTTCTCTTTGCGTTTAACAGTATTTTTACTTCAAAGCTTTGAGCATACTCACAACGTCCCTCTTATTGATGTAGTAGGTACATTACTTAATGTATATGTAGTGCATATGCCTCAAAATGTGACAGTGTTAGACTTTACAATTGTTTGTTTCAAGCACTTGGTCAATTTGTAGTGAATGATGAACATACAGTTACCATAGATCTTAATGTGCCTAATTTTAAGGAAAATATTATACAGGGTGGGTGTCTACTGCGTGGACGGAGGATTCCTCTTTAACTATTAGAGATATCAAAACCAATTTTGGTGTGGTAATACACGATCATTGGACCTACGTTCTAAGAATATTTAGGTATATACAGGGCGATTGACAAACATATGCTAACCCAAACCTGTGTTTTTTTAATAGAACACCTTGTATATTTTCGCATTTTTGAATTCACTGTTACATTTAGAATAAAAGCGTAGAAATTTGTATCTGTATCACTAATCGTTCTGCAGATATCGTCACTTTAGTACCAAAATAGAGTTACCTTTGGAACCACGATGCGAGCGTTGTCACCACAATTTTGTAAATTTGTTTATACCATCGACTATTAATAATAGTCTACTAACAAAAAAACTGGGAAATTTTTCGAAAACATGTAAAACTATACAAAATGATTAACTTACGCGAAATGTAATTTTTCTCAATTTTTTCAAATGCAACACCCTGTATATTTTTTCACATTTAGATTCCCCGTGAAAAGAAGATACTAATTGACAATAGGTTTCATAGACACAAGACGGACCCTTCTTGAGATATTGACGCTTCTCCGTAAAAGTATTCTAAAATACAAATTTACTATGACAACATAATTCAACAAAACAAAGCACGTAGGCTAGCCGCTCATAATAAAGAGGAACAATTGCATCTATTGTTTTGACGTTTGTATAATCATTAAAATATTGTTCCATTAGTTTGTGTGTTTTTGGATTGTCGTTCTGTCAATTTTTGTATAAAATGAATTTTTCCAAAGAAGTAATGATTGATATGATTTTTATTTTCGGCAAAGCTCAAAGACTAGCTAGCTACCCGTTTGTACTGTGAACGATACCCAGGGAGAAGACAGCCGCAGAAAAATCGTTTAGGAACGTAGCTGAGAGATTTATAAATTCTGGAAGTGTGTGCTCTCCCAAGCGCGCAAAACAAGCTCAAATGAAGAAATTGAGTTTCAAGTTGTGGCATATCTTATAGGAAATCCGCAAATTAGTACCCGTACACACATAGACCTAAATAGAAATACAGTTCGCAGCTTTATTGAAGAAAAACAAATTGCATCCTTATCATATCGAGCAACATCAACCTTTAAGTGAAATAGATTTTCAAAATCGTGAATCTTTTTGCCAATGGGTAACTACTAAAGTAAATGAAGAACCCAATCTTGTTAATAACATTCTATTTGCGGATGAGGTAACTTTTCACAATAATGGCAATATTAATACACATAACTATCATCACTATTCAGATACTAATCCACACATCTTAAGAGTTGTTGATCACCAGCATCGATGGTCAGTTAATGTGTGTGGTGGTGTAATCAATTGTAATGTGGTTGGTCCTTTTTTCTTTGATGGGAGTCTTACTGGAGAAATATATTTACAGTTTTTGGAAAATGATTTAGCCGAGCTTTTGGAAAGTATCAAGGTAGATAATATTTGTACGATGTGGTTTTAACTGGATGGCACCCCTCCACACTATACAATCAACGTTAGGCAATATTTCGATAGACATTATCCGATGAGGTGAATAGGATGAGGTGGTGGCCAGCCAGATCATCGGATCTTACGCCCCTTGATTTCTTCCCTTGGGGCTACGTTAAAGAAAAAGTTTACCGACATCTCCCACCACAAGAGAAGATATGAAAAATAGAATTAGAGCTGCGTTTCAATCCATTTCGTCTCTAATGTTGTTGCGACTGAATCTTTCGTTTACCGAGCGACTGGAAAAGTGTTTAGCTAGTCGTGGTCAGCATTTTGAACATTTAATTTGAATTTATGATTTTATTCGTTTATGTTTACTTGTTCAATTTATTTTTAGGTGTAGAGAATTATTTTATTGTTTAGTTATTAATTAAGTTTTTCTATCAGTTAAAGAATTTATTTGCCATTCGTATTTTCTTATTTGCCCTAGATTTTGTTTTATTTGTTCTTCTGTATGTCAATATTTTCAAATAAAGAGTCAATATATCAAGAAGGGTCCGTCTTATTGCTACGAAACCTATTATCAATTAATACCTACTTTTCACGGGGAATCGAAACGTGGAAAAATATATGGTGTGTTGTATTTGAAAAAATTGAGAAAAATTACATTTCGCGTAAGTTAATCATTCTGTATAGTTTTACATATTTTCGAAAAATTTCCCAGTTTGTTTGTTAGTAGATTATTATTAATAGTCGGTGGTATAAACAGATTTTGAAAATCGTGGTGACAACGATCGCATCGTGGTTCGAAAGTTAACTATACTTTTATTCTAAATGTGACAGTGAATCTAAAAATCCAAAAATATAGGGTGCTCCATTAAAAAAACACAGGTATGGGTTGGAATATTTTTGTCAATCAGCCTGCATATACCTAAATATTTTTAGAATGTAGGTCCAATGATCGTGTATTACCACACCAAAATTGGTTTTGATATCTCTAATAGTTAAGGAGAAATCCTCCGTCCACGCAGTAGTAACCCATCAAAATAATTCCAACAATTTTTTACAATTTTCAGATTTTGCTCAGAACAATATTATATTAAGTAACTCAGTTAAGATGTTAGTAACGCTGTTAGTAACGTAACACAGGATGTCACCATTACTGATGGAGGATGCCTACCAGCTTGCTTTATCTACTGATTTAATTTAGCTTAATCGTAAAAATGCAAATTATAGTTCTAATACCAAAAATCCATACTATAACTTTAGGATGCTTATGACAACAGTAATTCATAATGATCTTGCACAAACTGATTGCAATTTTTGATAAGTACCGATAATATTAGTACTGACTGTAATTATTTTTATAACCACTTTCAACACTTGTTTGATCAATACGTTCCTAAACATACAGTTAAAAAACGTTCATATCCTTAATGGTATACAATTTGATATTAGAAAAACCATTCGTTTAAAATATCTGCCATTTAAAAAGTATAGGAAAGGTCCCACAATCAAAGATTTTACAAAATATCGTTCTTTGGTGAAAACGATGATCAAAATAGCACGATATCAATAAACGAGTATTCAGGAATGGTAATATAGAAATCTTCAAGCAACAGTCAACAGATTATGTAAATATTTCTATAGCGTCTTTAATTTACCACATGTCCTGAGACATTGCAACCAAATTGTTGTCGATTGATCAAACACGCTGAGCAATAATTACGTAGATAGTAAACGGTAAAGGATCCACTTCAGAAACTTCGGTATATAATTAAAATGACTAGCTTTTGGGCTTAAATGGTGTATATGTATATTTATATTTATATGTCTATACCTTTCGATAACAATTACAGTTATCGTCCTCAGTAGTGGTAAAATATTTTAGAATTGTTGAAGGGGTTAGAACAAATTTATGAAATATGAAAACGAGCTATTAGTATGACAGTTTGATAAATGTATAACGTCAACTACGGAATACAATTTTCGTAAAGTATAACTAGATCTTTAATAAATTAAATATTGTTAAACTCCCTTGAAGATGACAAATCAGAACACCCTCCAACGGTAGCAGGATGACAGTGAAAAATATAATAATCAAAGAGCAAATTTAACAAAATTTAATCAAATCGTGATGTAAGTGTAAAGTTGTGAGAAACTTTAATTTCAAATCGTAATAAATCATAATAAAAGCATTTAGAAATAGAAACTTAACATACAATTAAAAAGCTAGTCAAATGTAGCAAAAAATAGTCTTGTTATAATTGTAATTGTTATTTTACAGTGAAAACATAATGTAGTATGTTTAATATAATGTTTAATTTTTAATTTTAATTTTCATTCTAATTACAACTACATATGTTAAATTGTCATAGTGCTGTGGTAACTTAAAATATAACTGGTAAAGCATCTACTTCAAAGGACTAGTTAAAAAGACAGCAAAAAACTAGACGTACCAAAAGCTAAAATTAAAATTAAGGCGTGCCATTGTGGCTTTTTTAAATTATAAGGTGCCAAAACTTATTTAAACAGAGATTCTCTTCTTGCCTGTTAAAGTTATTGGGATGGTTATATTATCAAATTGAATCTCATGATTTAAATTATTTAAAGCTTGCTCAACTTTCGCAGATTTCTCTGGTTGACCAAATCTACAAAATTTGTGGTTCCAAGGTATACTTTTCCACAAGAACAAGATAACTTGAAATACCCTTAGGTAGGTTTGTAGGTTTGAAAATAGTCATAATGCCATGATTATTTAGGATTGGCAGTACCAACGTAAGCACTAGTATTAATCTTAATATGTATATAAGGGGTAATAGCATTATTGATACCATTTAGTGAATATCCATTAACTTGTAGTGATTTCGTTAAATATTCAGGATGATAAATTCATTTCGCTCGATCCGCTAAAGATTCAGTTACACCAATTTTTTGACGTAGTTGGTGGTTTGATAATAGTATCTATCAGTATGTGTCAGCATTCTGAAACCGTTAAAAGATTTTGTATTATTATTTTGGATCTTAGTGTGTCAAGAAATGGTAAACTTCCGTTAGTTTCCTTCTCCATGGTAAACTGGATGCTAGAATGAATACCATTTACAAAAACTAAAAATTCATGTACTGTTAACAAACGTGTCATCTACAGATTAATACCAAGCTAAAGGATTTTTAGGTGCATTTTGTAACGCTAACTATTGAATATATTGATCATATTTTTCCATAGAATATAACAATAACTATTCAGCACTGTCTTAATAAGATATATTTTCAGACGAAGAATAAATTCTAAGAACAGCTTGATGGTGTAGGAATGGGTAGTCCTCTTAGTCCGGTTATAGCTAATTTTTACGTGGAAAAGTTGAAACATTAGCGATATAAAATGCACTTAAAGAACCTTTAGCTTGGTGTAGATATGTAAATGATACATTTTTTATTTGGAGACATGGAGAAGAAGCACTACACACATTTTTAATTTCTATGAATGGCTATGAACGGCTAGCCTTACATGGAAAAATTTCAAAAATTAGCGTTAATAAATGCACCTAAAAACCTTTAGTTTGGTGTAGATGTGTACAGGACACATTTGTTATTTGGAGACATAGGGAAGAAGCTCGGCAATAATTTTTGATTTTTATAAATGGTATACATTCTAGCATCCAGTTTACCGCAGAGAAGGAAACCAATGAAAATTTACCATATCTTGACACACTAATATCTAAAATTAATGAGTCGTTATCTTTTAAGGTTTACTGAAAGCCGACACACATTGACAGATACTTATATAAATTATCAAACCACCATACTCGTCAAAAACTTGGCGTAATTACATTTTTAGTGAATAGATATAAATATAAATATAAAAAGACACCGTTAAACCCAAAAGCAAAGTATTTTAATTATGTATAATATTGATGAGAGTTTACATCTTCATATTTCGGTAATTAATGACTGTGGGTTTAATACAAGTGCTTAGATTTATCCTTAAAGATTGTTGCGATCGCTTTATGGAACCTTTAGCTTATCTGTATACACTTCCTCTAGAGGAGGAAGTGTTTACGAAAGTTTGGAAAGTCTCAAAAGTTATTCCTACCTTCAAATAAACTATAGAGCCACATCTTTGTTTTTCAAAATTTTTCGAAATAGTTTTGCATATGTAATTTACTCAAATTTCTTTCAGTATATATATATATATATATATATATATATATATATATATATGTATATATTATATATATATATATATATATATATATATATATATATATATATATATATATATATATATATATCATAAACAAATGGTGTTATAGCAAAGCGATTTTCGTCACAAATCTGATGATCCTCACACTATACTTATCTAAAACTCTAGATAATAATACACAGCTGGATGTGTTGTACAAGCGCGTTTGATAAAATCAATTGCTAATTGCTGATCAACAAACTGGACTATTGGAATTTGGTATTCAATTTTTTAAATCATACCTGAACGGTGGAACTCAACGTGTAGTGTATAACGGATTTCTATCTGATTCATATGTGGCCTTGTCTGGAGTATTACAGGGTTAGAACCTGAGTCCTTTGCTGTTTGCGTTATACATTAATGATTTGCCAAATGTTCTGGAAATTCAGTCTCTAGTCTACGTAGATTATTTGAAGATTTTCGCGACAATTGATTTCGAAGGCGATGGTCGTAGACTTCAAGACTAATGGTTTGGTTGAACAATGGTCCCCAAAACAACCACTTGTCTTTGAATGTGTCCAAATTCAACATAATCTCCTACATACAGAATGAGTATATTACGTGTAATTATATGTTGAAATCTTATACATTATGTCGGACTGACTGTAAGGATTGAGGTGTGCCTTTTCACAGTAGACTGACTTTTTCAACAGATATAGGGAACATTGTTAGTTGAACAATAAAAATGCGACGCTTCACGATCAGAACAGTTTTTTAAATTGATAGCCTGAGAAGCTGTATTTCTGCCTAATACCATAGCTGGAATATGCTCCATTACTCAGTACTACAATTAAAAATATTTGTTAGAATCAGTACAACGAAAATTTTAGAAGTATCCATACCGTAAGGTTAATATAACGTACTCTACTATAAATGTTGATAACTCGATTCTTCTCAAGAGATTCAATAACTGGTTTACACAACAGAAGGATAATTAATTCTCTACTATTTTTATACAAATTACTTAATTAACACACACACACACACACACACACACACACACACTCACACTCACACTCACACTCACACTCACACACACACACGCGCGTTGGTACTCAAAAACAATGAAATAGATCATGTAAATCAAAGGAATCGTATATCGTCCGAAGTAGATGAAGTAAAAATCTATTATACTTAACAAAAAAGAAAACTAATAGTTTACAATGTAACCTACCTACTGAGTGAGTGTAGACCATTCTTCAAATGTGCAGTAAGCTAGAGGAGTCGAGTAATATTGAAATAATTTAGTAAGTCGATGATCGAAGGTATTAACTTTTAATAACAGACAGAAGGGCATACACACATATTAAAATATATTCTTACGCATTCACTTTTTAACAATGGCAGCTATTCCATTTTATTTTTATTATTATATTATTAACATTTTTTTTTACTAACTAGATGAACATCAGTAACTAAAATACACTATGATAGCGGGAAATACAAAGTGTGAAGGATTTGATTGTATTTCTAACAAGGAATTTTGGTTATTGTGAACCAATTGAATAATGTCATGTTCGAAGTAGATGAAGTAAAAAATTATTATGTTTGACAAAAATAGGTTAATCTCAGTATCATATGATAAAGGAAAGTTACTTGAAGGTAAAGCTACTAATTGAAAATTATGGAATATGTGTTGCTGACAGCCAAGAGATGGAGCAAGTATTGTATCGTGCAACGCAAATTCCAATTACATTCACGGAATAAATGAGGTTTTTTAAAAAGAGTCAAAACCTCTGCATAAGCATTAGATGATATGTCCAAACAAAATAAAAATACGCAAAACGGCACATACGCAGCAACAGTTGCTAACAGCAACAAAAGCTACAGAGAGATGTTTCTGACTTGCCTAGACAGGAACAAAAAAAGCATTCAATGTCCAACACGTTACTTTAGATAGGTCTAGGAGTCACTATTACAGCTACTACAATTTACTAATTTCAGTGTGGTGGATATTAAAGTTGTACCTACGCTGGTGCACTTAAGCTTAAGTAGGGTTCAATCGAATCTTACAGAAGATGAAATCGTTAAATTCCTCATAAAAAAATGGTATTCCAAGTGTAGTATGCAAAAAATTCTGTTTTAAGCAACAAATAACGAAAGCTTATGGACAGTAGGTGTAACAATAAGAAAGTGTTTTTACTACCTAGACCAAATAAGGATTCGAAAAAAATAAAGCAGTCATCAACAAATGAGAGATATTTTTGTTAAGTGTGTGGAATCTTAATGTAGACAGGTCACACCATGAGTATTTAAAATACATTTCGCATGATTTAGTTCGTGTTGAAATCTCTAGCAACTTTAAAATAAAAATTGCTGTCTCTTTAGGATCAATTTTAAGGGCTGTTTTTTTAAGTGTGTGTCTATGACAGACAGATTGTATACTGAAGGCAGCCATACGATATTCGTGGATATCACATCTCTATTATCTGGTAAGTCAGAATAAGTATCTAAATGCAATCAAGCTATACAAAATTTCTGTAATTGGTAATTTGTTTTGACACAATGATTTTAATACTATAAAAACGCAGTTTTTGAGGTATCAACAATAAAAGGTAAGTCCATACATGAACCTGATTATTATTTGCTGTCTCTCCAGGATTAATTTTAAGGGCTGTTTTTTTAATTGTGTGTCTATGACAGACAGATTTTATACTGAAGGCAGCCATACGATATTCGTGGATATCACATCTCTATCATCTTGTAAGTCAGAACAAGTATTTAAATGCAATCAAGCTATACAATATTTCTGTAATTTGTTTTGACACAATGATTTTAATACTTTAAAAACGCAGTTTTTGAGGTAACAATAAAAGGTAAGTCCATACATGAACCTGATTATTATTAACAACGAACCTATAGTGCAATCAAAGGTGTTAGATTAGACGACAACTTAGACTGGACTGTATAAAATAATATCAAAGTTCCATTTAGTTACAAATATTTTCAAAATTTCAAACAGATACCAAATCAGTCTCATTTAATAAATTAGATAAGGTACGGTGTTTGCTATTGGGGATACTCAACAAAAGCAAACGATGTCTTTAAGGCGCAAGAACTAGTGATTAAGAAAACTTCTGACATTTCCAGTTCTGCATCTTGTTGAACCTATTTTTTCAAATTCAAAATTCTTTGTGGAGTATTGATGTATGAATTTAATTTTTATATACAGGGTGTTTCAAAAAAGGTGGCCCTGTTGCTAGAATAGGTAGAACAGTGAAAAATAAGTTGGGTTTGCCAAATTAAAAAATTTTCCAGCCGTATCCGTATTCAAGATACAGGGTTTAAAATAAAAATTTTATACCCATTTTCTACGATTATGTCGAAACTACTGCAACATTGTAATGAAATTTTGCATGAATATGTTTGGGAAGCTGAATTTGAATTTTTATATCTGGCTCTCATAGAGGGCGCTAGTTACACGGTTCGTAACGAGTAGTTTTAAACATAACTTTTTTGAGGTTAGATTTTCTAGTCGAAATTTTAAGTGAACTTAAACATCATTTAATTTTACACCAAAAAGATGCTATTGGCAAAACTCGATACTGTGTACCGTTATCGGAGTATTTTGATTTGAAAATGATGAAGTAATAACTGATGCTGGTATAAAGTAAGTATTCTTATAAAACCAAAAACAATAACATTTTTAAATGTTATTTTAAAAGTTATTAATTAAACGAAGAAAATTAAAATAAATTTGTCTAAAAACATGTAATATTCAATCAGTTAGGGTAAGTGTTCAAAATGCCATCAGTTAACCATGGAAAATATATTTATTGATAGTTAAGACGGTAATGTCAATAACATTTAATATTGTTGATAAATACGTTAATTGATAATCAAAATGTGAATTCACCGGCATGTTATTAACCTTAGGCGAGTGTTTAGGAAACGCTAGTACTATGGCTAGGCGTTATGCAGAAAAGCTTCCCAGAAGAAACTTACCAAATAAAAAAACGTTCAGGGCCGTGGAACGACGTTGTCGAGAAGCTGGCAATGTGATACCAAAAAAATTTATTCTGGTACGCCCAGAACAACAAGAACCATTAAGAAAGAGAATATCATTATAGATTTAGTTGATCCAAGGTACAACAATTAGCGTAAGGAATAAGGCATGATATACAAATAAGTCTTCTGCAAGTTCTTGGAGGATAATTAAGGAGCAGCAGCTACATCCTTATCACTACAGACAAGTTAGAGTGGATTTTGTGAAAGTTTACTACAAATGACAGCCCTTACTACCAATTTTTTAAAATGCATCCTTTTTACCGACGAGACCACCTTTACGCCACAAGTAATGTTTAACTTTCATAATGCACAATACTGGTGTGATGAGAATCCACATCTTAAATCACATTACCAACACTTGTTTAAAGTTAATGTATCGGCAGCAACTTTAGGTAACAAACTATTTGGTTATCACATTCTACCTGAAAATTTAAATGGTAATGTGTACCTCGACTTTTTAGAAAATCATTTATTCTAGATATTAGAAGATTTAAAGCAAAAACGAGTGAAGATCTCTACTTTTTATGCATGATGGAGCTCTTCCGCACTTTGATAGGTATCGTAATTGGCTGAGTAACTTCTATCCGAATCGATGGATTGGTAGATGTGCAGAAGCTCCGATGCATTGGCCTACACGGTCATGCGATTTCAATTCTTTGAACTACACAGTTTGGTCGTATCTTAAGGAAAAGTCTGTACTACAGAGGTAAATTTACGTCAAGAGTTGCAAGACAGAATTGAACATCACTTTAATGACTTGATAGTTGATCCTCAACCGTTTAGAAGATTAATGCATTCTTTAGAAAAAAGTATAGAATTGTATAATCGCGAAAACGGAGGACTTTTTGAACACTTATTCTAACTGATTGAATATTTCATGTTTTTAGTCAAATTTATTTAATTTTCTTCTTGTGTTTAATTAACATTAGCCTTAGAATAATGTTATTGTTTTCGGTTTTTAATAAAAATAATAATAATAAAATAAAGAATAATTATACCAAATTCAGTAATTACTTCATCATTTTCAAATTAAAATATTCGGATGACGGTACACAGTATCGAGTTTTGCCAATAGTATCTTTTTGGTGTAAAACTAAATGATGTTAAAGTTCACTTAGAATTTGGACTAGAAAATCTAACCTCTAAAAGGTTATGTTTAAAACTACTCGGTACGAACCGTGTAATTAGGGCCTTCTATGAGAGCCAGATATAAAAACAAATTCATGGGATGTTTTAGCTTCCAAAACATATCCATACAAAATTTCATTACAATGTTGCCAGTAGTTTCGACATAATTGTAAAAAATGTGAACAATTTTTTTTAAAACACTGTACCTTGAATACGGATGGCGTTTCGAAAATTTTTTAACAAGCGAACCCCACTTATTTTTAAGCGTTCGACCTAGCCTAGCAACAGTCACATTTTAAAAACTCCCTGTATACAGGGTTACTCATTAGTGCGTTAGAGTGCGATATCTCAGTAAATATGAATTTTAGAAGGAAATTTTTTCTATGCAAGTTTTTGGTGTTTTAAGAGGTGCGTGTTTTAAAATTATTTTGCAATATACGGAGTGCGTCATAAAAATGTAGTAAAAACAGATTGTTTTTTTTTAAATAGAAACCCCCAATTTTTTCGCCATATTCGGATTTATCGTGAAATTTTAATGATAACTTGTGTAAGATGTTTTATCTTAAAAATTTACTGTTTTTGAATTATTTGGAAAAATATGAAAATTTTGACAGCTGCAAGATTGCACAGAAATCGGTATTGTACCCTGACCTGTGCGATTTTCAGAATCGGTATTCTGGGGCTCTAAGAAAACCCAATAAGCTATGTTTTAACGCTTTTTAATTAAACAAAAAGGCCTCTCCAACCCCCGAAATATTCATCCGAAGTTGCATCATGATTTCAAACCTCAACAACTTGCTTATTTCAAATGGTGTACCCTAACTTTTATACCGTTTTCGGATTTATCGTCAAATTTTAAGATCAGTTATGAAAGGTGTTCTATTTTTAAATTCGGTAAAATTCAAAAAATTATTTAATTTTTATTTTGATCTAGTCAACCGGCTACATGTTGACAATCCAAAAATGCATTAAACTGGATAACAGATTCTCAAACTGTCCCCCATTTCGATCATAACACAATTGGAGTCTTCTCATACAGCTTCAATGCTTACCGTATTTCTAAACGCATGTTTATCAAATAATATTAAATAAATCAAGAAAGTTCTTAAAAAGTAGTTGATTCAGAATAATTGTTTTTATACTTCTCAATTACTACAATCATAAAACAAAAACATCACATTTACCTATGGTATCTGTGCGTGCGTGTAAAATATCTTTATATTATTATTTCCTTTTTATGACGCACCCTATATATCCAAGTATTTGTCAATTGAGATTGAATAAGATTATTATTAATTTAATGCCAGTTTAAAGCAATATTTAGTTGATACTTGTATTTCAAATTAGAGATTTGAAACTTAGTATATTGTAATGAGTTTTAGTGTAAAATTGACAGTTAAAATTTTCAAGATGGCGGATAGACGTTATTTTGAGTAAAAAATTTAAACGGAAAATGAAGGCTACATCAATGTGAACCTCTAAGTGAGTGCTTTATAACCCTAGAATATTAAGTCAATATCTTTACGAAATACAAAATGGAGGCATTTTCAATGGTATGAAACAAAAACAATTAAAATTTGGATATTCATATCACAGGACACTGGAAGTGAATTTGACAAATGTGTACGCTTTACCCTGTTTGTATTATTTTCGTTCAGTGTTTTTGGTTCTAATAGTTTTCTTAAAATGGTTAATTCTCGCCCATTAGAAGAGAAAGTTTTTGTTTATGGGACAAGGCGCAATTTTTACGAGACTGAAAGAATTTTCAATAACCGCTTTCCAGATCGCCCTATTTGTAGAAAATACCTTATGAATTTTAATAGGTAGTTTTTGTTTCTTAGCACTAAAAATGCCCCCATTTTGTATTTTGTAAAGATGTAATATTATAGGGTTATAAAGTACTCACTTAAAGTCTAGTTATGAATAAGTTCAAAAAAAAATTTAATATTAGTCAAGTTGCTTTGGTTTGTGTGAATCCTTGCGATATTGCAGGCTCACATTCCATTAATATAAATAATTTGATTGCAATCTCATTATATTTAGAATTTACATCAGTTCTACATACATAAAGACAAAGTTTACAGTTGGTTAGTGCAGCAACGATTTTTTTAAGGTGGAAACGATTTTAATTTAAAATTTAACACGAATGAAACCTATAGTATCAACGCAATGTTTCATTTTCGAAGAGTATAACATGAAAGAAAACGAAAAACGAACCTTAAAATTAATGACTTCCGCTCTTAGCCCAGCATTATAAAGATGCCACAAAGAAAATTAATAGAGCTTTTAAAATTTTTGTGTTTCTATTACTTCAAAGCAAAGCTGTATTTTTTATGTCCGCTTGCTATCTCATAGTCCTTTAGCAGATAGGTAAAAGCTTTAAAAATTTTCTGGCGCTGTCCGTCTACATTTTCTGTCTCATCTATTATTCAGGATCAGCAATCACTGAAACATAAGAGGGGTCTTACACAAAACTATTGTTGTACTACGATTCCTCGTGCTTTTTATTCACAATCTTTTCGCGATCGTAATTTAAACCAACTATAGGGAGCTTCCAATTTGGTAAAAAGGGGATGAAAACCATTTTGTTCTTGTAAAAGGATTTATTTTACTTTTCAAAATGAATTCTTAATCACTACGTTATATCACTTTCAAGCAAATATTTAATATTTGGGGAGGTAAATATTTAAATTAAAATGCCAGCTGTTACAAAATACACTTTTTAGTTAATAACATCGCCGGAAATGTTTGTAATTATTCATTGTCTAGAAATGCTTGAAGAATTTACAAAATTAGCTGAAAGTTTTAATATAAAATTCAAATTAGTTATATTTAAATAGTGAAAAGCAGAATATAACAAAAGCTCATTTTCAATTTAATGTTTCCCTTTTCATGTTTTCCTGTTTTAACAAAATGTCCAAGGCACTTTCAACGTTTAACCGGGAAAATTTTATGACCCATGAACTTGCCCTTATCTTGGTGTATTTAGATTTTGAACGAGTTAGAGAGTTCACTCTAAAGTCTACACCGTAAAAGCAATAAAGTAATTTAATCGTCTCGTTGAATATTTTAAAATTAGCAATAGGTCTTTCCATTATCATTTCCTAAAAGATTAAAACAAATGGTTCTAGTTACGACAAGTTTATTATGAATTAATGAATTTATGAAGATAATTCATAATAAATGCTTTTGGAGTAATTATTAATCCGTTTATTGTGGAAATGGAAGAATACTTAACCTCCTAAGATGGAATATGAATATTAAAGTTCAGGTTTGTTCTATTCTTGAATGTTCCAGCTTTTGAATGTTGTTTATGTTTACAATTCAAAAGTTGCACGAAATGTAAGAATTTTCAAACTCTTCCTATATTTCATTGCAGCACCACGAATAATTCAGTTTTGCTTGATTTATGATAAACTGTGAGATAGAAAGTTAGAAAGGTGCTTTAAACACACAAAGTTTGCTTATGCACTATTATTCTCGTGCTACCAAACTTTTGACAATTAAATAAATTTTTTGCACAAATTACTCTGAAGTTGACCTGGTTAAATATAATTATTTATGTTTTGTGGTCGTTGAGGTCTTAAAAAATGGGTTTAGTTTCTACTCAGTATGTAAATTCGGAACAAAACAAAGCAGTAAACCTTGAAAACCTTTGGCAGATGTAAACATCAATTTTACTGAAATAAATTTATTACTTATTTTATGATACTTTTGGATCAAATTATATAAGATATGTTGGCATAAAGGAGAATGTATGTCTTTATTTCTACTTATTTTTTTATGTTTTAAATAAAACGTATGGATCAAATCACTATATATCCGTTTATTTGATGAAATACTGCTTCGCTTTAGGAAATTTTAATGTATTCCAAATTTTATTGCTAAATAACTCATTGCGTACATTAATTTGTGGCGAAGCAGGGAAAGCAGCGTATTAACTATCCCAGGGGTGTGTAACAATTAATTTACAACTGAGTATTAAAAAGTTCCCGTATGAGTTACTGGTGTTCTCATTCAAAGATAATGTTTAACTACTTTACTGACAATAAAGTTTTAACAGGTCTTAATGAAGTTCGTGACTTTATGTAAAATAGTAGATTATAGTTTAGCGTTTGTGTACGTAGTTTTAATGCTAGATTAGACCGAAAAAAAGTTACAATAACTATTTTGTGGCTAGTTTCTGGTAAATTCGATGTATATCATTTTTTTTCACTAAGTGAAACAACCGTTGCGTCTATAGAATACCGACTTAGGTACTAAATATTGTAATAGTTCTATCATAACTATTTTGTTTTAAAACTACAACGTGCCCAAGATAAGGATGAACAGCATGGGGATCTTGAAAACGGTAAGAGATACGAAGGCGGTTAAATTAGAGAAAAGTTGTATAATTTAGGGCATGTTCACATGTAGTTTGCAAAAGTTCATTATTGTTTATTGCTTCCGAGATTTTTGGGTTCTTCTTTTTTCGTAATTCCTTCATTTATTTTAAAACATTTTTAAAAGCCAAAGGTACGTATTGTCACTTTTTGAATTCTATTAGATGGCGTTTTCAAATTCTTTATTCGACGTTTCTTCCCCGAGAGACTATCATCAACTTTATTTTTTATATCGCCGCAACCAACGAAACACCCTGTATTCGATAGCATTTTTTATTACGAATTTAACCATGTATTCACATTATGGTTTTGAGGCTAATTTTTAAGAAAAATTCGGATTAATATTAGTATCTGATAATATTTTTTTATGTACAAATTTAACAACAACAATCTTTTAAACCTATTTAATTAAAGTTAAATAATTACAATAATTGTTCAAATAGGTTGCTTTTATTTTCTAGACATAGGCAAGCTCTCTTTACTGAAGAATTTAAACGCGGTCTAGCATTTCTGGTGAAATTGTATTAACTGCTGCCATAACCGATATTAACAACTGATCTTCATTTTCAAAACTCTATCATACACTTGGTTTTTAGGTAACCCCACAGAAAAAAATCCAATGAACTTATATCGGGTGATCGGGTTGGCCAAGATACTGCACGGTAAGTTCCAATCCATTTTCCTGTAAACCGCAATGACAGATAGTCCTATACATTTTTGAGTTACGTGCTGGGGCACCATCTTGTTGAAACCAACAGTTGTTAACAAGCGCTAGAGGTAATTCATCCAAGGCATTTTCCAAATCAGTCCTTAGCAAGTTCAGATATCGTTCGGCATTTAAATTATTGTGGTAAATAAAAGGTCCTATTATTCTTCGCCCCAAAATGCTCATCCACATATTGTATCCAAATCTATGTTGATATGTTGATTATTTTTTTAAATAAGGACTTTGTTTTGCCCAATAATGTTTGTTACGTCAGTTGAAAATTCCATTGTTGGTTATCGTGCTTTCATCAGACCAAATTATTTTAAAACGAACATTTTAGATCTTCGTCACATTTTCTAGTATACCATTCGCAAAAACCCCTGCTCGCCGCTCCTGATCAGCGGGTCTAAGATCCTGACAAGCTCGATATTTATACGGATGAAATTTATTCTTATTTCTGTAGAATTAGCTATACCAGTACGATGTTCAATTTGTCTTGTCGATATTTCGGGGTTTTCCACAACGTCTTGTAAAACGGTATTAGCTTTTTCGTCATCAGATTGTTTTTGACGGGATATAACAGGTTTTGTAAATGAACCAAGTTCTTTTAAATTAGATTCCAAACGTCTAAAAATGGATTTACCAGGTTGCCTTCGTTCAGGATATTTATCCAAATACGCCAGCTCTGTAACTACACAATTTCTGTGGGACCAGATGTAGTATGTCAACATATCGAACTTTTCTTCGTTTGTAAAATTTCGTCTTTCCATAGATACACTTACCGATTAATTATAATAATAAATTAACTAAACAAAAAAAAAAAAAACAACCCACGAAGTAATGGTAATAAAAACAATTTAAAACACGTACAATTCAAATAGCAACAACGATCTCAACGCAATAAAACTAAGCAAAACAGTTTTCAACAAAATGTTAAACAAGTGGTATTTTATCACAGCTTTCTAATATTAACTGATATATGAAAAATGTAAAAATGAAAATCCGAGTTTTTCAGCCTCAAAACCATAATGTGCAATACATGGTTAAATTCGTAATAAAAAAATACTATCGAATACAGGGCGTTTCGTTGGTTGTGGCGATATAAAAAAATAAAGTTGATGATAGTCTCACGGAGTCTATGGTTTTTAAAAAGCTTTTAAGATAAATGAGGGAATTACGAAAAAAGAAAAACCCAAACATCGCATTTTGTTTTAAATCTCGGAAACGATAAAAAATAATGAACTTTTGCAAACTACATGTGAACCTGCTCTAAATTATACAACTTTTCTCTAATTTAACCGCCTTCGTATCTCTTACCCTTTTCAAGATCCCCATGCAGACTTTTAACAATAATTAATAGTAAGGAACTTTGTGTTTTATGGTTAGCATTGTAAGTTAAAGTGTCTTATGTAATAGCTATTTGTATTACTAGGGAGGAAAGTCTAATGTCCCCCGCGAATTAATTTTAATGTTTTAGCGAGCGAATCGAGCGAGGGTAGTAATAAAATCCACGAGAGGCCATAACACTTTCTTCCAATGTAACACATATGATTTTTTGCAACTTGCCTCTTTTATAATCAGTAGAATTTCGCCAAAAAAAAAAAATTAAAAATATTTTGACGTTAATTAAAACACCCTAACGAGTGACACTGTACTACTAGATTTATATTTATTGTTTTAGTAGGCAAGGAATTTAAATTAAATGAAAATATTCGCACTCTGCGTTTCTATGACAACATAGAGTGTGTTGGATTATATCCCAATTAAGTTAGGTTGTTTAATTAAAAATTAAAGACAGAATTATGAAGCACGTGTTTTTCAATTCAATATCTTTCGGAATGCCTATGTTAGATTCTTATTCTACCACTAGATGTCGTCAATTTTTATGATATTTAAATAATTATAAGTCATCAAGTTAATTTCAATGTAGAAATAAGAAAATAAAAATAAATAACGATGAGTTAAGTATTTATACCCACAAAATATACAATTATAATTTAATTAGACAATACATAATAAGAATGGTATACAAGAGTTAATGGCGTAACATAGCTGTTTTACTTAGGGTAAAATTGTTATCTCATAAAACTTAATTTTAAGTATTCATATTCTCCCAATCAGATCTCAAACGAAATCTATTTCTACACTTGGTTAGCCAATTAGAATTTTATTTCGGACTCAGTGCGGAATACTAAATATTGTACATTTATCGCTTTAAGTAAATAATTAGATTATATATTTTCATTTTATTACGAAATATGAAACGTTTGTAAATATTTGTCAATGATTGGGGAGTTCTTCTATTAACTGATACAAGTTAATGCTAATCAACGCCTATTTCGGCGGCGAAAAAAACATCCTTACATACAAATTTCATAAACATTAACGTCTTGAACTTAGGGGTTTCATAAATGGCTTTAGTTTATTTACATAAACCATTATGTTTGTCATTAAGGTACTCCCAGAATATCAGAGAGTAATAAATCACCTTTATTTTATTTTGCCACGATAATGTTCTTTATACGCCCCCACATGCGGGCGTAATGTGGTCTTTATAGCACGGAAATGTCATTGTTGCTAAGCAGCATGATTGACAGCAAACACATGACATGATATGTCACGTAAGTTCAAAGAATTATTGAAACAACAACCTTACTATACAAGCTTTATTAATAAAAGTAACAGGAATGAAACTTATTCTTTTCGTACTCTTTTATGTATAAATATTTCGATTTACTTGGAATTATTTTTGCCTGGACGGCCTCAAATTCATCTAAAATTTCTTGTGAATAAGTTTTTGCGTTTTCACCTTCCATTTTAGAATTCAAATGATTTACAAACAAACAGTACCTTAGCAACAATTTAGCAATATCATAGTATCTTAGTAACAACAAATTAGCCTACTGTCGACTTTATTTCACTGCATTTGAATTTAAAAACTTGCCGAAAATACTGAATCTTTTTTAAATTTTGTTCCAGTTTCATGGTGCAAAATAAAATAAAACATTGTATGTACCACGGGCATAATTGTAGATTATGGCTCTCAGGAATATAATCTTCTGATTATGCCCTTAATACATAAATATCTATTACAGAGACTGGTCAATGGCGTACTTATTAAGGGCATATACTATAAGGAATGTAAAATACGAGGATTGCCCAATAAATAATGCCCCATACTGTTTTCTCCAAAAGTACTTATTTACAGAATTCAAATTTACATATATGAAAGAAGAATGGTTTGTCTGGTCTCTGGATTTTTCTACATAATTACTTTCAAGTTCCACGGCCCTTCTCCAGCGGGACACGCATGTATTCTCTGTTGGTAAACATCTTTACTCTGCCTGCGGAGCCAGGTGTTCATCAGTGGCCCAAACAAGTGGAAATATGAGGGACTATATGATGGATGGGGTAATACTGCACAACCTTGTTTGGTGATGTGGGCAGAAGTCCTCAAACTTGTGTGGAGCCGAGCGTTCTCGTGCGAATGAAAACCTCCCCTGGGTTGACATGGAGCCGCAGTCGCTGGAAGTGCTGCTTAAGTTTGTTTAATGTTTTGACGTAACTTTTGGACTAATGGTACCGCCTTTTGGCATCACATCAACGAGAATTACGCCCTTACAATCACAAAACATTGTAGGAACTGTATTGATTTTTTCTTCTGTGGAGAGTGAACATGACGCCATTCCATCGATTGGCTTTTGTTTTCGGGCTCAAAGTGATGCACTCACGTTTCACCACCTGTCACAAAATGGGACAAGAAGGCCTCTATATCAGATTCAAAGCGTGGCAACAAGTTGGATGCAATGTCTTTTCTTTGGGATTTGTGATCGACAGTAAGACACCGAGGAACCCACCTTGCACACACTTCTGTATCCGAGCTCATTGATAATCGCATCCGCACTTCCTTTGCTTACCGGCAGTGCCAATTACCGAGTTGTAATGTGTCGATCCTCTGGAATGGCAACATCAGCTCGCTGCAACACGTCAGGAGTGACAACCGTGGGAGGCCTTCTCACCCACGGCAATTCTTGGAGCTCTGATGCACTGCCCTCTGATGCTTTCACCCTCTCTGGCCAGCGACCAACGGCAGATGTTTCGTAGAATTTGTACAAACGTTTATGAATATTTCCCACGGTTTCGTTCTCTGCCACAAGAAATTCAATCACAGCACATTGCTTATCACGGATGTCACTTACAGACGCCATTTTGAAACATTCCTACACTTACGCTATCTGTTGGAAGAAAATGAAATTTTGCATACACACGCGGCAAACTTCAAGTCGCGCCTAAATTTGTACATTTCTCAGAACTATTTAATTTAAGTAAATTAATTTAGCATTTGATTTAATAGGAAATGAAGCGACAGCTCTATCTTTGTTAGTTACGTACAAATTTTTGAGATTGCATTAATACAAACGTCACCTTTACTGAAGCAGATAATACATTATTGTACAGGATAGCGAGTATCGTCCCAAATTCCAAGCAAATTTGTTCAGGAAGTACTCATTACACTATTAGCTAATTATGTTTAAATTACAAATATGACTCACTTAATGGGGGATACATTAAGAGGCAATTATCACATTTGTTATTTCGAAAGAAGTACTTTAAAATGTCCGGTGGTAAAAATAGCGTCTTCCGATTTCTCTCCAGCCAAATGTTTGAAACTTAGTTTGCTCTATGGAAATGAGAAAATTATCATTCTGGATGTACATAATGCCTTAAAGTATCAAAATCCTACAAATACTGTAGACATGTGTTCCAATATGATGGGAGTGGGGAAGTCAACAGTACACAGATTATTAAAAGAACAGAAAGAGCGTATTGTGAGAGAATCAACTTGATCAATAGGAAGAAAAAAACCACGTTTAAGTAAAGAAGAAAAAGTTTATATTAGAAGAAAAATCCATTCCTTCTACTTCAATAAAGAAATTCCTACCCTCAGCAAAATAGTAGCAGTACTAAGAGAAAACGTTGATGGACCACAATTTTGTCGGTAGACACTACACAGAGCACTACTGGAACTTATATTTTCGGGGGAAATAGTCAGTGCTAATTGATATTCTCCTAATTGCTTCTTGGTGACGCAAATACTTTCGTGAAATGAAAAAGTTTCGTGCCGAAGGACGGGAAATTTTTTATCTCGATGAGGCGTGGTTGAACGAAGGATATACCGCAAAAAAAATTTGGCAAGATAAAAATGTTACAAATCACTACGAATCAGTCCAAGAGAGTTGGACAAGCGGAATAAATCCACCATCAGGCACGACTAAATATTACACATATACGATAGCAAACATTCCACGGGGAGTTGTAATTGTTCTGGATAATGCAAGTTACCATGCTAGGTAAGTAGAACGCTTACCAACAACTGCATGGAAAAATGGAGACATGGCCAAGTGGTTAAAATCAAAACAAATACAATTTGAAGGAACTGTGCTCAAACGAGAGCTCTATTTAGCAAATCAGCATGAGCAACAATTTGTTAAATATGTTATTGATCAATTCTATTCTTACCGTGCATAGATTACCACCATATCACTGTGAAATCAAACCGATAGAGTTAGTTTGGGCTCAAATATAAAGTGAAGTAGGTCGCAACGATACGACTTTGAAATTAAGTAAAGTGCTACAGGTTTTAATGCAAACCATAGACAACGTCAATGCAGAAAAGTGAAAAAAGTGTGTTAATCATGTAATTGAAGAGGAACAGCGTATGTGGGAACTTGATGTGATAATGGAAGAAGCTATAGAACCAGTTATAATATTCATAGGACAAGCTGACAGGTCTTCCGAATCGGATGACAAAGACTGATTGTTAGTTACATATCGTATTTGTTTCCAAACCTACCTTTATGACAATATTAAATGTAAAAAAAATTATGTAAACTACATTTATAATTATTCTATATTAATCAATCAGCATTTTGAAATAGATACATCTAAAATAAATGCTTAATATTTTGACGCCTTTCAATTGTTTGATAATTAATTTACAGCTTTTAATTCACTGAAATCCCAACCGCACGTCAATGAGTAGTCTTATCTTCACGTTTAAGTCGAATTTTAAAGGGTCGTCTTTCGTTTGCGGTTACCTGAACATTCTTTTTTAACACAATATTTAGCAAGTGACACATTTACAGCGCCTGCGTTTAAACTAGCCTGGTTTGCTATTGATTTCTGTTTGCCGCTTCCATGCAAAAAAACGACACTTTCACCAATAACCTGATTTATTACTCTCCGATATTCTCGGGCGTACTTTAATTATTTATTAAGGTATTCAACTAGATTACCAAGCTTAAACCCATTGGTCGATTTGGTTAAAGTGCGTACGAAATATTTTTGAATATTTTTAAAATGTATATGTAGTTTTAGAAAAAAATATGTGTAAGATTCCAGAAGTAAGTATTTTTCAGCTTTCGCTGAATTGAGGAGCGAGAGTTAAATAAATGCCACTGTCTTATATAGTTCACCTGTGCAAGCGTTAATTGTGTAATATCGCGAGTTTAGGTTATTCTGGTTGTTTTATAATTTCAATTCTTTGTATCGGGTGAGCAAATAAGAATGGCCGTCGTCCATATCTTCAGATCTGATTATAGTGCAGCTTTGGAAAAAAACAATTTAACAAAAGTGGCACCTGAAAACTATTTATGCAATTGTAGGTCCACCGCTAGAGGGCATAATTGAATGCGAAAATTTTAAAAAGGCAAATTCTATAAAATTTGTGTAATTAAAGGGCATTATAAATGCTTACTTTTTATTAAACAAGTTTCAGGCTTTTCAAATGAGAGGTGGAGGAGAGTGGGAACCTAGTTATGAAAAAACGCCTGTAAGTTCGGTTCTGCTTAATCGATCTTCGCAAACTTACTCTTGTTGAAAAAAGTTTTTTTTCCACCAATGTAAGTGTTATATACTCAACTTAATAAGCAGATTAGAGGGTGGTATTTTTTTTTAGAAATCTAGTTCTCTTTGGAAAATATTAAATGGAAGCAATAAGTTTTAACAAAGGACTATGAAAGTAGACTAAATTAGGAACAAAATGGCGAAAACCTCATGTCGATACCTTGTTTCTATCCCGAGATATCTTAAGAAACGTGTAAACGGTGAACATGTTACCGTCCCCGCTAGAGGGCGTTATCTAAAAGGTAATCTTTTTTAACTTTTCGTTTGGCGTTCATCATTTACAATGCAACATTTCAGTCTCTGATCAGTGGATAAGACGGAAGTTCAATTTCTGCGGCTGAAATGCTTTGTATTTCATTTCGTATCCTTGATATTATGTCGGTCCCTGTTGTGGGCCTGTTGGTAAAAACAAATTGCTTTAATAGCCCCCACAAATAAAAATCTAAACACGTCAGATCTGAGGATCTGGCTGGCCAGTGAAATAAACTTCCAAGTCCTATCCATATGTCAGGATATGTGTGATTTAAAAAATTCCGAACATCCCTAGAGTATTATGACGGGCATCCATCATGTTGGAAAAACATATCACGACGAATTGCCAATCGTACGTCTTCTAAAAGAAGTGGCAAATTGTTTGTTAACAAATCTAAATATCTTTCCCCATTAAGACTTTCATTAAAAAAAATATGGTCCAATTATAAGTCTACCTAGAATGCCGCATCCCACTTACAATCCAACGATCCTGAGTTGTGTCTGACCAATAGTGCATGTTATGGCGATTTACACTACCATCACTCCGAAATGTTCGTTCATGTGACCACATAATATGTGAAAGCATTTCAGGATTTTCTCATATCATCTTTAGTAGCCAGTTACAATAATCCAGTCTGTTATTGAAATCTCCAGCATTTAAACCTTGGTGTAGGACTATGTGATATGGGTGCAATCTAAAATAAAAATATTTCGTTGTTAACAAGCGAAAAAGTCTTCAAGTGCATTAACTCATGTGGTGCTTTTAAGAAAGTTTTTTGCCTGGCCTCTCATTACTTTATATTTTTATTATTTGATACCAATAATACAATTTTGGTAATAATTTATGATATTGTTATAGCGGATTTTCTGAGTAAAATTTATTCTTTAAGTAATTACATTTTATCACAAATTAATTATGACATAAAGACATTTACTTAGATATAACTGAAAAATTAAAAATATGGAAATTATTGGTAGGTACTGGCTTTTAAAGATTGCGCACATGAAAAATATTAATAAAAGTTAATAAAATTTGTAGGTAATAGAAATTTATAAAAAAAGTAGTCACCTGTGTTCTCTTAGGATATTTCGAACGGTGTGGTTTGATTTATTCCCAAGTCTCTGGGTATACCTCGTGTGCTTATATGAGGGTCAAAATTGACATATACCAAAACATTTATTATATTTTCCTCCGTTTTACCTCTACCACGTCTTCGATACACGAGAAGATGAACGCAAAAGTTGAGCGAGTCGAAGAAATACTCTGTTGCTAAGATGTTTTCTGTTTGGTTACTGCAGCGCATAAACTCTAGAAGCAACAGTTGCATTTCTCATGTATTCGAAATAAACAGCCAATATGTCAAAAGCTTCTTCATTTGTAACAATCATATTTTTCTAATTATGATATCGAAAATGGTTACCTGGATAAATTTTTGGCATATGTAACATTCTCGTATTAATCATAGCTTACTTGATTTCAACTGGTAATTTATTTAGTATATTTACTGTGTAACTGTAAGAGTGTTAAAACATCCCTAATATGGTTATTCTTATGAAATTAATAATGAAATTAATCAGCCTAATTGAAGTTTGACAAAAAATGTTTACCGTTTACACGTTTCTTAACATATCTCGGGATAGAAAAAACGGTATCGACATGCGGTTTTCGTCATTTTGTTGCTAATTCGGCCTACTTTCATAATTCATTGTTAAAACTGCATGCTTCCATTTAATATTCTCCAGAGAGAACTAGATTTCTAAAAAAAATAATAAATACCGCCCTCTAATCTGCACGTTACTTATTAAGTTGCGTTGAGTATATAATACTTACATTGGTGGAAAAGAGCTCTTTTTAATAAGAGTAAGTTTGCGAAGATCCATTAAACAGAACTGGACTTACAGGCGTTTTTCATAACACTCTCCCTCACCTCTTATTTGAAAAGATAGACTAAAACTTGATTAATAAAAAATACGCAGAATTTTCCGTAGAACTTGATTATCGTATTAATAATGCTCTTTAATTAGGAAAATTTTGTAAAATTTGACTTTTTAAAATTTTGGTATTCAATTACTCTAGCGGTGGACCTACAATTCTATAAATAATTTCCAGGTGTTTCTCAAGGCCACTTTTGTTGTAAAATTTTTTCTCAAAGTTGTACTATAATCCGATCTGAAGATGCGGCCGACGGCCGTTGTTATTTGCTCACCGTGTACAGAGGATAATTTTTCAAGGGCTGCAGATTAAATTATTATTGTGTTACAGTAAAATTTTTCGTTGCAATTCCGTTACCTGTGTAACCGAATTTATTTTTCTATTTACAATTTTGTTGTTGATTCAATTTACAAATTAGCTAAATTCTATTAAACCAGCTCTTCAGTTTACGGTTTTATTTTGTTCATTACATTTATAATTTAACTGAATTTAATAACATTATACTTTCGACTACGTCTTTTAGTAGGGTTGGTTCAATTTATGAGGCAGCTAATTCGAGGTAAATTGACATTCTGCAATACTGCAGAACTTTTTTTCGCAAAAAAGAGGGCTCGATATTGCAATAAATAACTACATATTACCTAAATCAAATAATTTATATACCTTTAACAAATTAATTGTTATTTTAGGTTTTAATTATAATTAAAGATACTTAACGTAAATTATTTACCAATCTGCGGTGATACAAATTCCCGTATGTAATATTTTTACATGGTTTCATTTTTTTTTAAATAAATTGAGAACTATCTATTAGTATGTATTCATTTGGGTATGTCAAAACATGTAGGTATCTCACTTAATGGCATACACTGTGTAGGAAAAGTCTTTTCCCTAAAGTGTATACTGTATTATAATAAAATATTGATAACTTTCAGTAGAATTCAAAAGAGACTGTAATATATTAAACTACATTGCAAAATACAGTTTACAATGTTATGTATTCTGGACGTCGTAGTTCAGAGATAACGAGAAGGGTTTGGCATGACTGCCAAATGATCATGCTTTGGTTATTAGACAAGAATGGAATGCCCAATGCATTTTATTGTTTAATTTTATATATCTATACGTAACATTTGCAGGTTATTTCTGCAATTATTGATTGTATTCAAAACACTATTACTTTGATATGTAATATACAGTACGTGAAAAAAGTATATTCCATATATAAATTTACAAAGCTGTTGATATAAAGTAAAAGCAGCTGTTGTCTAACAATTGTAGTTATTCTCGTAGTTATATGTTTTTATACAATAGTAAGGAAATAGGGTATAATGTTTAAAGAATGATTATATTAATATAAAGCATAAAACTTTAAAAAAATGTATTGCATTTTCATATACGTAGCGGTTCTTTCAATTAATTTTGATTCCTCGGAAAAGCTTTACAAGAACGAAAACTATTTTATTGGTAATTGTTTTCTTAAAGCAACGGTGAGGGTAAAATTATATTCATTTTGATCATAACCGTTTTCAACACAAGTGTTTTACCGTATTATATTACCTTATTTGACCGTGGAGCAGTTATCAGTTTCATGTGCAGCAAAAGACAAACGGTTACTAAAAATTAACGCTTTATTTGGAAAAAAATGGTGTGATAATTTATATATTTATTTATTCGCAAGCTTTCAGACAGAAACTCTGTCCTTCGTCAGGCGTAATATGAAAGTGACAAACATTGACAAGTTATCATCAAAATGACAAATATTAATAAGGTAACTAGAGAATTAAGATTAAATTACTGTTATAGGCTGTAAAACTTTCAGTTCTTGTAAATAGGCACCCAGGTATCGGACAGTCCTTATACATTATCGCCGTTTCACAATTTCAATAGCTTCTCGAATCTTCCTTGTATCCTAATTCTTATCGTTAGCTAGAATTCTTGTGTTTTCAAATTTTATATTGTGTAGAGTGTTTAAGGAGTGTTAACGCTTCTTCCAGTTTCACCAATGTAGACTTTACCACAAGAGCATGGTACTACGTAAACACGACCATGTATGTAATGGTATTTGGTCTTTAGCAGAATTCAGAAGATTTCGAACTTTAATACTGCTTTTGTAACCTACTTTCATATTATGCTTTTGTAATATTTTACCAATTTTATTCGTTGTGTTTGCAAGAAAAAGTAAAATGACAAACTTATTTGAAGTTGTAGATTTATCATCCGTCGGCGTCGGTTTTCGGTTCAAATTACTTTGTAATTAGTTGGTTGTTGAAATCATTATTTATGAAGACCTTTGCAAGATGTTTTAATTCATGTTGTAGTTTATCTGGATTGTAATCTGCTTCCGCTTACTTTTTTAAATTCTTTAAAAAAGGGCCTTGTTCGTTGTTACTGGGGTTGATCACTAATGACAAGGTTCGTCCACACTGAGCAATACACTTGGTTTTAGACGTATATTATTCCTATTTGGTTTATATATTCTAAATATTTACGCTTAATACTATTACAACTAACATAAAACGATAAGTAAACAAAATAACAAAGTGCTTCAAGTAAAATAAACACAAATATCAGGAAGTACCAATGATCCGGAGTTATAGCCTTCCGCAGGATGACGAGAGTTGGTCCAGGATTCTCTGGGTGGGCGCCTTTTGCATACGAATTGGAGCGGAAGTCGTCAGGCCGCTTCTCTCCTTAGGTTTTCTGATCCTAATTTATATTACGATATAACGAGATTTTATTTATTTTAAAAATAAAATTAAAATTGTAAAAGTCGGACCTGTCGGATAGCTGACGGCAACAAAATTTTATACAGTTATTATAACTGCGTTTATAATAGTGGCATAGTCATGCGGTGATAAGATAAGCCTCTCTACCTGCTTTTACGGTCAACAAAAAATTAATACTTTTAAAGGGATCATTTACAAAGAATACGAGTTTAACAATAGAAATACGGCATAATTTATTTAACTGTTTTAACTATAAATACGATATCGGTCAAATTGACCGGAGTTTAGAATTACATTGTAAAGGCAAAATAAATCCAAACTCTGAAATTTTTTATTTGAAAATACTAAGTGAGTAATTAAATACACCCTGAACATGTAATTTCTTTAGTTATAATGCCAACGCATTTCCCACATACTACTTTTTTACAGATTTTGCAACTGTCTTTTGATTTATTGGCACATTTGTTAGTTTGGTATTGCCTTCGCTTGTTTGTTGATTGCGACCCATCATGTTGATATATAGTGGATTTTATTGTACGTACGTACTCACTCCTGCACTCATCAGCGAGTTTCAAAATATCGACGACTTATATTTTCGTTAGTATATAAATTGTAAATCATCCATGAATTTACTGCTGCTAAACCAAGTACATTTGGTATGTTTGGTACAAAACATCTACCCCACATTTAGTACTGTTGTAGAATTTTGCGGTTTCTGGTAGTTTCTTCTGTCCTTCATCAATCGTTGTAAATTTATGAATACTACTGAGAATGCACACATTTTCGATCTTTCGCTTCATAACTTGTTAGAGAAATATTGTCACATACAAAAACCTTCGTAGAATAGAAGTCATTACCCAATTTTTTTTATGGCAGCTGTTAAGAATCTTCTACTTCTGTTCACTGTTCCAACTAGTGATGTCGACTCCTTTTGCAAATTTTCGCCAAATTGAGAGATGTAAAAGGTTATTTACAGTTACACCTTCCCTTTTTAGAAAGGTTCTATCAATTTCATCACAATACGTTCAGATAATAACATATTAGTTGGTATTGAATCGTCCTTCCCAACCATCCTCAAACTTTGAATATAATTTAATGGTATTATGGAATCTTATTGTTTGGGTATCCAATTAAATCGTTAACGGATGTCAATGGCATATATCCTTTAAGTTCTAACGTCCTCATGATTTTAGGTACGTTAAGTTGGACCCTCCCACTTTGTATCTATTAAAGATTGTGTACATTGTTTGATTACACCCCCTTTGCACTCACTTGCACCAGGTCTTTTCTTTACACCACTCAGGTCGTAAAGCTATAAACAAGCTTCCTTTTCCAACCCTAACCCTTGGCGCGCAATAAACGAAACAATTTCTTTAAGCCACACATGGTGATCATATTTTTTGGATAGTGTAAATTATGCATCGTATTTTGCAAAATATTTAAAAAATAAATGAACAAAACTAAATTTGGTTCTATATGCTTTTGTTGAAAGTTGAGAACTAATTATCGTGTAGGCTTATGTTCTATTCCAGAGAGTGTTAGATTGTTTTAATGGAAGATTAGATGTTTAGGAAAAATTGAGATTGATAGTAACATGAATCGAACCTGAACAACTTCACATAATATAAATTAGTTTAACGTAATTTTGAATAATATGAAGTTACAAAAATTGTTGTACACGATGTGATTGTCCAACGAAGCCTTTAAGCCGAGTTTGAAAACAGGTCGAGGTCAATGAACACTTTTGGCACGAGTTGCATACAATATTTTTTTCTACGTTCATTAAAAAAATGGTTCTACTAAATTACCATAAGCGTCAGTAAATAAAAAATATTTTAAAATAATGCAGTATTTAATATTTAATTATGATTGATTATCATTGTGAGCGTGATTTGCTGGATATTGAATTTAAACGTGCTTCAGTTGCCAGTACACTGATTTCAGGTGGGGTACCAAAAAAACTGTTCATCCTTACTGTAATTGAATAAATTGAATAAATACTAAAAATAGCGACAGAGTGACCATAAAACAACTTTCGCACACTAGATCGTAACAAAACATAATTTTTTAATAAACGCTTTAAATGAAATAGATCAATACGCATAAAATGGACTAATAATGTTTCACTCGCGAGATAGCCGCGCTCCGCTACTCGTCGCGCGTGAAACTTCTCCTTAGGGCTGCAATGTATCACTTTGCGCTCTTAATACACAAATAGCTATTTCCGTTTTTCTAAACCGCAAAATTCGACAAAATAACAAATTACATTTCATTAAAAATCGGTGATGCTTTGGAAACATATAAACAAACAACATGCGCATCTGCATTATTTGTCATTGTTGCTTGACGTCAACTGCATATATTAATATGGATCAATATATACATATGAGATGGGGTGTGACGGTAAGGAGTAGATACTCAAAACAATGTTCATTAGAGAAAATTTAAGTGGTGACCAGTTTCACCATAACAATCACCTTCAGACATAAATTTCAGTGAATTTATGTTACAAAATAAAATTACTACACCCAAAAGCACAGATTAGGCGATAAATATATATTGTAAAACCTAGAAGTCCTTGGTGTTAAAAGTTAAAAATAAGTAAAAAACTATGAGGAATAATCCCTCTTAACGGTTTTATTACTCTGTTGCTCCTACTCAAAGGGTCTATAAAAGAATCTCAAAAGTAATATCAATAACACCCAGGAATTCCCTTTAAGAGCTTTGTTATTCTGTTGCTCTTACTCATAGGTTCTATAAAAAAACGTCAAAAATAATATCAACGACACTTAGTTTCGTTTAGGAAAACGTAACCTATAGCATTTAACACATTAAAAGAAATTCTACTAACATATTTATTTATATTGTCGACCGACCAGTTATGGTATTACATATTATCCCCAAGAGTTTAAAAAAAATGGCTGTTAGTAACGAGTAATAACCAGGTATTCAATAGATGAAATATTAAATGATACTTAATTGCACCCAAAAGTCATAGACCACCATACCTTTAACAAAATTTAATCACACGAAATTGAAGATCTGTGGAAAAATACAACTAAAATAAGAATGGGCCAACACTAAGCTGCAGATTGTAAGGTTATTTTGACGCACCATGCATATGCAGTATTTTGATAATTAGTGGATTCTTAATATCTTGATAACACGTCTTAATTTGCTAATGTTTTCGGAATGTTTTATTTTATGTATTCTTATGTAAGAAATGTGGGAATGTAGGCAACTGATATTTGGCTAAGGATTGAAAAACATATGTTGGAGTTTAACTAGTAGGTGCACGCTAAAAAGCTGCTTCACTGAAGGGGCGTAACGAATCATTGGAAATTCTCATGCGCACATTCTTGATGTAAAAATGTCATTAGTTTAATAATTAATTACATCAGTACACACTGCAATCAAAGATGTCTTTGTTTGGTACTAGGAAATTTGATATTAAATATAGGGTTTGTTACGGACGAATGCAAATTTTTAAAATTAAAATTTTGTTCTGTTAGGAATGAGAAAAATATTCCAATGAAATAATTTCTTGTTTCTTTTTTTATTATTACTTGCAACAACGGGGGTTGATTTTCGGGGGTAAATACGGTTAGTTTCAAATCGGAGGGAAAGGCAGTTGCTGTTGAAATTTTGATTGAGCCGGATTGCTTTTATTGTTTTAATTAGAAACTCCCTTTGTAAGCCGTTCGGTCTATAAATATTTTGCCGTATACCTTTTAGCAAAACTGAAATGCTAATTCATTCTTTTCTTTTAGTGTATGTTTTTAATGTAAATTTTTCCAAAAACTAATCTATAATTAATCGCGGCGGAGCCGAGTTTTAAACCGCGTATCTTATCTTGTCGTGCTGGTGGTAAAATGTTTAACTAAAGGGAATATATCAAGTGTAAGTAGGTATTTTTATATAAATGAAAGCTCGTAGAAAATAATGTTGCAAGCCTAGCTTATGTAACGTATTAAAAATGAAACGTTGACTTATAAAGGTATGTCATTCGCACGCGGGCTCATTAAGCTGATATCTGCTAAAATAAAAGATGGTACAGGGCTCCCTCACTCTTGCATTTGGGTGAATTATCATTGTTGTTTGTTGTTTATATTTATATTTGTGTAGAGGTGGGCCTGGCGAATTGGTACAGGATAGACCTTGGTTATAATTGTAATCGGCAATTTCCGAGTGTTTACATACTTCCGAGTCCAGATGACCATTAAACAGCTCGAATTTTATTTTCACTGTTTTTATTGTTCTATAGATGAATGGGTTACCTGAGAAAGGGGCACTGTTTTTTTTTCCGCACTCAAACTTGTATATCGGTCAGAACTTACCTTTGCAGGGCTTTGTTTTAACGAGTTTTTTTATGTCAGTTTGTTCAGGTAGAATTGTTTGCCTGCGAACTGATTTCTCGTTATACGTAATTTATTGTAATTTTACGTATGTATTTTGTGCTTTATTAGTCACTAAACAATGGTGTATGTGTTTCTAACCAATTTTTTTTGTTTGTGCTTGCTAAACCGCTTTTTAATTATTTTTCTCTTAACGTTACAATATTGTACGCACTTTAACCTGATTTAATGATGTTTTGTTATATATTTAACCCTTTCATTGTTTTTTTTGTGCTATGGGATTTATTAATGTACTTGTGCCATTACTTATTTATGAATAAAGTGGGCTTTATTGGTGGTTCTTTCCCACAATAGTACATTAACGGGTTGAACCATCATTGCGCAAAGCTCGTTAATTTTAATTTGGGTAGTTTCATTTTTCTTACCTGCCCCACATGATGCAATACTTAACCCCATCCAGCCTATCTAATGCAACGTACCTACCACTAAACAACCAATTCTTTTGATCAGATTTGAGGTTTGCGAGTAACTAAATATCGGACTGATAAATAAATTCTAATATTTTAATTATTGCCAGGAAAGACAAGATAAATCACTTAACGATTGTTTTCTTCTTGAATTTGCATTACTGCAAATAAGTTCAAATTACACTTTTCAAGATAGTGTACCTGGGGGACGCTACAGTATGGAACGTATTTTGAACATAAATGAAGTGAGTTTGCACAAAAAAAAATTTTGTGTATGCAGAATGTAAGTTGGTGTTAAAGATACGCCACTGGAATTTAATGAAGCATTAGTTAACATGTCAAAGAATATTTAAATATTTTGAAAGATTTTTATTTTGAAAGCATTAAATTGTCTTGAAAAATAATGTTTTGTGAGAATTTTTACAGGGACAGCACTGCTAAGAGACTACTGGTCTTTGCTACTGTATATCAAATAGTTTGGATTAAACAAATGGTCGTAGGCGTACGAGTGAATGAGTTTATGATATAGTGGTATTGTATTAACGTGCAGTAAGGAATATGGATGCATATTTTTCTTGTTTGAAATTTTGTAATAATGCATGTTCAAAAATGAAGTTATTAGAATGTGATTGAGTTGCCTAAGTTGAGCGGAAATAGGGATCGGCCACATGCAAAATTTGCACAGAAAGTTAATGTATGATCTGAATAACGTACAGTGTGAATGTAATTGCAATTAATGATTTTCTTTCGGAGAGTTTTCAGTGAATTTAAAAGTAATTTCAAGATGGCTACGTTCATTTCGCATCGTTTGCGCCTTGTTCCGATTTGAGATCTCGATTGTGACAGGTGAATTTTGATGTTAGCGCAAATATATTGTGACGTTTTGGTAGTATGGCGGGCAGAAGGTACATCAGAGATCCCAATTGAAGGGATAGAGAGTTCAGCTCAGATAGTTCGGTGACAGATTAGGTAGGTAAAGGTCGCGCGCGTTGTTTTGAGGGAAGAGTCCTGGATTCTTTATCTGTGAAATTGTAGTTTAGTAGCAGCGCATACGTAGCGGCTGCAATAACCCATAAGGCGATAAAATCATATATAGACATTCATAAATAATAGGTTAATTGTGAGTTGAAGGAAAGAACAGTAATTTTATTCAAGAAATTTAAAAAAAGTGCGAAAGCAGATTTGAAAATAACACAGAAAAATATTCAGTTAAGTGTTTAGTAGAGCGCGTGATCTAATAATAAAAAGAAAGCCTGAAGTAATCCTTTAAGTAACCGAACTAAAGGTTTGTAAATATAGTTAAGAGATTGGTGATCATGATTGACATTGAATGAAGTACAAGTGTACAACTGATAATAACATAAAATTAATGGTACATAGCAAATAAGAGTTTTAATATATTTAAGTGGAAGTAAATATTCTTCATTGTGTTAAACGTTTTGACGGGGAAATATTAAAGCATATCCAATACGGCCGTCTTCTGTGTTTTGTGTATAATTTGCAAAATTGTAAGAATCATTGTTCATTGTATGTAAAAAGGATCATCGAACTTTATCTATTTCAATGTGTTTAGTATTAAGAATTTGGGGAAATTTTTAGTCTATAAGCATTGATTTTCGTGTGGTTTCTTTAAGCCACCTGTGTGTACATATTTACAATTGCAAATTTGTTAATATATATCCAGTATTTAATTTATTTTGTTGTTTAGTTGTATCAGATGAGATAAAATGTTTGCATTAACCTATCAATTTACGTAACAGGTTATATCTATTGATAATTGAAATTAATCTTTGTTTATTTTGAGTTCTGTGATCGATTTGAAATAGTGTAATGAGCCAGATCGATTACAAAACTTTATTTTAACTCTTATTTTACAGTCAATCAGATACAAACCACTACTGACCTAATATTTTTAATAAGCATAAATTACAGATTTAAAGTATTAAAATTTAAACCTATTGACGCTTTTAAAGATAAAGTATTAATAAAATATAAAGATATTATTTATGATGAAAGCACTGACCGTTCCATTTTAAAATTTAATTAAAACTAATGAATGTTTTGTTGAGATAAGAATTATTAAACCGTCTTTTTTATTATTCTTGATCCTTTTGTAAATTACGTATTGTTTATTTATTTAATGCAGAGTTTTATAACAGTTAGAAGTATAAATTTATAGGTGTACGAGGAATACTTAAAAGTATTCAAATTAAATTTTGATATGTACGGGGTGTGTTCAATAAGTTTACGATGAATCTAATTTTTTTTTAAGCTTTTGGATCAATTTCTATTGAAGTGTGATTGACTTTGAGTGGTGAATGGTTTTACTGAGTATGCTGAAATCCTGTCTTACACAGTCAGATCGGATTAATTTAACATTCCGTCTAAGCCTATTTATTTTAGCAAAGTTTAAGATAGTGGTGGCGCCTAAAGACAATTTTTCCTGGACCGAGCATTATGAGTTGTAGATTTATGGTAAGTGTAAGGTATTTTAAACTACTTTCAATCATTTTACTCCTTATATCGACCCCGCCCATTTCCACTGTAGCTGGCTTGGCAACCCGCTTACTTTGGTAAGCCTAGTGCGGTTTGGACATACAACAAGATATTAGACACCAAAATTTATGTTTGAGCTCATCACGCCTTATACGAATGTCGCTGGTTTAAGAGGTACAGGGTGTTTAAGGTTTAAATTTAATTCTGAAATTCCTCAATAAATGTGAAAGTTTTGATAGCACGAATCTGAAAATTGGTAGTGTTGGGTTCTGTGGTATGAGAATTACGAATTTGAAGCTAATTTTGACGTTGCTCCTATACGGCACTAGTTTCAAAATATTATTTAGAAACATCAAAACATATTTTTGTTATCTGTTGAGCTCTTGTTTAGGTCGCCTAACTTTATCGGGTTCCGAGTTATTTCCATTTAAAGATTTTATTGTATATTGTTTTGATTTTCTTTCAGGCGCCGATATTGCTATTTCTTTTCTAAGTGTTAAATCTTCATGTCAATAAATATTTGCGTGGGTGTGATTTATTATTCGTGTAAAATTATTAGCTAGTGTTCATAAAATTCCACGACATAATAATTGTTCCAACAGTGAGATGTGTGATATGATTTTTGTTCTTGCTCAGACTAATTTTAATGGGTACAGTTTACAACCTAATTATTAACTATTCACTAATCTTTACAACCGCTTAAGCGAATCTGGATCTTTTCGACCAAAAAGTAACCACGGTACTCCAAAATTTATCACAGTCGATGAAGAGGAGGAAACTTATAAATGCAAATAACCCAGAAACCCATAAAGTTAGTATCCACGATACTTCCAGAACGATCAGACGTACTTGTAGTTTCGTATTTAAGATCGATTTCATCATAAATTAATTATATTTTATGCATTTTTACAACACGTAAATTGGTGCCAAAAAATTCGTAAAGCGGAGTTTGTTTTCGTTAATTTTTTTTCAATCTCTGGACAAAGATTAGCTTTACAGATGACTGTGTAAAAATATTTTTTAAAAACAATTCAATTTATATAACTTTTGTTTATAAAGGTTCCTAATATGATACCAAATAAGCCTTAAAATTCTATTAAATCAGACTTAAAATGCATATTATGGATATTTTGGTAGAAGAGGGCGCCATTGGAGTTTTTTTCAAGTTAGCATGTATATGTCTATTAATTGATATAAAGGTTTATACGTCTATGTGACAAATTATTATTGTTGTTTTACAGCGTTATCTATTTTCATTATGAACGCATTACAAAATAGATTGCACAATTATCCTAAAAAACTGTATTATTTCATATTTTTTAATTTCCATTTGGTAAGTTGAAAGGTCGTGTGTTGTACCACCTCACATATTTTTATTGAATCTACGCTAAATTATTAGGTGTTATATGTCTAAAGTGAATGATTGTTTAGTGATTTTAGATCTTCTTTTGCTAACTACAGTGTTCAAAAAGGTTTGAAATTCAATTGAATCATGCCAAATCAATTCAGTTTCTCTCAAATGGAACCTATAGTTTATGAAATCTTTTAATTGTTCCCTGCAAATTTATATTTACACAGGGTGCTCAAAAATTGACCTGTGTCAGCTCGAAAATTTTGAAATGTCAATCCTCTTGTATCTTTTCAACAGTGGATTCTGCACTAACCAATAAGGACATATGTTTAGCTCCCTATATGCAGAATGAATGGTTTTCGCGGAAAGGAGAAAAGAAGTGGAATTTTCGTGGTGACTAAAAATTATGTTATTACTCGGCGCAGGTTTGAAGGAACCTATAAAAAACAAAATAATACTTTATGTTAAACTATACAACAGAGAGCAACAATTTCAGTGAATATAAAAAAAGTAAACTATAGTTAATACTGAAACTTCAAGACATTAATTTTCCATAGTAAGTTGCCGTGAGTGGCATTTCTAGTTTCTTGCGGTGAAAAAGATCGATCGATCTTTTTGATCAGCAGTGTAGCGCGACTCAAGACAAAAGAACCAATGGAGCGATATCAGGCAAAATGATTCTGTAAACAGTTTACATGCTACGCATTGTGAAGTGTAGCTCCATCATGATGGTAATACAGCCGATTACAATTCGAATTTTGTGAATCTACAAAATTTTCTAATAGTTTCAGATACCTTGCACCTGAAATAAACAAGGAAGTGAAACAAAATTTACCCTACCATTCCCGATAAGGTATCATTCAAATTTTCGTCACAAAAGTGTAACATTAGCATACCAGCGTTTCTAATATAAGCAAAAGTATCAGTAACACAGAAATTGTTTTTCACCCATTTCGTTCCACCTATACAAATGATTTTTTCGTAACTTTCTTGCGTTTTTATTAACACAAATCTGAAAAACTAGTGTCTTTTGGACCGAGGTATTCTAAAATCTCTTTTCCAATATTTTCAGGATATGCCTTGAAATATTCCAATACTGTAGTTTCAATTTATTAATGGTATACAACCGGTTCTGTATTTTCTCACGCCTCTGCGATTCAACAGGTTTGTACAATTAATAAGCTGCGTCAGTGTATCTTTGGTAAGTTTTGGCCTAACTGGACATCGGGCACTGTAGGCTTCGTAAGTGTTTTCACATTTGCGTGAATTATCAACAAACTGAAGTAATTTTTATTACTGAATCCTAAACCAGGTATGATTAACACTTTGTTGCGCCTAGATGACTCGACAGCTTTTGTTTCCTATCGGTTTCTTCTAACCAACGCCAACTGATCATTTTAACATTCTGTTTTAGTGCAGAATGCACAGATGAAGAATAAAAGGCCTTCCCATTAAAAAAATTGAATTTTTGTGTTATACAAATGACGAACTTTCGGATCAGCTTCTGAGCACTCTGTATAAACTTCTACGGAAATCTTTAAATGTTTCATAAGCTACAGATCCATTTTATGGGAAACTTGAAACGGCTGGCTTGATTTAATTGATTTTTGTTGTCAAAGACATATCCGACATTTTGAAAAAGCTGACTCACGTTATGTGAAGTCGCATTGAAATTTACCGTAGGTTTCAAAAATTCATTAAGAACTTTCCGCTTAAAATAACGAAGTAGGAATCCATGTTCGCTATTACCGGAAGATGTATTTTCACCTAAACGGGCTATTTGAATAAGCCATGTACACAAACATACAGAAACCTATTTGCAGTAGTTTCCCATACACAAATAGACTGAGCTAGTCGTGGAATACCCGTTGCAGTATAGGACCTTATGGAAGTAAATGAATCAAATGTGGAAATCCATATTACATCAGTAACATTGATATTTTCAGCGATTTTCTTTAAAAACCTGCAAGAACGTTGTTGTTGATTCGCCATTGACTAAACAGTAAAGGCGTTGTCTTGAAAATTTCCTGTTCTTACCTTTTCATGTCAATTTTCAGTTTCTAAAATATTTACCTTGGGATGATTATTGATTTATTTTAGCTCTTTCGCTTTCTGCGTTCTTCAGTTCTCTAGATAGTTTGTTCCTGCGATTTCTTCGTTTTTATGTTCTTTTGGATTTTGGTTGTCTGCGTAATTATTACAATTATGGCGAGCCTGTTCAGTGGGCGCCTTAATTTTTACAAAATAAAAGTGTGCTTTACTAAAAGATACCACCAACATCGTAGTAAAATATTTACCTTAGTAGTAAATTTGTCGTTTATAATTTGCTTTGCTTCGCATAACGGTTATAGTAGGTGCAGCACTCGAGTATAATTCACTATTATGTAATTACTGTAAAACGATATGAACGTTAATTACTTGATGGGTTGGTGATAATAAAATAATGTGAATTTAATTATTAAAGTATTAAAGTATTAGCGTTGCTATCCATTTTATTGTGTACTGAATAACAGTTACTGATATCGTTGCGCAGAAGATTAATTATGTTTGGTAATACCGATTGTGTGCGTAATATAACTCAGTGTCGTACATTAGATTTTCGAGCGGGAAATCAAATTGGTTTTATTTATCCATTAGATTTAAGTATGTTTTAAAACCGTCGTGGAAAGGGTTCAGTCTACACACGACATATATTTAATTGTTTATTTGCTAAGCATTGCTAATGTCTAGTGTACACTGAACAATTGCTACCAGATATATACGTGTATTTCTCTTCATTATTTATAGAGGGTTTGTGAAATTTTTGTGTTTTGTAAAACAACGGCAAGTCAAGTTACCAGGGTTATGATCGATATATAGATATTTTGTTTGTCTGTGAACTTTCCTTTTCAGGCCAATCTTTGAAAGATCGTTCAACGAACCCGAAAAGTTTATTAAACATTTAACCTTTTGATCTCTCCGTATTGCTTTGAAAAGAAATTTTTAAGAGACTTTGTTAACTTGCCTTCGTATGGTAGCTGTACATAATTTATGATTATATAAGAATGCTAAATTAGGGTATTCGTATTGGGAAAAATTTATTATACAAGTCTAGTCTTGTTGTTGACTTTTTCAAAGCTTGCGACGCTCAAACCTTGCTTACTATACTATTTACGTGTACTACAACAATCTTTTCTCACTAACCTAAACTTCTCTAAGACTTATCGACGCTCCAAAACTACCCACGCAATCCAAGTGCTCTGCAACTAATTTGTCGTTAGACTGAATTCTCAGCCGAACTCACTAACTTCCTCTTTTTATGCTACTTGGCAGGTTAGGCACGTTGCACATTTATAAGTCTAATCGCTCTTTTACTGCGTAGGTTTGTACAAACAGCCTATTTTACGAGCAGCTGCTTGAGTAGTCGACAGAAGATGGTAAACCCATGATAGGTTTGAAGACTCCCAACATAACCATTCTTGATTATGTCAGAAAATAATCGATCTTTTTTGGTGGGCACAAGGCAACACTAACTTTTATTAGCATTAAATTTGACTAGATTATTGATTATACTGTAAGTTGAATGACTTTGTGGATTGAAATTGTCATTTCAACTTTACGGTCTTGATTTGAGACAGGAGGTGGATTACCATTATGAGTAGACTGAGATAAATTACAATGAAGAATGTTGTCGTCAGAAAAGCAGTGGATCGAGTTAGTTGTAGAAGTAAGGTCATTTGTGTATATCAGAAAAGTGTAGGCGTTATAACTGATCCCTGTGGTACGCAAACGTTAATACCAACTTATTTTGAAGGAAGCCGCACGTATGCGTCTTTTGTCAATGAAACTAGAGACCCAATTGGAGAGGTTATCATTCAATCCAAACGAGTTGAGTTTGGCAAGTAAACACTTATGCCAAACTTGGTCAACTGTTATTGACATATATAAAGCGACTACAACTGTTTCACCGGATTGTTCTAATGTATTATTCCAAACTTACGTGACATATGAACGAAGATCACCTGTTGAACGATATTGGTGGTCAGTTTCAAGAGAAGAGAGGAGTTATTGATTGATGACATTTTCCATGATTTTGAACAAAATGAAAGTGATGGCAATTGGTCGGCAACAGACGTAGAGATCGAATATACCTTAGACTGGTTTTATAGATATCTTGAGCAAATTTATCTTCCCTGACTGATAAGGTCGGTTTATAGTAACGAGTTTCCGCATTTAAGAACTTGAATGTGTTAAGCATACAGATACATAGTACAAATTGTTGAATCGTGGAAGCACATTTAAGAAAACATGGAAATTAATACAAATGATTGACAGAATGCTATTTTAAAGTTTATATGATATAACATACCAGGATGATTAAGTGCGTCAAAGATTCATGTTATAAATACTGCTATAAAACTTTAAAAAAATAAGCATTTTAATAAAACCATTTTCTTTCTATAATTTGTTTTAAATTGTCTTATTTATTACGTAAATTATGCATGAAAAACAGGTTGCGCTTATGAAGCCATAAAACTTGTTTTATGAAAGTAAATAAAAAAATTGATCTAATAAATACAGATATCTAGCAGGAAGTTTCTTTTAAAGAAAATTCTATACGTCTTTTATCTCTAAAATAAATTACCTTTGTTCTCTCAATAGAGTAGAACAAGTTCATTTGTTGCTCTAATGGGCCATGTTCAGATCTCAAAGGCCATAAAAGAGACAACCAATCTTAACAATTCACTAATTAAAAGTTCTTATAGCTTTAATTGCAATAACGCTGTCAGTATACGTCTTATACAGAATTCGTATTTCAATTTTAAGCACTGCTTTTAATTTTGACAGAAATGAGAGGTTTATGATTCACATCTTAAGCTCGTCACAGGTGTACCAGTTTAAACAAGGACTGAAAATGGGAAAATTCCGGGTTACTTCTAACACGGTTCTACCCATTTAATAACGAAGATGGAAACAGGTGCCTCCATTTTCACAGTACATCTCTAGTATTCTGAATTTCTCAGGACTTTTAAAGGAACGATTGTAAAGCGAAATTGGAAAATGACTAGTCTTGCGTGTTATAAAAGGGAATAAAAAGTTTCGAACTCTAATGTAAGTTACAAAATGTATGTTCAAGTTGATGTTACATTTGATGTAACAAAGTACTTTGACGGTTAGATTGTATTGCATTTTGAATAAGTGTCATCGAGACGTACGTTCAATGTAACCGCTACTCTACTGTTGCACTTACAAGCGTCACAATATCATCTACTGTTACAAATAGTTATTATACTTGCGTTGGCGTTGTATGTGAAATCGTGAAACAATTTCCTCGTAGTAGATAATAATCCATTGACAATTATTGCAAACACTAATTTAACAGAACTTGACATACAACAAAAGTAATACTTATCACCTGGATAAACTCCATGTGAAATAGGATAATCACTTCTCACACAGTTAAATAAATGGCAATAAAAATAGTTGAATTTTGGTACTCTTAAAACAATGTTTCTTAATATAATGATATAACCTGTTGATATCTAAATGACAAACGCTTTTGAGGTAAATATCGAGATAAATCTGCTTAATTTGAATAGCAGAACTTTATTGGTAAAGCAATTCAATATTGTATCGCCCCAAACTGTTTCATATTGTGCAGCAAAATCGAGCATGATCAATTTTGGTACAGTATATCTCGAAATAACAAAACAAATTAATAGTTATCGTTGTACCATAAATAAAAGTAACTTGACATTTAGATAAATAACGGGGTAACGCATTTTTATTGTAATTGCTACATTTATATAAGAATTATAACGTTATTTGTAATAGTTAATTTAAAGCCAAGCGATTTCAGTCTTGTAGTAACGTGCAACCATTAATTCTTTGTTGGATTTGTTAACCATTTTTACTAGATAATGAATTAGTATCGCAGAGTTTTTAGTTGAGAGTGTGTTTTAATTTCCATATAATGTCTTTCACAACTTTGTATCGATATTACAATATAATTAAATTATGTGAAATTTGCGTTTTGGTGGTGGCACCTTTAGTAGTACCTTTGCCCGTCGCTGGTACTCTCGTTGACATTTTCAGGGCGGTTTAATGACATTTAGTTTATTATTGTTCTTGATATTTATCGTTACTACAATAAAATAATATTCAATCGTATGTAACATCTATTATTTCTGATGTGAGTATTATATAGCAGATAGTTATTACAATCACTTAGTTATTGCAGTTTCTATTATTTCTTCATTTTACGTTGTCTTAAATATACTATTTTCCTAAATTAAACAAATTCCCTCGTTTCTTTCGTGTCTCTCGCTCTCTGGTCTCTCTCGTTCTCGTTTCTTTCCTGTCTCTCATCTCCCTCCTCTCACTCGTCTCACTCATTTCTCTCATCTCTCTCGTCTCTGTCGTTTTCCACGGTTTTTAGGTTAGGTCAATGCTCGCGCGCGAGTGTTGACCTAACCTGAGAGATGAGAGAAACGAGAGAGATGAGAGAGACAAGAGAGACGAGAGAGACGAGAGAAGTGAGAGAGACGAGAGAGACGAGAGAGATGCAAGAGACGAAAGAGACGAGTGAGACAAGAGACAAGAGCCGCGAATATCACTACACTTTTTTTAAATGCCAATTTGATAGAGATGTTCTTTCTCTTTTTCATGACATAAAACTTTAAATACTTTTACTGAACTAGTGTTTGAGAAAAAAGCAAAAAAGTGGTGATTGAGTGATGTTAAGTTAATAGTAATTAAGCTAGACTCCTATGATTGCTTTTAATTATAGAAAAAATTGATTGCGTCTTAGAACTATCAGGGTAGTACGTGCATTTGAAGCAAAAAATTACTTATTTACATTGCTTTACATCCATTTGTGAGTGAAATACGCTCATTTATCCATAAGGCAGTACACTGAAACCTTAATGATGTTGGGAAATGGGGAAAGAGGGTGGACGCAGACAGAAGTTTGCAATTTGTACCCCGAGTTTCAAATTACACAATCGACTGTAAATAAAATTTGGCACGGGATCTGTTAAAGATTTACCAATAAACGGGCAGAGCTACAGCCTTAGATAATGAAGAAAGTGAAAATGTGATGTTGCCGTCGTGGAAAAAATCCACAAGTTTCCGTTAGACAAATTGCGCTAATTCACCGTACACAGCGTCCTAGAAAAGGAAAAGTGCCACCCATACAAAGCGTGTGCAATTCAGGAGTTATTTGCAGACGACTTGGATCGCAGATTGGAATTGACGAAGAAATAATCCAACAACTTAAAGGCTATGCAAATTTTCACAAAATATTATGTTTTCTGACGAGCCAACGCTTTGCTTAAACGACATTAAACCACATTTTTTAAGCTTATTTTTTTAAGGATTATTTAACGTCCGAGGTTTATCTAAATCTTCTACGATTTGAGGTAGTTCCTGCATTATCTGTTTTATATCCAAATGCAGAAGAGATCCTGCAGAATGGACAGCTCGGTCACTAGATTTAAGTCCATTCGATTTCTTCCTTTGGGTTGATCTTAAAAGTAACGTGTACGTAAATAGGCCGAGAGACATTGCAAGCTTAAAAAATCGCATTCGTACAGAGGTGAGGGCCTTCACATCTGAAGTTGTTTCAAATACAATTGATGCATTTCACTACCAAGCTGTGAATGGTACTAAATTTGTACATTTATTGTAGTTTCCTTTTCTGTTGTGTCCAGATTAATTTTAACTTAAAATAAACCTGTTAGAGTTATTTCACTCTATCATCGCTTTTTCGCTATTTTCTTAAAAACTAGTTTGGTAAAAGCATTAAAATTTTATATCATTGAAAAGAGAAAAAACATCTCTATCAAATGAGTACAATATAAGGGTAGCTTGCCATTTAAAAAAATTGTAGTGATGCTGGCTGCTGCTTTGCATTTTAAGAAACCACTAACTAAATATCTTCCTTTAATGAAGAACTAGATACTAGACAACTTTTATTTCAGAAATTTTTTGATAAAATAAATATTTACCGAGATATATGGAATATTCCATACTTTTTGGACCCTTTGTATAAAAAGGTAACTTTGCACCACAGCTTAATTTATCGAAGACATAAATTAAGGTCGTAAGGGAATCCAGAGATAATATTCACAGTTATAAAACAGATGCATCGGTTGTTAGGTGCCTGTCAGTTCTTTGGTTAAATAATAGAACACACGCGCACACGCGCACACGCGCACACGCGCACACGCGCACACGCACACGCACATACGCACACGCACACGCACACGCACACGCACACGCACACGCACACGCACACGCGACACGCACACGCACACGCACACGCACACGCACACGCACACGCACACACGCACACACGCACACACACAGCACACACGCACACGCACACACGCACAGCCACGCACCACACGCACACGCACACACGCACACACGCACACACGCACACACACGCACACACGCACACACACACACACACACACACACACACACACACACACACACACACACACACACACACACACACACACACACACACACACACACACACACACACACACACACACACACACACACACACACACACACACACACACACACACACACACACACACACACACACACACACACACACACACACACACACACACACACACACACACACACACTACATAACACACACATATATATATATATATATATATATATATATATATATATATATATATATATATATATATATACATATAAGCCATCCAAATGTTTTGCAAGGAAATGTATGAGTACAGAGTGGCCGAATTTCGTAAACTACAGTTCCTATGAAAAAATGAACCTCGCATCCCCGATCTCTTTTTTCATAAAATCTCAATGGTACATTTTAAATTTCGCTAACGGCTTTAGTTCTCGAGTTATTGTCCAAAATTTAGATTTTCAAGTTTTTATGTTATTGCCATATCTCGCTTATTTGTGAAAATAGAAAAAAAATAATTTCTACTTTCTTCCGGCACTTCTTTATAAGAATGCAGTGGTGTAATCAATTATTTAAAAATATTCATGAAATTCGTGTTATGGTATAAAGTTGTATTTTTTATATGGAACGCGCACTTGGAGATTGTATCAAAAATTACAAATTATTTATTTTTATACTTCTTTTTAGCAAAAAATATTTTTTAGGACATAATGTTTTATTCAAAGTAATAATTATTAAAGAAAAATTCATACGTTGTGGGACTTTTTTGCAAACCAAGAACTAATAACTATAATATTGAAGATGCTTAATAATTATATATAAAACCACTTCAATTAAATTTTCAAATTTATGTTCATTATTTGCAACACATAGGTCACTTCACTTTTAAGCATTCCAAATTGCGCAGTGAATATGAATATTAGAGACCTATAAATTTTTGTCTCAGGTTCTTTATATTATTTTTATTATTTTTACATAAATTCTCTTTAAGGTGTCCCCAAAAGAAAAGATCTAAGGGTGTTAAATCGGGTGAACGTGGTGGCCACCTCACAAGTCGATTTGGTCCTATACGTTTGTCTTGAAAATGAATAATTAACTGTTCAGAGACGTTTCTAATATTGTGAGAGGATGCCCCATCTTGTTGAAAATACAAGTTTTGCCTAATTTTCAGTGGTAAGTCATCTAAAAAGTCCTCGACTATGTGTTGGTTTAAAATTTCAGAATATCGTTGACGATTAAATTTTCTTTTATAAGTATGATAGGCTAAAATGTGATTTCCGAATAGAGCACACCAAACACTAAAACCGAAGCGCCCCTGATTTCGAACGTCAACGATACGGTGCGGATTAATGCCAGACCACCAGTGCTCGTTGTGTTCATTCCAAATTCCGGCACCACTAATGTGGTCCAAACAATATTTGTTGAGAATAATGCATTTTGCTCTATTTGCTGAAGATACCAATTACGAAATTCTAGGCGTCGTGCAGAATCGTTCGCAGATGTTGTTTTCTTATTTTATATTGTCTGAGTTTGCATCTTTTTAGAATTGATAATGCTCGACTTCGTCGTATACCAGACTCTGTGACAGTGAAAGGACAAAACAGGGAGTGCTAGTTATGCAATCAACGGGAGTACACAAAAAAGTGTGAGTCAGACCGCCGAATAGTCACTTGCATTAAGTGTTGGTCGTGCAGCGAGAGGATAACCACGTACATATATTTATCAGTCGCGCTTTGATAGCATGCAGTTATACTGACAGCATATACATGCAATACACAGTTATAAGATAGTGTGTCCAGTCTTTTTCTAATGCGCGACAAATTAAATTTGAAACATTCTTTTAAATACTACGATGTATTAAACTCTACCGTGATATTATCCGTAGTAAGCAATTAAAGTGATCATTAATTGTGTAATAAAACCCGCTCTCGTCTGTGATATATCGACTACGGTTGGTTTTCAATCTAACGAGATACATTTAATTTAAATTATCCGTATTTCTTATAACCGGAGGAAAAGATACCAATTGTGGGAACATCAACGAGAGAGGTGACCAAAGAAACTTTGTATAAAGTTGGTAATATGTTGCAGTTAGTGGCGAAGGTATACGTAATAAAGTTGTCTGCATGGTCAAAGATAGGTTGTTACTAATATTAAATTAAGTAAGTTTGATGTTGTTTAGTCATCTTTTAATTAAATGATATTAAATGAGTTCAGTTCGATCTGAATTGTTAATTTTAAATGATAGAAATCGAAAAGCATATTTCAAAAGCAATTTTAGCAATTTTATCATTTTTATCATACCATGATAAAAGATCGCTCATGCCGAGGCACTACTAGATATAAAAGTTTCCTTTGTCAGCAGGTTTTCAGTTAACTCTGAACTCATAACAGCAGTAACCAAAAATTAAATAACAAATCAAACGTAAATTGTGTTGTGTTTTGTAGCGTAACGTGGGGCTTTGAAACTATCAGAATTAGTATATCAATTTAAATAAAGCACACACTACATTTTGGCACTACAAGTGGGGAGCGTTGAAATATTTAAGATAAGTAGAAAATAAATAAAACACACGTTAGGGAACATTTTCTGCGATTGTAGTCCACTATATAATTATGATTTCCTCTGCAAAAAATTAGAATTAAACTCCTTGTGGATATCTGCAGAAAAAATTTTTATGATAAAAGTTCTTACCGAGCATGCACAAATAGCTAACAAACATTATCTTACATAAACTACTTTTTAAGTTGTTAAATATGGTATTATGATTAATAAGCACTAATTTCAAATGCACTGTATCAATGCTGTACAGAGGATATATGATAGTTGAAAAAAACATCCTTAAGTAGTAGCAAAGAGTATATTATATACTCTTTGGTAGTAGGTATTGTAATTAATCTATGATGTGTAATTTTTTCATTTTTAGTATATCGTGAATGTATAAGGAAACTACAAAGTAGAGTAATTTATGCAAATGATATGATACACATGTTATTTCAATTAAGCAAAACTGACTTTTGCATATTTCTTACGTTTCTGAAACGTTAATCAGTCTTTTCGACCATAAAGCGTTTAAAGACATTTTATTGTCATGAATTAGTCATAAATAGGTATCAAATAAATGTGTGTTCAAGAATCAGCAATAAAATATTAAAGACACAATGGTGACATAAAAACGGAAATATGTCGGTTATGTGCTGTGAATATCACGGAACTTTGCGGATGACAGCAGTTTCCCATTTGGTTTCCGGCAGCTACTGCAGAATGGTTTCGAGTAGCAAATTTCCATATTGCATTTACAATCAAAGTTTATAAGATAAAGAAATTAAGCTTCTCCATTTTAACCCTAGTAGTAGGAAACTGCACTAAATAAAATCTGGACACAAATTTTATGCACGACGTAACATTATCGCCTAACGTTTACAAAGATCTTAATATTATGAAAAGATGCAACTCCTTGCATTAAAACATTCTAATTCTTGACAACGTATATAGGTTTACGCAATATCGTTACCTTCATTATTTTAATTGTTTTACACCTGTAATTAGAACATTCACCTATTATCCATTCCCATTGATTATTCATTTATAAGCATACACTAATATTATGTTGTAAAATTAAAAATAATGATAAACGTACTACATTAAAACACTTACCTGAGCCGCTACGTGTCCTTGTTTTAGCCTTGGTAGATCTGTATGACTCCAAGCACTACTGGACCAAGGTGTTACATTTCTTAAGTCTTCACCAAATTTAAAATCTTTAAGTCGATTATGTAAAAATTTTCTAATGTTCCAAGGTAAATCATTGTGTCCATCAATTAGAGGCACTTCTTGTAATAGACGTGAAGCAAATTCTAATCGTTCCTCTAACGATGCGCCGGCGCTTATTTTTAAAGCGATCGGTACACCAACACCTGCTGCTGCAGCCAAAAATAAGACGGTTACTATAATCCACCAATGTCGTGTAGTTAAATCCATTCCTAGAACAAAAATTTCGTTTAAAATGTTGTAAAATCAACCAAATTAATTGCTGTAACACAGTAGGTACTATATTGTTCAATAGATAAACGTTTAATCAGGATATCCGTAACGTTGTCGCCATGGCAACGGAATGGATTGATTTGTTTTATTTGTTTAAGTACTAATGATGCATCTGTCAAAATTATTGGAATTTAGCTTTTCTCTAATCATTATTATGATGACATAAAATGGCATCTATGTTCCAAAATCCGGCAAAAAATGATCTGCTGATGTTCAGTTTTGGCAGCTGAGCGTCATCTACTAATGGAAACCTATATGAGAATGAACGCCATATATAGTAACTACAGCCATTCTCATAAAGTGGTGGTTGAATGGTGCAGAAAATTTCCAAGAAAATTCACTCAAGATTTGGTCCGTCATGCACGTGTTGCTGCATCAGACGAAAACTGCTTTACACGCAAATAGGCGTATGACAGAGAGCTTTGCCAGATACTTACTATCAGCGCACGAACTGTCCATTCTATAATTGATAGTCTTGACTATCACAAAGTTGCGCCTGAGCGGATTTCGCAATTGGTTACGGATGAACAGACGAATTTGCATTCCCCTTAACACGACAGCATTTGCTGCGCTATTAATAAGAAGGTAATGCCCTCTTACACCAAATTGTTGCCAGTGATGAGTCCATGAACAACAATTTAAACTTCAGAGTATGCAGTGGAAGCTTTTACACTCTCGTAAGCCAGACAAATGTCGGTTTCAGCCTTCGGCAAGAAAAGTAATGGTGTCCGTTTTTTTCGATTACGAGGACGTTCTGATGTTAAATTTTAAAGAACCTGGTTTTAACATCAACGCTGAGAGATATTCAGATATCTTAAAACGCTTACGTGTCAGCATCAAGAGTAAATGTGTTCCTCAAACAGATTTACTTAGGACGTCCTAGAACATCCGCGTTAAAAGCCAGATTTGTCACCCTTTCTATAAGGGCGTCGGTCCAATTTGGACGCAGAGGTAGAGATTGTTGTTAGGGAATGGTACCATCAACAATCGCAAACACTTTTTCTGGACGGAATTTATCGATTAATTAAAGAATGAAGCTAATGTCTTAAT
>JARFJB010001138.1:1715000-1735000 GCA_036346205.1 Vesta saturnalis | reverse complement strand
AAGTACACTCATTCGATTTGAAAAATTCAGTCTATTTTCAAAATCTTGGTCATATAACACTTGATCTAGTTCCAAACAGTAAGAGTGAAACTTGCACTTTAATATAATTCGATTAACAGTACTTTTCGATATACCAGTTTCTACACTGATCTCCCTGCTGATTATTTGTGGACTTTCTTGTAGCTCATCATCCTCCTTTACACGACTATGATGATTAGAAAAGATTTAAGAACAAAGTGTTCAATGTAGGAATGGCAAATGTGTCAAATTTATTGGTAGCAGCCTACATGAATTACTTTCTTGAATAAATGACAAGTCAAGACAACCGTTCATAAAAAGATTGCACCAGTTTCATAAAATAGACCACACAAGCTTATATCGCTGGAAAGCTTACCAAAAGTGCTATTTAGCGGTATAAAATATACAGGGCGTTCTATTTCAAAAACTTGAGTTATACACGGTTTTACGTTGGGTCAGGCTCTGTAAACGGTAATGCGAGGTGGTTGATTAATAAGCACAAATATAGAAATTCAGGACATGGAAAAGCACTGGACACTTTAATCGATGATTAATTTCCGACAGTTAAGTCGTGATGATTTTTCAAACAGGACGCCTTTTCAGTACATTTTCGACCATAAAATCAAACGGTTTATAATTCGCTTATTAACGTTAAGTCCATTTTGATCAGAATCAAAAGGGTTGTCAGATTATGCTAAAATGTAGAGGGGTTTGTATTAAAAAAAACAGTTTCGTGTGCCACCGTGTATACCGGTTCCCTGTAAATGATCAAAATCATTTTTGCAGAATGTTCGTAGCTACCATTGAAAAAAAAGGAAGCCGATATCTCAAATAGCAACAGAGTAATGGAGGTTCCTCGTACCCATGAGGCACCCTATACACACACACACACGCACGCACGCACGCACTCACGCACACACGCACGCACGAACGTATGCACGCACGCTCGCACGCACGCGCGTACGCACGTACGCACGCACACACACACACACACACACACACACACACACACACACACACACACACACATATATATATATATATATATATATATATATATATGTGTGTGTATATATATATATATATATATATATATATATATATATATATATATATATATGTATATATATATACAACGTGTCCCAGATAACATTTCCAGCATGGGGATCTCGCTTATTATAAAAGGTACGGATTTGGTTAAATTAGATGAATTACTCCTAAGGATTAGTGAAATTATAGGACACTCCAATTTCCAAATTTCCATGTATTTTAAGACTTATGGCAAGAAAAAGAAAAATGTCAAATTTCTTTTCCTTGTAATATCTTTTTTGTTATATTAGACATATAAATTTTATTTGCACTTTCTTACGATATTTTTTATGCAGAATTTGGATTTTGATTTGCACTTTCTATTTTTTAGTTTCAACCACTAAATTCAATTTTTCTTATGGAACGACAAGTCGGCTTTGAAATAATTGATCGGGTTTTTTTATCCTCCTTACAATGATATAGCACATGTACTATCTATTTTTAAAAACAACAAAGAAAATTAAAAAAAAATGTATTTTATTAAAGACTCTAACAATAAGCAGGCCGTGAAACATAAAAACACAATCGAATTTAATGTCACTTAAAAATTATTCGTTCCAGAATATTTTTGTGTCAAACATGGCTTTATTTACTAGTACTGAAAAGTTTGATATGTTGAGTTGTTACATCTTGTCTCATAAAAACAGTTTAGAAGCTGAACGGGTGTACTTGAGGCTGTATCCTAAAAGAAGGCAGCCCAGTGCTCGTACGTACAGAAATTTGGTAATTAATTTAAAAGAATATGGTTCATTTTCAAAACCTACTAGAAATCCGACATTACGGAACGAAGATGCAGAACTTAATGTATTACAATCAGTTATTGAAAATTCTTCAACATCTGTTAGAGAAATTGAACATAACACTGGTATTTCGAAAACTACATCACAAAGAATTTTAAAACGTCACAGGTATCATCCGTATAAGTACACCATTCTGCAGAGACTTAGAGATGGAGATCAGGGAAGAAGATTACAATTTTGCCAATGGTATGTTAATCAATGTGAGAATAACGATAATTTTCCAGCTACGATTTTGTGGTCTGACGAAAGCGTATTTACAAATAATGGCCTTTTCAATCGACACAATGTTCGCTTTTGGGACCGTGAAAATCCTCACGTTGTTAAGGAAAGTCGGCATCAAGTGAGATTTGGTTTTAACGTCTGGTGTGGCATTTTGGGCGCTAAACTTATTGGGCCCATATTTTTAACGAAACATTAAATAGTGAAAGGTATTTAAATTTATTACAAACTGATTTAGAAAATAAACTTGATGATTTACCACTGATTGAGAATATTAATATCAGCTACCAACAAAATGGCGCCCACCCCACAATTCAAACATCATCAGCGAATATCTTAATAATCGTTTTCCAAATTCATGGATTGGTAATCGAGGGCCGATTTTATGGCCACCCAGATCTCCAGACTTAACGCCCTTCGACTTTTTCCTTTGGGGCTACGTAAAAATCGAGTGTACGTGCAAACATTTGAGAATGCCGAAGATCTTCGTGAAGCTGTTCTTGCAGTATTTGGTAGCATTAAACGCCAAAACTACGCAGAGCAATTACGTTGACACTACGCAGGGCACAATTATGTTTAGAACGGAATGGTCAATTGTTTGAACATCTTTTATAATTGGATAATTATCTACAATACTATTACCTGCTTAACTCTTGTTGTTATCTATTATTTGTCGTTTTCTCATGTTTCACGGCCTACTTATTGTTAGAGTCTTTAATAAAATACATTTTTTAAATTTTCTTTGTTGTTTTTAAAATAGATAGTACATGTGGTATATCATTGTAAAGAGGATAAAAACACGATCAATTAGTTCAAAGCCGACTTGTCGTTCCATAAGAAAAATTTAATTTAGGGGTTGAATCTAAAAATAGAAAGTGCAAAAAAAAAATCCAAATTGATATTTAAATTCTGCATAAAAAATATCTTAACAAAGTGCAAATAAAATTTATATGTCTAATATAACAAAAAGATATTACAAGGAAAGGAAATTTGACATTTTCTTTTTCTTGTCATAAGTCTTAAAATACATGGAAATTTGGAAATTGGTGAGTGTCCTATAATTTCACTAATCCTTAGGAGTAATTCATCTAGTTTATCCAAATCTGTATCTTTTATAATAAGCGAGATCCCCATGCTGGCAATGTTATCTGGGACACGTTGTATATATATATATATATATATATATATATATATATATATATATATATATATATATATATACGGTGTTACATAGATAGAAAGTTTTAAAGGAGGTAGGTGAGGCTATTCTGAACCTATGCGACCATATTTACCTATACAAGGTGTTGTGGATTTTGAGATATCGATAAGTTTGTGTTTTTGAAGAAAATCCACGTTTTTTAGCACTTAAACCAAGAACTAAGGAAAATGGCATAATATTTTTTAACAATTTAAATTTGGTTTATTGACCTACACTCAAAAAAAGGTTGTTAACCTCTAACTTTCCTACTAAAACTTTGTTAAATAATGCACAAGCCATTTCAATATTTAGAGTCATTTATTTCGATATTTTTTAATAGAAATATCCGTTCAAACAGTTTTAAAATTATCTCTATTTTATGCTTCTTCGAATCATGTAAAGCATAAAATAAATACAATAATGAATATTATTACTAATTATTAACATTATGAGAAAGCCCAATTTAATACAAAACACTCTGGTCTATACATTTACTTCAAATTATTTGATCAGTAAGAAAAAACAGCTAATTATTTAGGATGTTCAAAATGCGAACCGCCGTTTCTTAAACACTTACGCGCCCTTTTCTCATTTGGCTGGTAGTGACGCCTAGCTTCACTTCTTCCCTCAGTATTGTTCCTGCTTCATTAATTCTCCTAATAAGTTGGTCGCGATTAACTATTTCGACAGCATAAACAAGGTCTTTCATTCGTCCCCAGACAGGTGTCAGGTCTGGAGACCTTACAGGCCACAATATTAGTCTATTTCTTCCAATGCAACGATTAGGAAACCTTTAGTCTAGGAATTCCCTTACGGTTAGGCGATTATGAGCAGGACATCCATCATTTTGGAATACCATGTATCTCCTTACATTAAGAGGTATTTCATCCAAGATATTTGGCATCTCATTGCGCAAAAACTCTAAATAGTTGTTTCCATTTAGATTTCCCGGAAGATAGTATGGGCCAATACATGTTCTGCCGATGACTGCTGCCCACACATTTACACTAAATTCATGCTGAAATGATGTCTGTTTTCTCATATGACGATTTTCATCAGCATCAGACTAGTAATGTAAATTATGGAAGTTCGTAATCCCTCCTCTTGAAAATTTTGACTCGTCTGCCCATAAAATACTTTTGAGAAAGAGCGGATCTTCCACGTCAACATGTAATAAAAAACAGCAAAAAATAGTTCTTCGGATAGGATCACCCTCTTCAAGGCCTTGAACGGGAGTAAAGCGAAAAGGATTTTTATTGTTGCTTTTCAGAATAGACCATACTTTCCATATGGGTACATTATATCCTACAGCTACTTTTCTTATGCACGTGGTAGGATCCGCTCTAAAGGGCTCTAAAATTTGTTCATCTACTTCAGGACCATAACGAACAATCTGCGCCCATTCTGGATAATTTCGAAGGTTCCCAGTCTCACTTAAACGACGATATGTGTTTATGAAAACTTGTACATTGGGAGTTCTTCTAGCAGGAAATCGATCTCGGTACAGACGCTGAGCAGCTGCTGCATTACCGTCGGCTCCTCCATACACGAAGATGATATCAACGTATTCAGAATTGGAAAAAGTAGACATGGTATCAGCATTCAGTAATTTACAAAGTTACAAGAAATGCAGATAGTAACAATAATAGTTTCAATGATAAAACTGTCAAACTGGTTAATTTGGTGTCAAGACATACTTGCCTTTTAGGATACGACTTAATTGTATACTGACGTAAACCAACGTATGAGAATGTTAGATATCACTTCAACATAAATAATAATACGTATAGTTCTAACTGATAGGGCTAGATCATTTTGTATTACATTGTACTCCTATGCAATATTATAATTTTTTGTTTGTTCATAATAATAATTGTAATTAATTTATGCTTTTGACAGATGATTCGAAAGATCAGAAAATAGAGGTATTTTTAAAACTGTTTGAACGGACATTTCTATAAAAAAATTCGAAATAGATGACTCTAAATATTGAAAAGGCTTGTTTATTATTTAGCTAAGTTTTAGTTGTGCAAAATTGTGTACGAAAATTTTAGATTAACAACCTTTTTTTGAGTGTAGGCCAATAAACCAAATTTAAATTGTTAAAAACTATTATCCCATTTTCTTTAGTTCTTGGTTTAAGTGCTAAAAAACATGGACTTTGTTCAAAAACACAAACTTATCGATATCTCACAACGCCTTGTATAAGGGTAAATATGGTCATATAGGTTCGGAATGGCCTCACCTACCTCCCCTTTAAAACTTTCTATCTATGTACCAAACACCCGGTATATATGTGTTGTTACTTAAACGAAGAGCGCGAACTCCAAGAAATTGCAATGTGTAGTTTATCAGAAACTAATTTCTCGTGCAATAGTACAACAATTGCTGAAGAAATAAATATTGAACTAAGAACAGTTCGCAATAACTTGAAAAGAAATAAATACCGTTACTATAAGTTGCAAACTACATACGAAATTTTTGCAGAAGATCATCAAAAGCGTATGGAATATTGTGAAGATATGATGAATCCGGCCAATGAAAACGAAAGATTTAATGAAAATATTTTGTTTACCGACGAGTGTTCTTTTAACTTACATGGCCATCACAATCCGTCTGTCGCTGTTGGTTACTCTAGCGAAAACAAACACATTAGTATTCCTTACAGGACACAATACTCCAAAAAAGTGAATGTGTGGGCAGGAATTTTAGGCAATTCCATAATTGGTCCATTTTTTATCAAGGGAAACTTGAATGCGGACAAATATTTAGAACTGTTAAGAAACCAGATAGTTCAAGCTGTTCAACGCCTCAATATAAATTTTGATGACATTTGGCATCAAGAAGATGGCTGTCTTGCTCATACTGCAATAAGAATTCAACAGTTTTTGGAAACTACTTTCCCTAACCGTATTATTAGTGGAAAAGGTACTATTAAATATCCTCCTAGCTCACCTGATATCGCACGATTTTTATTTGGAGATCCGTATTCCAGCAAATTTATGGGCACAGGCATGAACGTGCTAACAATTTGGATGAACTTCGTGTCAAAATTATAGACCCTTTAAACAGCATCACCCAAGAAATGTTAGAAGACACCCGAACTGAATTTTATTACAGATTGGGTTACTGCCTTGCACAGCGTAGAGGTCTTTTCGAAAATCTTATAAAGTAGAGTTTTGAAAAAAGTGTATTCTGTTCATTTTTAAAAATAATTGGTTTTTCAATAAGAATTATAATGCCAAAGTTAAACCTTAAGCTTAAGTTACACTATCAATGTAAATGTTAATCTTCTTGTTTGTAGCTCTCGTAAGTTTCTTCTTGGTTCTTCTTACGAGTAGTAATCGAACCATGTCATAAATTCGCAATTACAATAAACTTCGATGTTTGAGATATTATCATTTAATGTAGTGTAAAGTACTTCCTTAATAGTTTTAAAGAACACGCGATTTTTCAACATCATTTTAATTGCTTTGGTTTCGTTAGAAACGTTGAAGCTAGATTGAAGGAGAACTAAGTAGTTCATATTTTGTGCCTACAGGCAAACATGTACAAGTGGCAACATCGGTACAGTTATGTCTCTCTTACACTCATATAATGCTTATTGGGTTTCTTTCTAGCTTGTTATAAATCAGACCCGCAATAATGTTTTTCCATACCTACGTACATATATATATATATATATATATATATATATATATATATATATATATATATATATATATAATAATGCTTTATTTATCCTGTATAGGTCATTTCCAAACGACATAGGACAAGTCAAAGAAAAAAAAAATAAACAAACAAGTAGCTACAAAGTAGTTCACAGATTATATTATTAGTCATCTTATACTATGCTATCATCTAGGTATTCATATATTGAATAGTAAGCTTTTGCTGTTAATATCCTTCTTATTTGGGCTTTAAATTTTTTATTGTCCTTAATAAGTCTAAGACTTATTGGTAATTTGTTGTACAGAATAGTACCCATATAATATGGACTTGATTTATAATTCTCTAGCTTATGCAAGTTGATAATAAGATCATCGCCTCGCCTAGTATTGTATTTATGAAATTTATTTAGAGTCAAACTTATGCAAGTTTTGTTTGACAAAATTTGGTATTTCTACAATATAAATACAGGGTACTGTTAATATTTTGTGTTTTTTAAACAATTCTCTGCATGAATGCAAATGTTTTAAGCCACATATATTCCTTGTAGCACGCTTCTGTAACAAGAAAATACGCTTAGCTTCAATACTGTATCCCCAGCATACAATTCCATATCTAATGACCGATTCAAATGATGCATAATAATAATTCTTTACGGCTACTGACCGTATATGTAGGTATGGAAAAACATTATTGCAGGTCTGATTTATAACAAGTGTTAATTTCTAATACAGTGATATTATGAAAGTCAATATGAGCAACATTTTACAAATATTTTTAAATATTCAGGGTGCTCCAAAAAGTGGCATATAAAAGTCGTGTTTTTTTATATGATACATGCCGTATATTATTGCATTTTCGAATTTTACATAAAAAATAAGGAGCACTTTCATAAGTGTTCCCTATACCTACATACAGACTGTTTTAAGTTATATCAATTTTTTTGAAAATGTAGGGTTTTAGGAAAAATGAAATATCTCCTAATAAAATTGACTCCAATAAACTTGCTCTTAGGTTTAAGTAAAATACTGTTCCCTTAGTTATTTATTGACTGGATAGTAAACACCTCTTTATAGCGTGTTTCCAAAAATTATTGAATAAGTTGAAAATTTGAAGGTTTAGATATAGGAAAACCTTATAGAAGTTGAAAGGTAATTAAGTAAGCTAAACGATAATGTTCCACTAACATAACTGAAAAAAATGAACACCCTGTAAAGAATTGTTTACTATTCAGTCAATAAATAGACTTAGAGAACAGTATTTTACTTAAACCTTAGAGTAAATTTGTTGGAGTTAATTTTATTAGGAGATATTTAATTTTTCCTAAAACCCACATTTTCAGAAAAATTGATATAACTTAAAACACTCTGTATGTAGATATAGGGAACCCTTATGAAAGTGCTACTTATTTTTTATGTAAAATTCGAAAATGCAAAATACATAATATAATATTAAAAAAAAAATAACTTTAATATGCCACTTTCTTAGTATTTATAAAAATATTTTTAAAATGTTGCTCATATTGACATAATATCACTACATTAGAAATTATAGGCCACTTCGCCGTAGAACTACGTGGGGTCGGTCGTGATTCACCCTGTGTATTATATATATATATATATATATACATATATATATATATATATATATATATATATATATATATATATATATATATATATATATATATCAAATCTATTTTTTCTAATTGCCCCTAGATTTGAGGTGTTTTATTATTACCCCAAAGGTATCCTGGTATTAGACGGTTCTCACTAATCTCAAATTAATTTGACAGTTGCCACATTTAATTGAAATGAGTAGCAACCACGGTTCACTGTATAATAATACTTAAAAAAAGACAATATATCAATCATGTGAAAATAAATTAATCAAATTTGACGTTATTGAAAAATATTATACCAACTTTGTAAAAATCCTCCAAAATCTAAGGGGCAAATAAAAAAAATATATTTTCACATGATTGATATATCGCAGTTTAATTTGAGGTTAGTGCGAAAATAAAAAATTCTTAGTTTGTTTTACAGAGTTAACCTTAATGTTTTGTTTGTTATGAAGTTCAGTGCTAAAAAATTATTATATTTGTATAACGAAGATATTAACGTTTTGTAAAATAGACTCACTTTTTTACGTGGTTTTGATGTATTTAGGTGGTTTGATGTTAGTTATAGTGAACGTGTTTAATTGGGAGAACAAGCTGACTTGTTCCTATTAATCCTCCTCAACTTTTAGGTATGTTAATATGCGATTTTAGATAAACGTATATTGATATTGTTATTTAAAGCCAGGTAAGAATTGTAATTTTAATTTTAGAAAAGTGAAGAATATAATGAAATAACCTTGTAAATACCATTTATCGATGGTGTGTGCGATTACTTGATACACCTCTACATCTAGTGGATTAGTAATGTTAGTTAGTTCAACAATTTGCCAATTATGCTTTAAAACAAAAAGCAGAAACTTATGAAGTAATCGAATGTAACATGTTTTAAAACTATGTAAATTTTACATGAAACATAATATTTGAGTATGCGCTGTTTGTTGCAGTTGATTTAGTAGGTTATGTAATGCAGTTAATAAAAGGTTATTTGTGTTACGAGTAAAGAAAAGTACTGTTTTCCTTTACGAATCGCGATCTTTCTAATCGAGGCGCAGCGGAGATTTTAAACGCGATGAGTAAAGAAGAACCTACTTTTCTTCAAGAATAATACATAAAATTTTTTCGGACACTAAATGGAAATTATTTAAAAAATACATGACAAGCGCGAGAATCAAATTGCCGTTTTCATCACTGCAGCAACTAAAGGAAAGTAGGTAAACACAACTTTATCAAGTGTTATCTCGTGAAAATGGAAATACATAATGAAAATTATCCTGAACAATCGGCAATAGCACTTGAAGCTGTTGCTAGTTTATTACCCTTGAAATCACGAGATAAATATGAGAAGACCTACAATATTTTCAATTCTTGGAGGACTTCAAAAGGTGTAAGGGATGCCGACGAAAAAGGTATGCTTGTTTTTTTTTCATGAAAAGGTTAGTTCTCCTGAATACATTTATTTATGTATTTTGAGTTTTATCTTTATATTTAATTACAGGCTGAAAGACTGAAATCTTCCACGGTGTGGTCGACATATTCCATGTTGAAAAGTACGTTGAGAATGAAAGAAAACATCGATATATCGAATTATGGGAAGTTACATTTACATGTAAAGCGTCAAAGTGAGGGATATGAACCAAAAAAATCAAAAATTCTATCGCAGGATGATGTTTCAAAATTTTTGACAGAACCGCCTGATGATACTTTTCTTATGGTTAAAGTGGCGTTAATTTTGGGTCTGTATGGGGCATGTCGTAGTGAGGAGCTATGAAACTTAAATGTGAAAGGTATTGAGGATACCGGCTCTACTTTGATTGTCACCCTCCATGACACTAAGACAACGAAAAAGGCGTATATTCACCGTTATGACGCAAATGAGAGGAATTAATGAGATTGAGTTGTACAGGACATATGCAAGTTTGCGTACAAAACATCATTCACTCAAGATTGTTCATATTTTATATGCACAATCGTCAAACAGTGGATGCTAGAGTCCAACAGATTTTGTGCTGGAACGTACTGCATGTAGCGATTCATCATTTTCTACGTCAAATGGATGAGTTTATCAGCAGGTTTGATCAAAATCGTCACTATCATTTAATGATTTACAGTTAAAACATTTTACAAGCGTAAGCTTTTCTAACGTTAGTAGTTTTTCTTTTTAATATCTATTCCAATAAATAATTAATAATTCTTTATAAGGAAATGGTTGCTATAAAGGAAAGAGTTACTTTTATTTACGATTTGCAATAAGCAAATATGGTCCATTTCCATTGAGTGTCCGAAAAAAAATATGTTATTAGATAACAACTTTGGATATGATCTAATCTATTCATATGTTTCGAAAAGTTCATTTTGCCTTATAACTTATAATTATTTTGAAAATGTACTAATTGTTTATCTCATTCATTACATACTTTTTCTGCAACTTTTTGTTTTATTAATTGAAATAAAACTAACTGTAATAATTTCATAAATGAGGTAGGTACTACATTCACAGTAATTATTAAAAAAAAGGCATATTTAACATTTTTTAAATGTAATGTAACAATGTATTCATTGCATTTAGGTTGTTTTAACTTGCGGTATTACTTATGCCACCATTTTAATCAATGCCATTAGTGTCCTGTTGACTTTTAAAGCACCTGTAGGTTATAAACCGTAGCAGAAAATCGTTCAAAATTCTGTGTTTAGTAAAGGTTCAGCTTCCACTATAGTTTAATATAGGATTTATTGAAAGTGGCAAATTTCAAAGTACCATTTATGATTAGGAAGCTTCGTCAAAGACATCAAAACTCACATAAATATGAATGCCATATAGTGTTAAAGATCATAGTCCATTGTCGTCAACAGCAAACATTGTTCATAAATTTCACTAGTTCGAAATACAAGAATACATCAGTACCCCCTTTAACTAACAGATATTGCTTAGTACAGTAATTTCTGTTAATAAAATAAAGTTTCGTGCCATCATGTAATTAAAATATTTTTTAAAAACATAAAGAAAAACATTACCTCGAGTGGGATTTGAATCTACGACATGTACTTTGCTAGAGTACCGCTCTACCAACTCAGCTATCGAGATACAAGCCTCGATCGATGCAAGCTTAGCCTTTATGTATGTAGAAATCATGTTTTCAAAAAATATTTTGTTACATAATTTACATATGAATGTCTATACGGTTGTTAAAAACAAATAATTCGTATTTAATATCATTAACCATAAATAAAATGGGGTTAATTTGTTTAATTTCAAACTGACTAACAAAACCAATGGCGTCAAGAGTTATAATTTTTTTAGTTCAAATGTTTCTTCTAAGCTTTAATGTGGGAATTGAAATGAACCATAACATCCAGTCAAACATTTATATAGTAATTTATTTTTTATAAGATCTTTCACTACAAAACTAGGTACTTGCCTAAAACGTTCAAAGGTAATAAAAAAACTTATTAAGTGGTACTTCTGTGTTAGTCATGGATCACTGTTAAACTCTTATATTCTGTAGGAGTAGAAAAAGCATAGTATACAACTCTGGTGGTAATGCCCATCACGCATTCGTTAATATTACGACACTCGTGCGTAATATGATATTTACCACACTTATTAGGTAATATGCTATTGTAGGTCTAAACTTGAATATCTATAAAATAAATTAAAAAATTAAATTTATTTCACAATACTGTAGCTGCTTAAATAATTTTACAATTAAGTAAAACAGTAGAACACATAATAATTGTTTTATAATTGATTTTATTCCATGCATTCTTCAAATAAACTTAATATTTTAAAATAATTGTGTCAAAACAATTTTCATTAAATTAAAGGTAGGTTAGGTTAGGTAATGACTTTTAAATTGATATAATAGAAAATTCTTGATTAAGCACCAGACATAAGTTTTCTAAAGAACAGCCGTCTTTGACATTGAATTCAATTAGTCTCACGATATACCGGGTGAATACTATAAAACCGAACATAGAGAATTAACATGGGAAAAATGTTCTCAAAAACTGCTGCTTCTCCATTTTAACTTAGACAGTTTCTAATGACACCAGCCGAAATGAAATTTTTCCTCGTTCTAATGATATCCGAATTAGATAATTTTCAGTTTTATTTCTTTATTGTTTTATAGAAAATTCGGAATAAATTCATTTTAAAAAATCATACTTTTGCCATGACTCCTAACAAAGATGAAAGCATTGAAGCAAGAAATTTAATATGCAGCTGGTGACTTTGATGTTAAAATATTGACAATAGTTATAACAAAATTTAGGCACAATTAAAAATTAAAAGAAGTGTTCAAATAAACCTTCATTTTTGTACAACATTGCCGCATCCTTTTGCAAAACAAATTTCTGCCATTTTCCAACTGCCTATTCGTTATCGACCTGCACACTTCAAGTACTGCATTCCACAAAAGGTTAACGTTTGGGTGACGGGTTTTATAAATTTGGCTCTTCAGGTGACCACACAAGAAGAAATCGCACGCTGCTAAATCACGAGGTCTAGCAGGTCGATCGATTACACTTTCTCGTCCAATCCAGCGATTTGGAAATGGAACAATTCCTTCGTAATCATTTTACCGTCTGTTGCCGTTTGTTCTGCAATGTTCTAATAACCAACAATGAGATAATTTTAAAACTATCATTTGAAATGAATAAGGTTTACCTGAATTTAAGCAACCAGAATTTTCCATTGAAAGACTGTTTGTCGTATTGTCGACACTGACGGAATAGAGCTCTCGTTAAGCTGCACGGAAAACAAATCTTGCACCCTGCGGTAGCTATTTCCGCTGTAAACGATTTGTACTATAAAGACTTTTCCTCAATAGAATACATTTTACAAAAAGGAAATGAATGACAGTTATCATAAACTGACATCTCGACTTCAGATGAGCCATGGCCCATCGTGATTCTTTAGATTGAATCTATTTCGAATTTTCGAGAAATATAGCTACTACAGAAGGATGGGACATTGTTTAATGAGAAATGCAGATTTATTTGAACACTTTCTTTAATTGGCTAATTAATTTTTAATTATGCCAAATTTTTGTCTCTTGACAATATTTATTAATATTTAAATACAGTTTTTTAGTTCTCTTGTTTCTAACTATTGATACATAGCAAGAAATCAAAAAAAAATTAACATCAGTCACCAGCTGCGTAATGAATTTCTTGCTTGAATGCTTTAATTTTTTTTTTTGAGAATCATGGCAAAATCATGATTGTTTCAAATTGAATTTTTGATAAAATAATAAAGAAATACAACTGAAATTTAACTAATTCGGATATCATTAGACGAGGAAAACATCGTCTTTTGATTGATTATTTATTTTGTTTAAAAATTTTGCTTTCCAACCTACATATAGATACAGGGTGATAAATTTATATTCCGAAGTTCTATAACTCCGTTACCTTGAGAGTTACAAAAAAAAAGTTTTTAATAAAAGTTATTCATAGTCAAGCTGCACATTTAAAAATTATTTAATAATATTTCACAGTCACAGCATATCAAATTTATGTTTTTTTTTACTGGAACACCCTGTATATTATGTCAAATTTTAAGTAGGCTCATTTTTCCCATTCCAATGATAAAGGTTTTTACTAGGTTCTACAGGGTACTTTTAATGATTTGACCATTTTTATGTGAAAATCGTAATGGAACCGTCACCCTATATAATTTAAAATAAACAATTGAGGGCTAATCTCTCATGGGAAAAATAATTCCGTGATAGTCTGGTTTTGTTAAAACTTATCACCTTTGTGATAACTTTTATATTTTGTACAGGGTGATCCAAAACTCACACCCATGATTATCTCTGTTATTTTAAATGAAACACCTTCTACTTTATATCATCTCTGAAAAGTACCAAAGAAATACTTTTACTCTTCTCTATACCTAAATCTTACAGTTATTAATTTATTTAGATTTTTAAAAATAAAAGCAACATTTTTGGCACTGTAAGTTTTTTACAGTTTGCCATGACTCTAAAGTAATAGTTGACAGAGGGTAGTATTATTTGTTTATCAAGCTTGTAAAATTAATATTTTAGTTTTATTCGGTTAATTTCCTTGTTATTTACATATAAATCTTGAGTTCACCATAAGTTTTCTAATGAGGTCGATATGATCTGGATACTAAGTGAATGTCATAAAAATTGCTTGCTAGCAGTCCAGAGCGCCGATTGTCAGAAAAAAGAAATTTCTAAAAAGTCATGGATCGATTTAATCGTACAGGTACTGTAGTATATGAAAAGAAAGAAAAAAACGAGAACAATTGTTACCGAGGAAAATGAACTGAATGTATTGTTGGCAGTTGGCCTAGAAGATCGCCTGATCTAAGAAAAGTAGATTTTTTTCTGTGGGGGTATGTGAAAAATGAAGTATATAAATTACCTATACCTTAGAGGGCAGAAAAAATAGAATTAGAGTGGTTTTCCGAAACATTAGTCTCCTAATGGCTAGAAATGTAAGTAGAGAATTTGAAGATCGGCGACAACATTGTTTAAATGTAATGGAAGGCCACTGTGAACAGCTAATATAAATACCACTTCATCGAATTACTGTATTTCGTCACTTATTAAACTGATTTAAGTTCAAGTTCCTGATGACGATGAACGATCGTCGTGTGAAGAAATACTAGTTCAAAAGTTTAGGTTCACCCTCCTGATGACGTGTATGTGGTCAACCAAACGATTGTCGGTCGATCAAACACAGTGTTTCGGTAAAGTGCAGGTATGTATTTTGCTGAATCTGCAATGTTTTAATGTCCAGATTAAAACTTTGTTACCTAAATATGATTTTGTTACTCATTTTTTAGAATTTGGTTTCATTTATTACTCTTAGTATCAGTTATAGCTAGTTTGGTTAAACAATTTGAGGTTTTATTTGAAATAGTTTATACTTCATGTATGTCTTTTTTACCTGACACTAGTAGTATTGTTACAGAGCTGATTAAACTTACAGTATTTTCAAATAATGCATTACGGTCGTAAAAAAATAAAAGTTTGAAGTTATGCCAAAAACGCTCCTTTTATTTTTAAAAATCTAAATAAATCGATAATTGTAAGATTTAGGTATAATGCTTAAGAAAAGTAAAAGTGTTTCTTAAGTTCTTTTCAGAGATGATATAAAATAGAGGGAGTTCTATTTAAAATAACCGAGATAATCATGGGTCGTAGTATTGGATCACCCCGTACAAAAATTAAAGTTACCACAAAAGTGATGTTTTAACAAAACCAGACTATCACGAAATTATTTTGCCCATGAGAGATTAGCACTCAATTGTTTCAAATTTTAAGTAATATAGAGTGACGATTTCATTATGATCTTCACATAAAAATGGCCATGTCTTTAAAAGTACCCTGTAGAAGCTAGCAAAAACCTTTATCATTGGAATAGGAAAAATGAGCCTAATTGAAATTGACATAATATACAGGGCGCTCCATTAAAAAACATAAATTGGATATGCTGTGACTTTATGAAATACCCTGTATATTATTAAATAATTTTAAAATGTAGATTGACTTTATGAATAACTTGCATTTCAAACTTTTCCGTAACTCTCAAGGTAACGGAGTTATCGAACCCCGGAGTATAAGTTGATCACCCTGTATGTAGGTATAGAAGGTTATGCAATCGACTTTTTTTTCACTATCGTTAAATCGACTTGTTAGCTCATTTTACACCTTTTGGCCAAGTTTCATCAAGATCGGCCATCATCTCTGGATGTCTGCGTGTGTCTTTCTGCGGATGTATGTTAGTATCCGCGATAACTCCAGAATGGAAATACCTACGTACTTAAAGTTTTGTATTTGAGCTTGTTTTTATTTGACTTAGAGCGGATTACATTTTGGGAGACATCCAATGAGGGACGGGGGGGGGGGGTTGGTTTTTGGTTTTTATTAAATATTTCTAAAACAGCTGCATATTTCAAAGATATAAAAATACCTAGATATACACCTTAAACATATCGATTAATTATGTTCTATGCAATTTTTTGATACGACGCCTAATTTATCGGCAAAAAAATTCCTAATGTACAATTTGTGTTAGTTTTTTTCATTATCTGAATAACGATTAATTTTATAAGAAAAAGTGTAGATGTATTTTTTAAAGAAAATTTAATTTTACATAAATTATCTTTACAAAGTTTTTTAATGTAAAGCGAAATAAATGTAAAAATTAAATAAACATGATTGAAAATGCTGAAGCTGCATTATCGATGTTTTTATAGAAGCGGGCGGCTTTGGAATTTTTTACGTTAACATGTACTTGTGTTTATTAATTTCTGACATGAAGTTTTAAAAGTAATTCTGACAGAGATTGTTTTTATTTTTTCAATGTTGCCTGTTTTCGTTATGAATGTATAAAAAAGAGGTTGCATCTAGATGTCTATTAAGTAACCGCTGTCTGCCATGAACTTTTAAACGCCTGTTTGACATATATTATTGTTGTTGTGTTTACAGTATTGCCCATTTTCGTAATGAACTTCCTATGTAAGAGGTTGCATAATCATCTAAAATCTTATCTTTTGGGATTTTTAATGATTATAAATTATAATCTAAACGTTTCGATAACCTTTAGTTATCTTCGTCATATAATTTGTTAAATGTTAAGATGTATAAATTTTTCAAATTTGAATTCATAAACAAGCCTGCTTTATTATTTATTATTACTAATAGCAGGCTTATTTAAATAACTTTACATTTACAAACATTATACTGAAAGATAACTGTGTTATCGAAACGTTTAGATTTAAATTTAAAGTACACCATTAAAAAATCCCAAAAAGATAAGTATTTTATTATGAGTGTTAATGGTGAAAGTTTACATTTTCATATTCTAAAAAATGTTATTAAAATTATTTCATTTCTTTTAAATTCCATTTTGTAGGTTGGAAGGTCGTGTAGTGTTCCACACCAGATATTTTAGATATCACATAAAAGGAGCATACTATTACAACACTGAAAATTGTATCTCTTGCATCAGAGTCACTTTGGCTTAGCACGTTTCGCGTTGAAAACATATCAACTTTTAGAATCTGCTAACTGTTTCTGCTATTTGATCATGTAATTAGTAAATTCACTATTGTAGATTGTGTGCCAGAATTAGTAACGGTTGGTTGAAGAGCTTAAGAAACCTATTTAACAAAACTAACATTCAATATTTGCACTACTAATTAAAATAGGCACAGTAGTAGTTTAACCGGTAATTAATAGCACTATACAGTTAAAATAATTGATATAGTATTTAATTAAATAAAAATTGTAGAAGTTGAATACAACAGTGTAAAATCATTTTCCGTTTGTTTATTTTTACTCAATTCATTTTCATTACACATTTAAAACAATTTCACATTTTTTTTTGAGTAAATTCAATAAGTCAAAATTAAACTTTACTTTAAAATATTAAATTAACCTTTGAAATGATTTCTGTAAATACCAGATCTACTCTGAACGTAACCAAGGCAAACTAATTATAAAGTTTATTTGAAGATGTGTTTCCAGTATAATTTCAAATTAAATTACCTTTAAAGCTAGATAGGCTTGCTAAAAATATTATGAAAATGTAATTTAAGAATTAAAAGGTAAAATTTATATTAATTTTTATGTTAATTAAATGTGCCCTTGTGAATAATCATAACGATTTTTATAAAAGTTGAAATAATTTTGTTTCTGTTAATAAATTTTTAGTGTATTATAAAGCAGGTATAAACAATGTCATACTTACTAAAAAATTTAATGTAATTTGTTGTTTCATATTATACAGCAGAGAACTAGGCCATTTTACTTACATAAACTACAAACTCACGTTTAAAATACTTCAAAGTAACTTTGTAATGTGTTCTATAAACAAAAACAATACTTACGGCTAAGAGTGGTACGTTATTGCTGCCTGTTAGTTGGACACTCTTAGAAGCTTTAATTAAGACGGACCTTGAAATTCTTTAAGATAGTTTAAAAATAATTATATATTGGATAGGCCTAAGCTGGATAAGGCGCGGCCAAAAGCTTCTCTAAAGGTATGAGCAGAATGAGACACGCTAGTTGTATGGTGTTTGACTGCGTAAGGGCGTACTTGTAGAGGGAGCTAAAGGGCAATGCTTTGTAATCAAAGATAAATAAATTCGACGTATTATATTTGAATAAATTTTATGGGCTTATATTGTACATTTTCAAATGTATATAAAACATATACTGATAACAAAAAGCATGATTTTGAAGGAATACAATAGCCTTTCATATAACACCGTTTGATCTGATGGACAGTAATTAGGGAATGGCTCAAAGAACAAAAATTATACAGTGGCGATGTGTGCTTTACCCTGGGGGAGGATACCTTACTTTCGTCGGGCTGGAAATTATGAAATTCAAAATAATCATAGATTAATTTATTCTAAACAAAACATTTTCTGGTAATAGAAAGCATCATTTTGAAGGAATACAATAGCCAAGCACTACTTACATGAGTTACTTTATAATATGAAGTTTGTGACACCCTAGAGAGAAAGTCGTGTATATAGAATATTAGTCCAGTAATTGACGGTTTACCGGTCAGAATTCTTACAGACAACACCGTTTGATCGGATGGATAGTAATTGTGGGGTGGTTCAAAAGATATATAGTGGCGATGTGTGCTTTTACCCTAGGGATCGGTGCTATACTTTCTCGGGGTGGAAATTATGAAATTCAAAATAACCACAGATGAATTAACTCTAAGGAAAACATGTTCTATAAAGTTCTATAAATCTTACGTTTTATCAAAATAGTTATAATGAACAAAAATGAAGCTTATAAAATACCAAGCTTTCTGTAGATGCAATACTAAGTTTGTTGAAGAAGTCATGTCGTTCAACGAAAATTGAGATCGAAGCATTCCTTATATGCTAATAACGCACAAAGCGCAAGTTTTTCGAGGCAAACACATAGGATACTTTTTTAAAACGCTTTAGCAGAAGCCAACAGTACAAAAATTGACTATTTACTCAGCGAAAAAATCAGGACTGAAATCAATGGCATTTCCGCATGTCATAAACTTGAGCTTAATCCATTCAGATTACTTTATTTAAGTGCTAATAATACATTATAGGAGTTTCACTAGTTTAGAATGCCTCCTTTTCAAAAAGCTCCGATTTACATTTTAAACATTTTTAAACGATCTTAAACAATATTCCCTGCTAAGGATAATGCTGGGATTTCCTAGTTCCAGTAGGCATACAGGTAAATAAAGAAAATTTACCATTACGTCCGATTATATCATGTATAGGTGCACCAACACAAAAGCTTGCTAAACACATCGCTAATATCTTAGATTCTGCATTTCATAATCATAATAAATTTAGAATGAAAGATACGTTCACTTTCGCAGAAAAAGCTAATGGTTTTGTTAT